>CM069077.1:12750000-13112500 GCA_035578085.1 Solanum pinnatisectum
TGCATTGATGCTAAATTTGAAGGCAAAGCCAACTCAAAGGTCACATTACTGAAACCTTCAAAACCTGATATGGGCCTACATAATCGGGACTAAGTTTCCCTTTCTTAGGAAACCTCATCATACCTTTCAGGGTTAAATTTTTAAATAAACCCAATCATCAACGGCGAATTCAAGCTCTCTTCTTCGTACATCCGCATAAGACTTCTATCGACTCTAAGACATTCTCAATCTACCCCTTATAAGTTGAACCTTCTCCACCGCCTCATGAACTAACTTGGGCCGCGTTAAAGAAACCTTACCAACTTCAAACCAACCAATAGGAGGTCTACACCTCCTACCATAGAGAGCCTCAAACGGAGCCATCTAACTACTCAAGTGATAACTATTATTATAAGCAAACTCAATCAAAGAAAAATAATTATCCCAATTACCTTTAAAGTCGATCGCACAAGCTCTCAACATATCTTCAAAAGTCTAAATTTTCCATTCAACCTGACCATCGGTCTGAGGTGAAATGTTATGCTTAGTTTAACTTAAGTACCAAGTCCTTTCTGAAATAATGTCCAAAACTGAGAAATGAACTGAGGACCTCTGTTTGAAATGATGGATAAAGGCGCTCTGTGCAACTTAACCATCTTCAGAATATAGAGCCGAGCATAGTCCTCGACTGAATAAGAGGTCTTCATAGATAGAAAGTATGTGACTTAGTCATTTGGTCTATAACAACCTAAATAAAATTATGTTGTCGATGAGTACGAGGTAAACCATTAATGAAGCTCATATTCAAATCTTTCCACTTCCTAGTAGGTTATTATCTTAGTGGCTCCCAGGTGAATAGAGTATCGAGAATTGTGAGCTTCTGATAATATCAGTTGCCTCAACTCATCAAAATTTGGTAAACACAAACAAACTTGGTAATGAAGAATACCATCTCCCCCAGGGAGAAATCCTCAATAGCCTTTTCTGAAACTGTTTTCTTTAATTCAACCAAATTCAGGTTATTATCTTGATTTGCTTGAACATCTGACACAAGAGACGATTCTAAATTATTTTGCACAATACCACCAACATTCCTTGAATCGACCAAACGAAATCTTAATCGGGCTAGTCTATGCAAGCAACACTATGCATGGATAATCCCCTAGCTAACTTAACCTAGCAACTCATCTCATTAGAAGCTTTCAGATAGACAGTCAAATTGTTATTTCAGCTTTATGGTGTATCAGATTAACTCACTTTTGAGTATTCTATTTTAATTATTCACTCACAATTTGTTTTAGTTTAGCTTCTGCATTTAGTCTTAGGTTAATCTAAGTCTAATTCCAGATCATGGGTTAGTTTGGGATCACTCGAAGCTTGCTCTAAGTACTGTGTTACAACTAGGGGTAGTCTCAGGTCGTGACAAACTTGGTATCATAGTATCAGATTCAAGTGACCTAGTATGTCTGAAATTATCATTAAATAAAGTCTTGTTCATGGGTGTGAAGTGTGCACACTTTTGAATGAGACGCTATGAAATGTTTTAGGAAATACGTTCTTTCTTTCATGCTCTCAGTCAGGCAAAAGAGTTTAATTCTATTTAACCTCCTTTATTTCTAATTCATGCTCTATGCGTTTATAAAAGCATTCCTCCAAGAAAAGCTTACATAAAAAACAACATGAACGAGGACCAACAAGCACCACTAGCTTCAGCATACCCTTTGAATGAACAAGTGTCTCATGTCGAGTTCAAGGTTGCTTTCCATATGCTAGCTCATGCCATGACAACTCAGTCAAATCAACAAATTGTGGCCCCAATCAACCTGAATAGGAATTCAGCTATAGCAAAAGTCTGGTATTTCACTAGGATGAACCCTTCTGAGTTCCATAGTTCTAAGATGGAGGAGGATTCGTAAGAATTCATTGATGACATAAAAAAGTTTACATAGATTATGGGTGTCACACCAGTTGAGAGCACAAACTTATCTATTTATCAGTTGAAGGGAATATCTTAGGTATGGTACAAGCAATAGAAGGATGATAGAGGTGTCGA
The DNA here is from genome assembly GCA_035578085.1 of Solanum pinnatisectum. Classification (NCBI taxonomy): domain Eukaryota; kingdom Viridiplantae; phylum Streptophyta; class Magnoliopsida; order Solanales; family Solanaceae; genus Solanum; species Solanum pinnatisectum. The sequence continues at coordinate 12,752,033 of CM069077.1, forward strand.
TGCAGGCTCGGTGGACTGGGATATGTTCGTGGCTATATTTCTAGATAGATTCTTTCCACTAAAGTTAAGGGAAGCCAAAGCTTAGGAATTTATTAACTTGAAGCAGAGTAACATGACTATGAAGGAGCATTCTCTGATAATCACTCAACACTCTAAATATGTTTGATCGATGGTGGCCGATTCCAGGGCCCATATGAAAAAGTTTGTTTCTAGTGTTTTAGAGATGGTGGTGAAAGAGTGCATGACTTCTATGTTAGAGGTTTAAATTTTGATGTCAGTCCCAAAATCCTTAATTGAGTCTATAATTATTTTTTACACTAATCAATTCAATTATCATCACGAATTCACAATATGTCTGGGGCCATAACCCACAGGTCCAGGACCAAAACTTGGCTCTATTACCAACTTTGTCACAATTTGTAAAATCGAGTCATGATGGTACCTATAAAAAACCCACTCGTAGTTAAGCCAATTCATATCTCAAAATGACAAGTAACAGGTATAGTAGGCAGAGACCTTAAAATCGGCGAAAAAAAAACAAAATAATAAGGAAATAAACAACGGAAGAGAAGAAATGACATAAATATATGCACAATACATGATCCAATCCCACAACTTGGTGGACGATGGTACACGCCACTAAAATTAGTAAAGACTCCAAAATAAGCAAAATAAATACAAACTTGTCTACAATACAAAAGACTAGTCAAAAACTATATACAAATGGTGATGAGTCAAACTAGAATGCCATCAGCTCACCCTCTAACTCAGAATGTCCCAACGTACGCAGGATCAACTTTGTCAACTAGCGCTTGGATCCGCATAAGGAGTAACAGATGTAAAGTGTAACATGAGTAACAAACAACCGGTATCTAATAGGCATCATAGGCCAACCAAGCTCAGAAAATAAATATATAATGCAAAGCAAGAAGTAAAACGGTATCAAGGAGGCAGAAGAAAGGAACAGTAGCGGTAAGTCTAACCATGTGCCTCAATAATCTAGCAAAAAATGTACGACAAAGTAAAGCAACTAGCTATAATCTAATTGGCCCCCATAAATTCAGAAGGTATACTCATGGAAATTGAAACGAAAATAACGCAAACATACCCCCCATAAGCCCAATGAGTATACAAAAGAGCTAAAGTTAGTCCTAACCAAGATTAGATATATTTCAAACCTGGAGAGGCCAAAAATCGAGCCTCAAACTGCGGCTAAGGCACCCCCAAAGATCCCAATAGAACTACACCATCAGGTTTCAAACCCGACAGAAGTAATGTGTCTGGACCTTAAACTGTGGCTAGTAGATATGCACCCGAACCTCGAATCGTAGCTAGTGCACTCCGAAAAATCCCATAACTAAACATCCATCATCATAAGGGAATATGGATGATCGACACCCACACTTGGAGTTAAAAAGGACTCACTCCAGCTCGAAATACATGTCCCAATCCAAAAGATCCAACAAGGCCCAAAGTCACAACTAAATTACATCGGGCTCATAGCATATGTATATTATGGATAAAAATCTAATAAAGGCAGAGTTACCATTGAGCTAAGGAATCACACGATCAGACCCGGGTTTGTTACATTAGTCTACATGGAGCTACGACAGTCCAAGCTGATGTCGGAGGATTTTTCTAAAGCAAACAGCTCCAAATAGCAATTATATGACAATCTCTAGTCTAAGTCTAAACTAAGACCAAGAATAATCTCACAACGTCAATACAATGCATAAATCATCAACATGGCATGATAGGTATTGTAGGCATGGTAAAACATGCTTAATTCTGTCGAAAATACTCGAAGTTGAAACTAAGACAAGAATTCTATCAACTAAACATGAATCATGTTAAGAACCCTACCAAAACTAGTTAAACATCATGTGAATACCAACACAAGCATAGTCTAAGGTCGGTGAGTCGTAGCCTACCTCGATTTCAATCACGAGTGCTCCAAAGTCTATTAAACTAGCACTTTACCCTTCCGAACTGCCTAAGATCGACGTCACGCTATCAAATTAATTATCACGACATTGATACAGTCTAATCAATACCCATATTGCAAAATAATATCACAAACCCAACAATTGGTTTGAGTTGGAGTAACAAATACTCCGAGTTTAAAAGAGAATGACACTTTTTTTTTCAGCAACACTTCTATTTCACTTTATATGTGACATATTTAAGGCCACATGATTAAAGGGTATTTTGTTACATTTGATATAATTTTAATTTAAGATCATAACATTTAAAAAATCTTCTCTATTTTGTTAAACTTCATATCAAGGCAAATCAAATCATTTTTTTTTTAAATGAAGAAAGTATATGGAGTATTTCTTTGCAATTTTAATCAGCAAAAACGTATATGTATAAATTGAGAAGGTGGGTAATTAAATAGGTTAGGGGGAAAAGCTGAAATATACCCATCTCTGGCAAAAGGTAACCAAAAAAAAAGGAAAGGAAAGGAAAGGAGAGTAGAGCTTTATGTCAGAAAAGTCTACAAGGCATAGCCAATAATAACTCCTCAGTCCTCAGTCCTGTAATGGGAAAGGGAAAGCCCAACGATTCCATCACCACAGCCTTCACAAGACTGACACCAATAATAGCACATAAATGGCCATTTTGCAAATGCCAGAGTCAGCACCTTTGACTAGTCCTTTTGCTATACCCTACACATATATATCTACAAACTTAGGGGTAAAATATGGAGTAATTATTTTTATTATATGGCGTTGTGTGCTTATTTTACCAAATACTAGTATCATAAAGATTTCAACTTTATTGACATTTTAACTTTATTTGTAGATTCCATGCACTATATGTACCCATTTGACCATTGAATACCAAAGGTGTAGAAATTATAAAACCACGTGTGTACAAAATCAGATACAATAGTGCATCTAGAGCTTTTTATACATTGCAACTTTTAATTTGCTTTTGTCAATAAAATTGTTGCAAAACATGAAATCCATAATTCAAAACTTCAAATCCCATAAAAAACAAAAGTCATCACTCCCTTCTATTTTGTAGTACTAAGCCTTTATGATGAAAAATAATAAATATTTAATAAAAATAGTCATTAATAATAAAAGATAATAAGGTCTTTGATGAATAATTTAGGTGCTTGCGTCGATTTCAATATCATATAAAAATTACTTCTTTGCTGTAAAATGAGATGTATTGATACCAATAGTACCAAGAATAGGAAACAAGCATTTGACTTCATCTGGTGCAACCCTACAAAAGAAAAAAAGAGTGATACTGTTTGGATTGATTTAAAAGTTGAGCAAACCTATTTTTTAAATTATTTACCAAGAATAGGAAACAAGCATTTGACTTCATCTGGCGTCCTACAAAAAAAAAAAAAAAGATATTTGTTTGGATTGATTTAAAAGTTGAGCAAACCTATTTTTTAAATTATTTTTAGCTTTTTGAAGTATTTGACAAAGTTAAAAATAACTTAAAATAAGTTTAAAATGACTTTAAAAAAATATCAAAAACTAAAAGTAGTAGATCTCCCCCTATTTATTTTTTGAGTTATTTAAGTTTGACTTTTTATTTTTTGATTTAAAAACTACTTGTTTAAACCAATTCAAACGGACTCCCCCTATTTCTCGTATGATGATTAAACGTATAAAAATTAACTAGTAAAATTTAGTTATGTTTTTTTAATACCAACAAATTCATTCAAGTTTATAATACTTATCTTTAAAATAACAATTGCTAGAAGTTACTTTAAAAGTGAGGGAAACGGAAAAAGTAAAATATAGTTCCTTAAGTTTGGACTTTGACTTAAAATAAACCTTATTTTATTTAAGATATAAAACACTAATAACTTTCAACTGTACAAAATAATAAAATTTTAGTTCAACTATCACTAGTATTACAAGATAACGGAAACCATCAAAACTTGTGACTAATAACGTTAGAAATGAAAAGAAAAAAAAATACGTTTCGTTAGTGCAAAAAGGGGATTCTGAAATCAGCCTACTTATATTTTTTGGATAAGGAGTTCAATAATAAAATAATGTGCTCTATTTATTCATTTTATGAGTATTCTTAATTTTTGATAATTTATTTAATTTAGTTGTTAGTTTTTTCTACTCCAGATATAATTGCTAAAAAATTAATAATTGTAATGTTAAAGTTTCAAAGATAATTTTTTTCGATGTTGATATTATTTAGTAGAGAATTATTACTCCAATAATTCTGCTTCAAAAATTAAATACTCTTCTAATTTTGAATGAGAGTATCCAAAGTAGTGAGGATATCAACAATGATGTCATACATTGCACCGGAGTCTTGTGTGATAAGAAGATAATAACTAAACTTCTCACAATTAATTCTATTAATCATATTAGGCAACAAAAAAAGATTTTAAAAATAAACAGCTCTTAAGAGCAACGCTAAACAACCCTTTAATTCGGTATTACAGGAGAGAGACATATTAGGTGGAATATTATCCACAAGATTACATGATGAATTAATTAATGAGTAGTTGATGATGAGGTATATGTACAATGAATTGTGATTAATTAGTCTCTAGCAATGGGTTTTAGTAGTAGAATAATTCTATTTAGGTGGAGGTGGTTGGTTGTTGTTGTTAGAAGCTAAAGAAAGGATTGAATTTGCAAGTCTATTGATAGAATCAACAAGTCCATTGATGCCTTGTCTATTAATCTCAGCTTTTGATTCCTCAATTTGCAGTCTTCTTTCATGCAAATTCAACATTTCTCTGTGTCTTCTCTCTTCTCCCTCTTCAGATGCTTTAATCGTCTTTGCTATAATCGTAGCACTTTTGAAGATTGCACTACCAACATCTTGCAAGTTGTTTATGTTATGATGATCACCACTAGTCCCACTCGCTTCTCCTCCTCCTCCTTCGCCCTTTCTTCTTCTCTTTGCTGGTGAATCTGAATGTTCACTTTTATCGCGATCTGAGCTATCACACATCTCCAAAACACATGAAAACCAAACACTATGTCAGCATTTCAACAGACAATAACATATACAGTATAATCCCACGAATAAAGTCAGGATGCAACCTTACCCTTACCTTGAAAGATTAGAGAGAATAGACCCTCCTCTAGCTCGAGTAAACATATTAAAAATCAAGTATGCAAAACATAGATCAATATATTAGGTGCCCACTAATCTTCATATAATTGAATGCAAGACTCCAAACAACAACAAATTAAATGACAAGACCTTATTTCCAAGCATATTGTGATTAGTTATATGAATTTTTACTATTTATTTTGCTCAACTTTTAACTCCTACTAAAAATTTTGAAGTACAAAATTAAAGTTTTCTATATTCTTAGTGAAATATAAATTTAAGGTCCATTTACACAAGGCACTAAAACCCTACCAACTGCACCCCCAAGAGGCCATGAGAGATGAGATACAAAGAGGGGATAGAGAGTGAGAGAAATGAATTCAATACTAGGATATTTGATGAATCTTGGAAAATTCATTGGCAAAGCTTGAGAACAACATGCTTTATTAGCTTAAATATACCTAAGAAAACAAAAGGTTCATACATAACTTAGGAGAGTTACTTAATATTATGTTCAATAGAATAAAAATTAGGCAAATGAATTGACCTTCATTGAATATATCAAGTGATCAATATTAATTTCCCAATATGGACATAACATCCAAGTAGGACTTGAATAAAGCTATTAGATTGCAAATGAGAATGGACTTCTCAATAGTAGTACTAGTTGGCGAATAGTGACTATACAATTAATGATATATTAAAAAGCTTATAGTCCATTGGCATTGATAGAAATTCTACATGTAATAAATGTGACATAAATTCAAAAATATTATAATTAAAAAAAAGAGTGAGAGAAAGAGTACCTACTGTAGGTAAAGGTTGAGTGTAAGGAATATTAGGGGGTGGTTGTCCAAGTGGTGGTGGTGGTAATAGTTGTGGTGGTGGTGCTGGGAGTGGCAAAGTTGCAATTTGAAGTTGTTGCAATGTGGGAGACATAGAAGTTGTGCTTGGATTGAAAGAAGTACCTACAAGCACTTTTTGACCCCTTTTGTCAACAACTTGAACTAATGCTTCATAAATTTCAGGCAACATATTAGTTGGCAAGTTCTTTTCTTTCCTTTCAATCCTTTCAATCTTCCAATAAGACTTTATAATATCTTGATGAATAATATTGCCATCATCCCCTTGAGCTAATAATAATTTCTCAGACACTCTTCTTTCATATTCCCTAACTTTCTTGAAATCCCTCATGAGATTATCCCACTTGTCATTACATTGATTTTGACTCCTCAAGCATCCATGTCTCCAACAATAATCTTCCACCCATTTCCATCTTAATTCTCCTGGTTTATTAATATTCCCTCTTTCACTACTACTATTACCACCCCCTCCTTGCCTTTTCATTCTCCTTTCATCATCCATCTTCTTTGCTTCTATAAGAACCATTGTTTCTTGAATTGTCCAATTCCCTTTCCTATAGTCCCTCAACATGCTACTACTATCCATGCAAAAGAACTCAACTTTAGGCAAAAAGGAGTCTTTTCTTCAAGAAAAGGACAAGGTCAAATGAAGTTTATAAATTCATGTGGATGGTTTCGAAATTTGCAAATAGGAATGATGAGAAGTAGTAAAAGTGAATTACCAATATCTTTTCTTAAAATTTAGTTGCCTTTATTGAGAGCTAGATCTCCTAAAAAATTTCAAAAGATCTTGAAAAGTAAAAGTTCAAATCTAAAACTAGTGATTTCTACCACTAATAACAAAATGAAAGAATAGATATGGAGAGGGATTTAAGAAGATGTTGTCTTTTTTATTTTTATTTTTGGAGAGAGAGAGAGATAAAGCGAGAAACTAATTGATAAATTATAAGAAAAGTCCAAACAAATCCATTCAAACTGACATATTTACAACCCCAAAAAATTTTCTTGCAGAGAGGTGTGTAGGGTGAAGTGAGATGGGATTTGAGGGAAAAGGGCTTAATAGTCATTTGCTGCATGGAAGAAAGAATTTGATGAGCATAATCACACATGAAGCTAAGCCTACCCTCATCATAACACCAAGATCTGGACACGCACATATAGCTTATAGGAAACTTTATTATGTAATTTTTGTTTGGTACTTGTATTTTTCAAATTTTGATTTATTCCTTTAGAAAAATTTCATTTCTTTTTTTTTTTTTTTTTGTAAGAAGGAAAATAGATTAAAATGAGAAAATACTAAAGTCCCCCTAAAGTTATACCTTTATTTCAGTAGATTTTTTAAATTTGGTACCGTACTAAATCATTTAAATCCACAATTAAATAATTTTTTTTACCCTTTACACAACAATCATGTTATCACAGAAACATGAGTGAGTGAAGGTGTAACATCCCGCCTTAAAAAGAACTAGAATTAGAAAGAACTATATTTGGAAAGAGTAAATTTGAAAATTTTGGCAAGTTATGCTAAGTATGAATTTTTGGTCAACTTCAAACGACCATAACTTTCAGTACAAGATGTGTTAGGTGGCCCATAAGATATCAAATGAAAGGTCTTGAAATCTTCTTTCCAACGCCACCGATTTTGCAAATTTTTGAGCTCGTATGAGGGAGATTAGACTGTTTGAAGACGGGATGTCTATTTAAGGAAAGTTACCCGAATTTAAGAGGGGTATTTTGGTCTTTTCCTTAACCTATCAGATTTAATTCATTTTTAATAATTAATTAGGGGTCTAAACTGATTTGGTTCAGTTTACACAATCCTAAATTACGGTAGGTTTTTAGAAAAAGAGTTCAAGAAGAGAAAAGAGAAGAAAAGAGGAGAAAGGTCAAAGTGTTCATCAAGTTCTTGCGAAATCGAAGGTTTTCCTGCGGATTTTCTCCAAGGGTTTGATCCCAAAGAGGTATGTGAGTTCACATAGCATTGGGTTCGTTCACCCATACACAAATCATGCTATTTTTAGCGAAATTTCGTTCATGAAGTTAAAAGATTTGAGTTCTTGATGAGTTTTATTGAATTTTCTTTCATAATCATGATTGTTGAGGTTTTGATGAATTCTTGAGATAAGTGTTAGTGTTTCAAGGGTAGTTTTTAGAAGATTATCGTATACTAATGTTGGGTATTCGAATCTAAGTGATTGGGGAAGAAACCATTCGATTCTAGGCGAATTGGGGTTAGAAAACAAGGAAGAAAAAAGTAAGATAGAAACTGGCACGCAAGTCCGTGTCGCGGACTTTCTCCCCCAGTGAACAATTTCCCTCTTCGCATCGTGGAGAGAACATAGACTCTACTATTTCAAAAATTATTTCGCGACCAAATATTGTAATTCATTTCCTCGTCGCGGACTTGCTTCCCAGACAGTGTTTTTCAACCATTTCTCAATATTAACTATCTAAAACTCATTTAATCATCATGATATCTTTCCTATTAGAAATCATAACCTTGAATTCATAATTCAAATTCAAGGAAGAGTTAAGAATCAAGTCTTGAGAGTTCTTCGAATCATTTTAAGAAGTCTTTTACAAATCTTTTAACTTGTTTAAATGACTTGAGCAGTTGAGTTTGAGAAAGAGTAGAGTTGCATTCATTTTCTTTAAAATGATATACGGGAACTAAGTATTCCCAAGAGTAATATTTTCACATTTAAGTAAAAGAGGAAACACCGATTTCCAAAAAAGTTCATGAGCAATTTTCAGTATTATCTCTTTTTAGAGAAAGACTTTTGAGTAATAATCTCAAACCACGGTAAGAGGAAATGTTTTCTTTAAAACATAATGAGCTAAATATATTTTGGGAGTAGTATTGAGCACCGATATGGGGGAGAATTCATACAACTCGCAGCCCCCATAAATCATATAGCCAACGTAGGTAGAAAAGGGTCATACTTTTTAGATGATTTTTTTTTAGCATAGACTAGTAGATCTACTTAGTTAGTAGGTTCTATACCCCGGCAAAGTATAGGACAGTTCTAGCAGCGTGGACTAGGCGTTGTACCATCAAATAACTCATAGTGGTGGTTGTCGGTTAGAGAATCTCCCAACAGTTTTATTTTGTATTTTTGCATACAAACGGAGTTTATATTGTATTTCTAATACACTGAGTTGTTATCTACTGTTTAAAGCTTTTCTTTATACTGCATTATTTCTATTGCTTTATATTGAAATGAGGTTAAGTTGAGTTGAGATGAGGTAAGTGTTTATTTCAATTCCAGTTCAAGCTTATGTCTTGTTTTAGATTTCCCCTCACATGCTCGTACATTTCATGTACTGACGCCATTTGACTTGCATCTTTTATGATGCAGATACAGGTAACTAGGATCAACACACAGCACTTCGTTGATCTAGTTGAGCTTCAGAGTTGTTGGTGAGCCTCATTGCTTTCGCAGGATCCCTTGTTTACTTGCAATCATTTTATTTTGTTAGCAGGATGTCGTAGGTCTTGTCCCGACGTCCATCTCAGTTAGTAGAGGCTTAATAGATAGATAGACATAGTTCATGAGTCTTTTCATTTTCATTCATTTATGTTGAGACTTGAGAGGCCACTTTAGCTAGTTGAATGTTTATTTCTAAAATATTCTAAGTTTACTTTTGAGACGGTTGAATACAATTTACATTTGATTTCATTTATTGATGATTAATTGTTCCACTAAGAGTTTAGCCAGGCTAAGGGTTCACTTGGGGCCAACAATGGTTCTCAAGTGTCGGCCATGTCCAGGGTGTAGGCTCGGTGTGTGACAGAAGGAGTATTAATATAGTCTCAAATTAGTGTAAAATGTCACATGACACTCTCAATTTGAATTAGCTTCTTCATTAAATAGATTCACTCTGTTCTTTCCCAGATTCTTCATTGATAGACATTGGAGAGCTTTGATTTATTTTTCTTCTTTTGTTGCTCAAATATGAAATCAACTTATCTTAATAATTTATTGCGATTAGGTTTTATGGGAGACTATTATTATCATGTTAAATGCAAGATTGAATTGCATTTGTAATGAATAAAACGATTTAATATTGCATATAACAATGCATTATGAAGACTTACTGCAAATGCAGACTTTTTGGTTGGAGGACAATCCAATTAGAAATTTTGGTCCTGTCCATGCTTTTGTGTATGTACGATATATATTTCTTTACTTTTTTAGTTTGTCATTAAATTCACTTGGTTATTGGCTATTTTAGAAAAAAGTTATGTAAGTTCTTTAGATGGAGGGATCTTGAGCAGATTAATATGCGTTTCAATTTTTATCATCATATTTGTCATGGTATTTTTTTTATTTTGGCATTAACAAGAAGGTGAATGATGACAAATATAGTTGTATGCACTTGAAATTGTTATAATTGTCCTGTTTACATTTTTGATTTATTTGGTATCTGTATTGATGTTTGTTATCAAATTAGGCTTTATTGAAGATAAATGAAATTGAAAACATAGAACAGGTTGAACAACCTGATCCAATCAATGTGTACAACAGAGTTAGAGTTACTCTAGGATTAGGTCACTTATATCGACTAGGTTGCTAAGTCTTGTACTAGCTGAAGTTGAATAGAATTAGATTACGACTAGGATTAGTTTATTTATAATTGAAGTATTATTATAGTAGTAATAGTTATTGTAATAAAACTCTAAGTATAACTAGCTTATGACTCTACAATTCTCTCCCTGTATAAAGAGCATGTACTCAATAATTTTAATCATCAATAGAATCCTTGATTTCTCTAATCCTAGACGTGAGAATTCTACATGGTATCAGAGCTTAAAAGCTCTTCCGCTCTCTGAGTATTGATAAAAAAAAATCACACGTTCGACTGCAAGGGCCCTCTCTACCAACACTATATCGACCTCCTCACTTCACCAACTCATTGCCGCTTGTTCTATTAAACTCAAGACAACAAACTACCTCATATGGAGGACACACATATCTCAATTAATTCAGATGATGAGATTAACCTATCTCATCACAGAAAATGAACCAACTAAAAATACATAAAATTCCACAAAATTATCCATTATCATTCAAGAGTGTTTTAGGGAAGTACAAAGGCGACCTAGGGCAGTTTTCACCTACTTCCAGTGAATCATCTGTAAAACTGAGTAAATCACTCACCTAACTTGGTAATTCGATTAGTAGGTCTTAGAATGCATGATGGTGACTTTAATAGAGGGCTTGGTTTGATTTAATGGTGGAAAACCCTGATTTGGATGGATTAATCATGAAATTGGCCTGAGGTTTGAGATTATGATATAATCTAGGTGTATTTAGGCCATTTTGGGCTGATTTTGTGTTATGTTGATTGTTTACAGACCAAGCTAGACTTCATAACAAGGGAAAAACTCAGGTTTAGTAGAGCATTTCAAACTTAATTGAGGTAGGTGATGATTGAATTATTTCCCGTTTACATCATATGTGCATGTTAACTATTTTGCTAGTAGTACTTGTACAATATGTGATTAGCAAAATTATAATATCTAGTAAGGAAAATCTGAAAGGGATGAAATTAAAATGATAACCCGTTGTCAATATCATACGATGAACTTGTCATATTTGCTTGTGGTACCAAAGTGATTGTGGTTGTAATTGTGTGATGTGTGTTTCTCGGTTGACTCAGATACCACGCCATGTTATCAGTTGACTCAGGTATCATTCCTGGTACATGATATCTCTTGGTTGGCTTGGGTACCATACCTAGTACATATATTAGTTGGCTCGAGTACCACACCTGACACAAGATATCATATTGGTTTGCATGGGTATCATGTATAGTACATGTTTCATATTAGTTTGCTTGGGTATAACACTTGGTACATGTGATTGTTCTATGTGTTGGTTCCATGGGTGAACCGTGTTTTTTTCCATTATAATGTTGTCGAGAATATTTGTATTTTGTCTTATTTTACTAAGTTTTTGTTTCCTATTTATATTTCATATATTTAGAGCTGGTTAATGATCCTACCAGTACATTGTAGATTTTGTATACTAATACTGCACTTGTTGTTACTTTGTTGAGTACATGAATATTTTCAGTGGCTGCTATGCGACCTCGGTTGTGACTCCAGTGCTTCCAAAATCCAAGGGTGAATCCAAGGGTGAGGTGTTTCCTCTAGGTTGTCATGGATTTATCTTTCTGCTCTAGCCCATTCTTTGATTTAGACTCTATTGTTTGTGGGGTTACATCCCCATATTCTAGATTATGTTAGATGATTAGATATATAACTTTCAAGTTCTAGGGGGTTATTCTGTTATTTTTTTTCTAACTTTGACTTTTGGTTATGAAAACTTGTGTTAAATGTTTATAAAGCTTTTACTCCTGGTTTTGTATTGGTTTCATATTAATACATATTTGGTTCTCCCACCAAGGGTTAGTGTGGGTGCCGCTAATGATGGGTTGGGTTATGACAAGGTTGGTATCAGATTCCTCGATTCGTGGGATCTCATCGTACTAAAATAGGTATAGTAGAGTCTTGCGGAATAGTATGGAGACATATGCACTTCACTTTTCTTCTGGAGGTTACATGACTTTAGGAAGTTATCTCCTCTTTTCTTCCTTCGTGCAATGACTTAATTCGAATTGATAGCTGGTGATCCAAATTGATATCTGACTTTTTTCATTCTTTGTCCGCATATGGTTGACACCATACATAACAGAGTAAGGGTACTGTTTCAGCTCTGGAATCGATAGTGCGAGGGCGAGAAAGGGGCTAAGGTACAGGAAGAACAACACCTGCTCGTGTTAATAAGGATACGTAGGTAGAGTATAAGGAGGTTCCAAACCCGAGATGGTAGCACAGGTTGGGGGTGCAAGCCTTCCCCATATGACTTCTGAGATTGTCAATCTCAACAGGTGGGTACTGGAGCCACTCCCCCTATGCCGACTCACTACTAAAAAATTGTAAAAAAACGACGGCCAAAAGCGACGGACTGCGTCACTGTTTTAGTCAAAATCGATGAAAAAGCGATGCAGTCACCTCTGTCGCTTTTTAACCAGACGCTTTTCAAAAAGCGACGGACAGCGTCACTTTTCAAAAAGCGATGGAGTGCATCACTAAAAAGTGACAGACGGTGTCACATTTTTACTATTTTTTTTAAAAAAAATTTAACAATATTTTAATTTTAATTTTTTTTATTTCTAAAAGGCGACGCAGTCTGTCGCTTTTCTGGAAATTTTATTTTTGAAAATCCCAGAAAAGCGACGGACTAAACCACGTTGTCCGTCACTTTTATGGGTTTTTTTAAAAAATTAAAACCCATAAAAGCGATAGACTAAACCACGCTGTCCTTCGCGTTTATTGGTTTTTAAAAACGCTTTTTCGCTATATTTTTCACAAAAGATGGCGCTACGCCACCGCAAATGCAATTCAATTCAATTCTACACTATTCAACCTAATCAAACACACACAATTATAAACAATCTAAACAAAACACAAAACAACAAAGTTAAAATAATATTCAAAAGTATCTAAATCATAAATTAAAGAATTATAAAGTCTTTCAAAATTCGTTTCAAAAAGTTCATAAATGTCCAAAGATCTAAACTAGGGAGTGAGATCTACAGAATCATCCTCATCACTCTCTTCGTCGGTGTCATCGGGAGCCGAAGTAGTAGGTCGATGAGCGAGGTTCATCACTTGTTCTTTAATTTGCTGAGCGGTCTCACTCATGCTTTCTTGTTCATCTACTCTTCTCTGCTCCGACTCTGCTAGTGCCATTGTAAGTTTAGCTATTTGATCCAACATAGTAGCAATTTGAACACTGTCAAGTGTCTTGGCATGGCGTGACGATCCAATACCTTCTAAGCCTAACTGGAGTCGTCTAACATCGTTTCGAGAGCCTAGACCATAGCATCTACCCTTGTGTGTCCCCCTTACTACTTTTTCTTTCCAAATCTGGGTGGACAGTTCAGGTGTCAATTGGATCGAACTATCTAGATTCTCAGCGACGTATTGATGAAAGTCATTCTGCATATTAAATATAAAATTGACATCAATATATATACATATCATAAATATATTCACTAATAATATATATTATTCATATTAAATAACTTACAAAAGTTCGTTCGGCCCTTTCCTCCACCCACACATCCGGATCCGACTCATTTTCTTTCTTTCTGACATGAGTCTTCTTGAAAGCCTCTGGTTCAATGGGAGTGCGTCCCAATTCTTTTTCCTATAAATAAAAACTGAAATTTATAACGATATATATGAATCAACTAATTATTTATTTAAAAGTTTGAATAAGAACTTACCATCTCTCGTGCAATTGTTCCAATCGTCTTTGCACCTCCGGTGTGCAACGAGCCACCTTTAAGACTGTCTCTAACCTTTTTGGCTTGATCAGATATTGCCTTAAACTTGACTGTGTTCCAATACTGACCCAATTCATCAAAAATATGAGGCAATATCCAACCGGGACGTTCACCACTATCCCGAACTTTCATTAGCCAGCTAGATAGTCTGTCCGATGCATTCCTCTCAAATATGGTCCCAATGACCAAATTGTACCTCGACTCCCAAGTACACATAGTCTGAAAAAAATTGAATAACGTTAATTAGATCGATAGTAAAAAATAGGAAAGTATACTAAACTTAACTAAAAAATATATACCTTAAAGTTATTAAGCATCGCCTGGCGTATACTGTTTGGAATCTAGCTTCAAGAGTGATAAGCCTGTGTATAGAGTCTTCTAACATAATCTTTTAAAGCCCGGGCAGCATCCTTTATAGGATGCCACCTGCAAAACACATAATAAATATGTTAGTTCATGAATAATATTAAAGTATAAGAAATAAATAAAATAAACTAACAAATAGATAACAAAACAAACTTACGATGATCCATCCGGCTCAATCATGACTCTACCAAGTCTGTCCTTCTGGCCAGGAGCTAGAGCAGACATCGTATCATGTGGTGTAGCACTAGGTGTATCTGTAAACGAGGGTGATACATCAGGATGCACAAAACGCTGAGTCAATGGAGGCGTACCGGCCATAGCATCTGACTGCCCGCTACTAGAATATCCAAGCCTCATGGCAGATAACTGAGGAGATGTACTTGTGGGAGATGGAGTACCCGCCGATAAGGGTTGTGCTCGATGAATATCTTGTAAAGATAGGTCCTCGTAGCATCGTGAAGGCAATGCCTATGAAGTAGATAAAGCACCGTCTGGTCGACAGTAATTAGGATAATATTGCCGAGGATCCGCCGTACCAAACAGAACAACAAATAAATGAGTATCATGGTTGATGCGCTCTGGCGCAGAAGAAATAGATCCTGCAATATCCTCAGGATCTATCGGTCTCCTAGACTTCATCGTCTTAGCCTGTTTAGTCTAGCTAACTCCAAGATGATCACGATGTCTATCACCGTCACCGCCTAATGGCATCTGTATGCAAATTTACATGTATAATATATATAAAAATTTACATGTATAATCTGTATGCAAATTTCAAGTTCTAAGTTTAACTTCAAATTCTAAGTTCAAGTTCTAATTTCAAGTTCAAATTCTAAGTTCACGTTCAAATTCTAAGTACAACTTCAAATTCTAAGTTCAAGTTCAAGTTCTAAATTCAAGTTCAAGTTCTAGTTCTAAGTTCAAGTTCTAAGTTCAAGTTCAAGTTCAAATTCTAAGTTCAAGTTCAAGTTCAAGTTCAAGTTCTAAGTTTATGACATTCAAACATTCATCATCTAAATTCATGACATTCAAACATTCATCATCTACTCATAACACTTCAATTACTAATTTCTAACTTCAAATTAACACTTTACTAACTAATCCTAAAATTAAATCCAAAAAAATCCCAATTCAACCTCAAATTACATATTCTCAAGTTTAAACTAGTCCTAAAACACAAAAATGCTAATTCTTCACTAACTAACAATGCCCAATTTAAAAATGTCCAATTTTTTTTTTTAAAAAAACCCTAAAATAAAATTCTTCAATTATCTATACCTAACTAACAATAATCAAATCAAATTAACAATTGAATAACACAACCCAACAAACAAAAACAATAATATACTAACAAACAATCAATTACAATCACTAGAATTGAAAAAAAAAAAAACTAAAATTTAACCCATACCTTAACAAGGAGAGGCAGCAGCACTACAGCAACGACGATGGGGAAGGGCAACACTGGGAAAGGACGACGGCAATGGGGAAGGGCGGCGACAGCGACGATGATAGGGAGGGAGATCGATATAGAGAGAAGGAAGAGAGAGAGAGAGAGAGAAAGAGAGAGAGAGAAATAAGAAAATCGCGATCTGTCTTTTAGATATTTAATAAAAAGTGACGGACAGCGTCTCTATGTCTGGCGCTTTTTTTAAATATAGTTGACCAACATTTTGACCAAAAAGCGACGGACTAAGAGACACTGTCCGTCGCTTTTTAAAAATAGTTGACCATATATTTTGACCAACAAGCGAAGGACATAAAGACGTCGTCCGTCGCTATAACAAAAAAATTATTAATAAATTAAAAGCAATAAACAGCGTCGTTAATTTTTAATAAAAGCGATGGACAGCATCGCCATATATATTAAATAAATACTTATTAATTATTTATATATTTGGCACAAAAATCCGCGAAAAAAAGTGACGGACTAAGAGATGCCGTTCGACGCTTTTTGTAAAATAATTTAAAAAATAATTATTTTTATTAAAAAGCGACGGACAGTGTGGCAAAAGGCGTCGCTTTTTGGAGTGATGCCGTCCGTCGCTTTTTGGAGCGACGCCGTCCATCGCTTTTCTATCCATCGTTTTTAAGCAGTTTTTTAGTGTGACTACTTAGGCCCTAGGTGCTCATCTTGTTGTTACTACCACTCCCAAGATGGAGGAAGCTTCAGGTACTGGTGCGTTCTTCCATATGATACTAGGCCATGTTAAGATTTGCACTGAGCATGAGCTGTTGACCAAGTTTATAAAGCTGAAGCCTCTGTTGTAACATCATGGTACTGAGAGTGAGGTTGCTTTTGAGTTCATCTTGGATTGCTATTAGAGGTTGCATAAGCTAGATATTGTGCAGTTGCATGGAGTGAAGTTCATTACTTTCCAGGGAGATGCTAAGCAGTGGTGGAGGGCTTATGTAGAGTGTCGTTCGTCTGTTTTTCCTCTGTTGAGATGGACTCAGTTTCACACCCTATTCTTGGAGAAGCATGTCTGTTGTAGTCTATGAGGCTATATTTCATGCTTTGTTTCGCTATGCTACCTAACTTTTGGGCACAAAAGAGGAGAGGATTCGTCTGCATGTGAAAGGTTTGAAAACTGTGAAAGGTATGGGCACAAAGATGTATTTTTAATCCAAAAATTAAAATTAAGAGCAATTAGATTCAACAAATGGAAAGAGAACAAATTTAAATAATCTTTATTGTGTTAAGAAAATTTTAGTGCCTGTTTGACATTGCTGCTAAAAATTACTTATTTTTAGAAGAGTTTTTAAAAATAGCTTTTTAAAAAAGTGATTTTCTTTTGTGTTTGGCAAATTCATTTGAAAAGTGTTTTTGATAAACAATTTGTGTTTGACTTGTTTTTTTAAAAAGTGCTTTTGAGAGTCAAATTATGGCAAGTATCAATGTTAACTAATTAAAATGTACATATTCAAATTTCCAATCAATATTATGCATAGATAAATATTGTTGAAAAATATTGAAAAGAGGAATCTTTTTGTTATTTGTTACATATCTTTTTGGATTCAATATTAACAATTATCCTTTTTTTGTTATAATACTCTAAAGTTTTAAGAAGTTCAAGTTAAAATAAAATAATACGTAGATTAAGAAAAGATTTTTTTTTTATTTTTTATTTTTGGAAGGGGTCTAAATCTTTAATTATTAATTTTTTTAATCATGCAAAAATATTGTTGTTACTTTTATTTCTAATTTTGTAAAATAATATATAAAATACTATATACTATATAAAGTATAAATAGTAATATAAAAACATAAATAAAATAAAATATTTATCATATAAAAATAAAAATAAATTTTTTGGATGAAAATTAACCAAACTTATGAGATATAATAATCTTAAATATTAAATTAATTTTAATTGTTTTAAATTAATTTAATAATTAAGATTATTATTATTATTTATTATTATTATTAGCTATAAATAAGTAGGTTGTGGAATGATAGTTAAAAATATTTTCCACAAAAAAAGTTGGGTTGGTTGGTTACTTTTATGTTTTAAAAAATAATCTTACGTGTTTTCAATTTTTTTCCTTTTTTATTTGTAATTTTTATTATTATTTTTGTATTTTAAATTAATTTAGTTAATTTAATACTATATAAAGTATAAATAGTAATATAAAAACATAAATAAAATAAAATATTTATCATATAAAAATAAAAATAATTTTTTTGGATGAAAATTAACCAAACTTATGAGATATGTTAATAAATTAATAAGATATATATATATATATATATATATATATATATATATATATTGATACATATGTATATCTGTAAAGTATATTTTATTCTTAAAAATAATTTTCTGCTTCTGCTTTTTGTAAAAAGCAAAATTTTTTAGCTTCTTCGCAACAACAGAAAAACTGCTTCCGCTTCTCTTTAAAAACAATTTTAAAGATTTGCCAAACACTTAAATTTTTAAGAAAAAATATATATTTTTTTTTAAAAAAAACATTTTTGACCTCCTAACAGCAATATCAAACAAACTCTTAAAAGAGAGTCAACTTAGACTAAAATGACTTCCTAAAAGAAGACAAAGCAAATAAAGCACAACTACAAAACAATGCAAATAAAGCACAATTAGTGTGATTTTCTCTGCCAATTAGGACACCCTAATCATTAGGTTAGGGTTTAGTGAATCTTTTTTACCATGCAAAAAGTACCAAATTAATGTTGACAATGTATCTTTGTCGTTGTACTCATCCATTAATTTATATATATTTACTTCCTGTCATATTACATATTTTAGTTTAGGGATGTTCTAAAAGTAATATTATTTTTATGGTAGAAATAAATAACTTTGAAGATTTTAGTTTATACTTAATGAAATAATTTAAGTCATATAAATATCTAACATAAAATGAACTAAACTATAAAATCTTAAACTATTCATTGCTTTTTAATTATATACTGGTATTTTGTTAATACAATTTAATAATATGTACATATACAAGTATAAATATATAGTGAGACAATGACAGTTTTGTCCTTGGTGAATTTGGATTGTCCAAGCAGTGTCTTGAAGTCAGGGGGGCAATTAAAGAGTATATGCCACGTCACTGATTCTTTTTTCCAACTTTATATCAAACCTGCCAATTAGGACAACTGTGGGTCCCATAAACTTTGACTGAATTGACTGCCCTTTGACTGTAGAGGACAGCCATTGCCCCCTCACTGGTCACTGTCGTTCTTAGTATTTGGACTCTAGCCTGCTTCATTTGCAGGATACAGTACACACACCAAAGGCTATTTATGTAAATTCAATTGACGGAAAATGGTTAAATTTGTGGTTCAATTATGTGAAATAGACCACTGATATCATTTGTTATATTTAATCCCAAAAATGTAATGGAGAATATAAATAGCCTATTTTGTATAGTTTAGAAATAATTTTGACTCTTAGAACGAAACAAATGTGTGTATTTCATAGTCATAGTATTAAAGTACAAGCAAAGGTTTTATGCGTTTTTATCTATCGCTATGTTATTTCTTTATATTATAATGGAAAAAATATTTGAAATATATCTAAACTTTGATCGAAATTGCTGTAATAATATCGAACTTTGAAAATAACCTTTTACTCCCTGCACTATTTAATAATATATTTTAAAGGTATATATATTCTTACGTGGACATCATAAATATTGCGTCATTATAAATGATAACGTGTCCACATGGACACATATTTACCTTTAAAATACACTATTAAATAATGCAGGAATAAAAGGTCTTTCATAAAATTTGGTATCATAACAACAGTTTTGATTAAAATTAAAGTATTTTTCAAACATTTTTTCCTATTATAATAGAAGTAATTGTGTGAAGGGTGGACTATACTAATTCAATCCTACAAAGAGTAAATTTATCATGTCAGAATCAAATTTTACGGGCTCAACGTCCTATTCAGGGTCAAATTATTTTAACCAATTCCAAATCAATAATCAAGTTTTAAAGTCCTAAATATTAAGACTTCTTATATAGTCAAATAATAATCAAAATTTTAGTTAATTTTAAAAATTCCTAATTGTTACAGTAAAATTACTAAATTACATTATTTTTTTCTAATATGAACTTTATTTTTAAAGGGTAAGAAAGACAAACGGCATTTTGCAAAAGGCATTTGTGCTTTTACTATAATTTTATTTTAATGAGATGAGGATATTATTTTATCCGAATAGATGGAACTTGTGAATATATGAGTACATAAATAACATGACATACAAATAACATGAAGAAATTTTATAAAGAATAAAAATACAAATAACATAAATTTTAAATCACATAATATCAATAATAGACTCAACTAAGGGAGACAATCTAATTAAATTAAATTATATTAAAGATAAGGAAAATGAACTGGCGTAACAATTACTATAGTCTTCTTCAAATCCACAACATGAAACAAAAATATAGATTTTAAGAAAAAAAATAATCTGAAAACATACAAATTAAAGTTAGAGGTTGAATCAAAGGTACAACAAAATTGTTGATGAAAAGTGATTAAGATTGAACTCAAATTATGAGTATGCTGTTGGGATCGAAATAAGAGGGCATCATGCTGAAGCCAACTAAAAAATCTTGAGCAACAATAACAAAGAGAAATTACATAAAACAAAACTCATAATATATTAAATTGTTTGGATCAATTGACCTATATATGTCTCATAGAATCAAAAGGTATAAAAGTATAAAATTACTAGGGGTCGTTTGATAGAGTGTATAAGAATAATGCTAAATAGAGTGTATTTGTGACGACCTAAAGTATACCCTAGACGTGACATGTCTTATAGAATCCAGAGAAGCCCCACACAAGCCACTTAACATACATACAACACAATAAAATAGACAAAAATAGAATTTAAGAAAAGTTTCATATAATGAAAGTTTGACATAAAAGCGGAAGTTTAATCCAAGTCCTGACAAGCCAATCTAATACATCAAAAGAAGTGGTTGGGATGTAATCCATACACCATGTATAACATCTGAAAACAAAAGACATAAGAATTGTAGTAAGAGTGACATGGTCCTCGAAACATGAGTACTCACCAAGTCTTCAATGATCAACAATCAACTAGCCACGAGCGGGAGGAGGAGAAGCGTTAGACCCTACATTATTAAACAATGTAGGTACAAGTATGCATTAATACATGGAATGTACTAAGTACAGGGTAATGCATAAAACATGAAACATGAGCATATGAGAACGCTAGAACATGATATGCATGACCAAGTTAAATCATAGTAAGAACCTTAAAAGGAAATGGTCAATGCATCTTAAAACATGATGAAAGCTTCATAAAACATTTGAATAAATTAGTTGGTTTTGTGGGATATTTACCATTAACTGACATAGACCACACAAGCTATAACACGTAATTCGGTGTCTCGCTCCCACACCAAAAAGAGATGTACTTACTTGCCAAGGCAAGAACCATAAACTTCTAGCTTAGTTGGATCCAATAATTATGTCTTTCTAAGACAAATTCTACGAGGGCACGTAGTTACAGACAAGGAGTTTGCTACTAGAGACCAGACCTCTACTAACGGGACAACCTCCATCTCAATGTCCTCTTGGTACTAAGTAAAAACCCAATAGAATAGTCATTTTCATAAACATATCATCATACATGGAAAACCACAATTTAGTTACTAATCCAAGCTTAAGTCATTATAGAGTTGTTCCTCAAATCATGATTCATTCATGTGTGAGAAAACCTTTTTCCCATCGTGATTTCTTAATTATGTGAGAAAACTTTTCACAATTATATGATGCTTATCTCAAAACCAACCTTAGATAATGAACATCTTTTCATAAATCATGCATAGATTTTCATAAATCATACTTCAACAATTCATAAGCTTCCTTCATAAATTTATAGTCAAAACCATGAATAATACATGAGTCAATATGGAATCATTTGAAAAGTAGGTAATTGAATAAAAACCATGCATATGAAGATAGAAATTGAACAATTAACTCAAAATCAAATAAGACCCATGGTGATATCATAAACCCTAATCAAATTAGTTGTAACTGAACTTGGAGAACTGAGAACTTTTGGGACCCAATGGATGAATGGAATCCATTGGTGAATTTTGATTACACATATTAGGACACTTCATCCAATACTAAGTGCCAATGATCGTTAGTCAGTAATATAACTTAACTAAGTGAGTTGGGGTCGAATCCCACAAGGAGTGGTACGTGCTTAAGATTCAAGAGCCAAGTACAAATATGTTCAAGTCAATCATAGGTAAAAACATTTACGAATAAAAGCATGGTTCAAATTTAGGGTGACACAAGTGTCAAATATGGGAGGTTTTGAGTGTAATTATCAGCTACAACAGCAGCAAATAACACTAAGGAACAAGTAAGGAGACATGTTCTTGGGATGTGATTGAATTATGGGCTAAGGTAGACAAGCGCGTAATTGCAATTGATAGTAAATAGCTGTAATTCAGTGAATAAGCTAGACTTTAGTGGGGATAAACTTTCTCTCGAACAATTTACCCCGAATCAAATTGGTTTCTCTCGAATACCAATAAGCAGCAATTAAGAAAAGCCTTCGCTTTAGTCCATTCACTCTCTCGAGCTGAATATGTTGTATAGGGTTTAAGATTCACTCTCTCGAGTTGAACCCATGACAACCCAATACCCACAGACCATCAAATCAGTAATCTTGGTTTTAAAACCTCTCTCTCGAGCAAGCCAAAAACACGAAGGTAGAGTTGCATTTGCAACTACAATCCTTTAGATTAAGCCACAATTATTGAATGAAATCACTTTTAAACATCATTTACACTATCAATTAACAATACCCAGCAGCTAAATCAACCTATAATCACACCCCAAGAATTGAGGTTTTAGCTAGACATCATAAAAAGATAGAAATCATTACCAAATTGTGTTTCCATCAACTGGTACGATTAATTTCGTCTTTACAAAGGTCAAGGTTGAAGAATTTCAAAGAACCATTTCCAATTTCTCACAAATGGAAATCTTCAAATCTTCAAAGCTAAGGAAAATATTGTCTCCAAACTTAGAGTTCTCAAAACTAAAATTACTCTAATGAAAGTTCAGAATAAAATTTGATATCCAACATAAAGTTTGAAAATGTATTTATAGTCACCAAAAATGTGCTGTGAAGGACCATTCGGCGTAATAAGTCGGGATCGCTGATCCACTCGGCGATCCGCCCTTTGGTCAGTTCCATTGCCTTTTTGCTTTGACCTTCAGCATCTTCAAGTTCTGTAACTTTGGGCGATCTAACACTGCATCGCGGAACCATTCGGCGACTCGCCGACTGTTTTTTTCTATCATCGACTTGATTTTCTCCTTTATGGCTTGGTACACTGGAACTTTGGGCGAGATCATGGCCATTCGACGACTCGCCCAATAGTTTAGGCGATTATCAAGCCTTCTTTTCTTCGTTCTTTCGGGTTGCCTTGTTCCTTTGTGCTCATTAGTGTCCATGCTATGTTCCTCAATCCAAATACCTGAAAATCAAGGATTTACATCAGTTATTGGCATAAAATATGCATTTGAGGACACTAAATCTATTAAGATAAAGCCCTAAATGAGTCCAAATTGTGGACTCATCAACACCCCCAACTTAAACTTTTGCTTGTCCTTAAGTAAAACTCAAGTTCAACAGTTCAAAAAGGATGCCTCAAACAGTGCTACATAAGACTCAATCATGAAAGCACACAAAAAGACTCAATTTACTCATGCAAGGATCAATTGTGCACTCAAAGATTCAAGTTGTAACTCACCATTACCAAAGAATCTCAAACTCATAATACTCGCTTCAAATGCAAGTTCAAGCTCAACAAAGGTGTTCAAATGCCCTCACACAAAGGATGATTCCATATTCACACACAATGGTTCAATAATTTAAAGCTCCAGAATCAAATGCATTCAGCCATAAGTTTGCCCTTATTTTCCAATCAATTATTGTTTCAGCTCACTCAAGATAAAAAAAATGTCTTTTCAAGGCTTGTAACGGGCCTGAGTGCAAAGGTATGGTCATTTAGGCTCAATGGCTGTAATCCTCATGAAATGTGGTGTGAACAACACTTTCTTTCCTTTCCTTTATCATTCTCATTCGTGCTCACAAGTCACCCATTATTCATCTTCCATGGACTGTTGGTCACCCAATTTCTTTTTGCATTTTCACACTTTATTCCACAACTTTTTCATTCTTTTTTTTTTCATTCTTTTCTTCTTCTTTTTTTATATGGGGGAGTTCCATCTTTCTCAAAACCATGGGTTATAGGAGATTTCTTTGAACTTCTTGATTTGCCTTCTCTTTTCACCACACCCCCAACTTAGGCTTTTGGCCTAAGGTGGCTATTCACACAAACCACAAATCATGAGGATTGTGGGTAATGGATCAAAAAAGGTTACAATTTGCATCAAGTTTCTTCTAAGAAAAGGATAAGGCTCAAAGGGTGTTCAAACAGGGATCACACACTCACAAGGTTGGCCACAAAGGAGGTATAGTGTCAAATTGTTTCACACTCTTCATAGTTGCCTAAGATCATATCATGAGATTGTATCACTTAGTCAATCGGACCAACGGGGCAAATTTTAGGTGTCATCATGCATGGTTCACGGTAAACTCATCACACAAGGCATTGACACCAATGATAAATAAGACTCCACACTTTCGCTAGTGTGCAATGTTCATCACAAGAGACTCAATTCAATAATTGGCTAGTCACAACGAGATGTAAAAAGTTCACATATTGTCTATGCAACTTCATTTGGCCTCATCGTAGCCGCACATTCATTTTTGTTTGATTATGAGCACTATTCAAGTCATCTGTATTGATCAAGACCGATACTCAAATTAGTAAGAGAATAGCCACATTTACACACAAAAGAAGTGGCATAATTTTTTCAGAAGGGGCCAAAAATCATTTATAAACAAGGAGCCACAAGCTCAATCATCCACAATATGCAGTATTAACATAATTTATAGCTCAAAAACCCAAATATATACACAGAGCAATCATCACAAAAGGTGGGCCTTACCCTACCACAAATAAAAATCATTTGTCCTAAAATGCAGGCAAAAATATCCAAACGTCAAAAAGTAAGACAAAGAGAGGGGTAAAAAGGAATCTTGTTTACTTAGTCACTCCATCTGTCTGGGCATCATTGCCTAGTGTTGTGCTCTGAACTGGGGTATCACTGCCCGGTGTAGTGGTCGAAACTTGGGCATCAGTGCCCAGAGTCACCTCAAAAGGAATAGCAGCTGCACTAGGGTCAGCCAAAGACGTATCTGCCAAAGAGGTTTGCACAGCTGCATCGATCATGGCCTCCTCAGTCTCTACAAGGCCCTCATACGAAACCTCCTCAGCAACCTCAAGCTCCTCTTTATCCGTCTCCACCTCAGACTCGGGATCAGATGTCTCCTCAACTTTAACCTTATCTCCGATGGTAGCCGGAAGCATCTCTGTCACATCTGGAATCTCCACCATCCCAAAAATCATGGGCATGTTGGTAGACTTCAGCTGATCCACATCACTCCTCAATCTAGCAATAGCAGTCTTTAAAGCTGTCACCTCCTCGGTGGTCCCTTGGCCACACTCACACACCATTATCCTAGCCGCAAGGTCATCAATGGTAGCGCTCAATGGTGTCACAGCATCAGCTAGGGCAGTCTGAATCATGCCCGGGATGGAGACCTCGAGTCTATAATCACGATGATTGGTAGAGTGGGCAAGTTGCCCCATCTGGAGTAATGCATCCTGAGTGAGCGGGGTCCGGGAAACAACAAAAGCAGCAGCTCTGGGAGGCAATGTAGCAGTAGAAGAACTAGGGGTGTCAGAAGGGACAACACTAGAAGTACTTGAAGGCCCAGGGGCCGGAGTAGGCAAAAATGACCTCTGGTGACGCAGGTGCCTTGCCTTTTCCTTTGCCTTTCCCACAATTTGTGGGAAGTATGGTGGCCTTTGCCCCTGGATGCTACTGCATCCTCATTAATTGTGATAACCTTAGCCTTCTTTTGAGGTGGCATGTTTCTCCCAACAACTTTCGGTCTAGCCATGTCCGCAAAAACATCAAAATGAGTTAGAACCAATTCAAATAGATGCATAGAAAAATAATTGCAGACAGACTCGTCGAATCCCTTTAGCGAGCCAGATCGGGCTTGCCGAAAGGATTGGCTCAAAAACCTTAGAAAAATTTGGCATGTCGGCGATGGGAGGGCCTTTCACCGAATCGCCGACAGTATTCGACGAGCAGGAACTAGCCCGCCGAAATTTTCAATGCAATTAAGGAACAAGGGCGCAGATAAGGGGAGATCAAGAAGGACTCTCGACGACCTCAGGCTTCTCCCCGAAAGTTACAAAGCCAACCTACTCATTTAGCATGAAATTAAAGACGACATGGGGAACTTCGGTAAACCGCAGAGTGGTTCGACGTGCTTGATCCAGCTCGCCAAACGACCCAACGTGCCTACTTTCAACCCAACTTCTCAAATTCAACCTCTCAACCCCTGAAAACAAAATCAAATCATGCACTTATCAAATTAAGCTCAGACCCAATACACCCATTACCTCGGGATACTCAGACTTCTCTTGGTTTTGCCAAATTTGGCCATTTGATGACTTCTGCCCTTAAGAATGACGTCAACCGCTCGATCATTGGGCAAAATACGTCATTTGGCACAAATACGGGCTACTTATACTTCACCCGACTAGACCCAACAACATGCAAGCACAACCCCACAAATATTTACCAATTTTAAGGCACAATATCATGGGAAGTCAACCATCCTAACACTATGGGCAAGATTTTTGAATTAACACGGGTACACACAAACGCAACTATAATCAGAGAGAGCCAACACACAACACTAAGACAAAAGCATTGAAAATGAGTACAAATTACTAGAAATAAACTCGGGGTTCGGAAAACCAACCTTAGATGCCGAATACTCAAGATTGAAATGCTAGGCGGCAAAGTAATCCACTCCAAACACAAATCCGACGACTAAAATACTCTAAAATGTAAAAAGTACGGGAAATAATGTATGGGTGTGAGTTTGGGAAGATTAAAAGTGATGGAAAGTGAAAGAGTTTGAAACTTTTGAAACTTTGGCCTTAAAAATCATCCAGTTCTCGCCCATTCGGCGACATTAGTTTTGCTCGCCGACCCACTCGGCGTGTCGCCGAGTGGGTACTTACCTCGTTGAGTTTTACAGGACCTCCAGTTAAGTCCTAAACGATAAACTAGATAGAGATCGCCGACTTAGTCGGCGATTCTCCAAGTTGCTTATGGGCTCGCCTCGACTTTGAAAATGTTTTGAGTCCAACGCTGGTCTAGGTCGGGCTCACCGACCTCTTCTACAATTTTCTGACTGGGCTTTTAGCTCGCCAACTTGCACTTCTCAAACACTTTCCACACTTTGACCTGCACAATCAACACACCATTATTTCAAACTTAAAACGAAAGAAAATAAAACTTGGGTTGCCTCTTAAGCAGCGCCTTAGTTAACTTCGCGGCACGATGCAAGTCCACACTCAAACCTCATTCTTGGGGTTAGCCATTGTTTCACTAGGCAAACCCCCTTGCTATCTCGGGATCAAATGAGAGGAGATATGACCCATTGGGGTCTCCAATGAATTGATCGATACTGAATGGGAGGTAACAGTCTGGCTAAGGGTTGACACATCTTCTTTCGTTTCTTTTAAAATCTTGTCCGATCCCTCAACTTCGTTGAGGATACAAGAAAGCATATCCTCAGACAGGCCACCTTACGATTCCTTTGGCTTTTGGCGCTCATGAGGAGGCACATTCCTATCCTTTTCCCCATCCTTCCAATTTGGATTTCGATCCCTCCATTATCGACCACGATCCTTCCAACCTTCATCCTGGTTCCAGCCTTGGTTACCACCCTGTCTCGGGTAGTTTGAACGATAACCACAACCTTGGTTGGCTAGGAAATTCACCTCTTCGATGTACAAAGTCTCAAACTCTATCTCATTAGAATTAGACACCCACGACATTGACACTTCGAGCTCTAGCTCCCATGACATTTTTGGACAAAATATCAAGTTGTGTCATGATCTTAGCCATGTTTTGGTCCCTTTCTTGGTCTTTCTCCATTTGCTCCTTAGTCAATTTGAATGTAAGAGGGGAGACCTGGTCTTCACGGGTGTACCAAGCCCGATTAATCATGGTCATGCCATCCAAGAGCTGAGCTGCTATCTCATAAGGTTGCTGGATCAAACCTCCTGGAGAAAGTTGGTCAGCAACACCCTTGTTTACCAAGTCAAGGCTCCGGTAAAAATATTGCAACAACACATTATCAGGCAAGCCATGGGTTGGGCATTGGAACACCAACTTCTTGAAGAATTGGCTTGCCTTCCGGACGCTTGAAGCTCTGAATGCTGTCACGCAGAGTCATCATATTCGAAAGAGGGAAAAATTGCACATTAAATACGGTGACCAACTCCTCCCACGAAGTGATTGATTCACGTGGAAATTCAGTCAGCCACTTACACGCTTCTCCCATCAAAGAGAATAAGAACAACCTCAATCGGACCGACTCTTAGGATATATTCTTGAAGGAGAATGGTCCGTAAACATCCACGAAATTTCTAATATGCTCATGGGGATCCTCATGAGCCAAACCGCTGAACAACCCCTTCAATTGCAAGAGCTGCGACATAGTACTTGTGATATGGAACACTGTATTCCCTTCGGCCGGAGGCAAGCGAATGGCACCAATTCCACCGATAAGATGGGGGTCATTAGCATTAGGCTCGTTGACATCATTGAGTTTACCGATGTCATCTTGATGGCCTACTTAGGTGCCATTACTTCCGTTCATACTCATATTTCCAGTTTCAAAACACAAACAAGCAAAACAAAACTAAAATTAAGTAAGTTCAACTATGACTAACAAGAACAAAATTCGACTTAACTAAAAAATCTTAAGTAACACCACTCCCTAGCAGCGGTGCCATTTTGATTTCACGTATCAGGACACTTCTTCCAGTACTAAGTGCCAACGATCGTTAGTCAGTAATATAACCCAACTAAGTGAGTTGGGGTCGAATCCCACATTTAGTGGTACATGCTTAAGATTCAAGAGCCAAGTACAAATATGTTCAAGTCAATCATAGGTAAAAACATTTACGAATAAAAGCATGGTTCAAATTTAGGGTGACACAAGTGTCAAATATGGGGGCTTTTGAGTGTAATTATCAACTACAACAACAACAAATAACACTAAGGAACAAGTAAGGAGACATCTTCTTGGGATGTGATTGGATTATGGGCTAAGGTAGACAAGTGGGTAATTGCAATTGATAGTAAATATCTATAAATCAGTGAATAAGCTAGACTTTACTGGGGATAAACTTTCTCACGAATAATTTACCCTGAATCAAATTGGTTTCTCTCGAACACCAATAAGCAACAATTAAAAATAACCTTCACTTTAGTCTATTCACTCTCTCGAGCTGAACCCATGACAACCCAATACCCACAGACCATCAAATCAGTAATCTTGGTTTTAAAACCTCTCTCTCTCGCAAGCCAAAAAAACAAAGGTAGAGTTGCATTTGCAGCTACAACCTTTTAGATTAAGCCACAATTACTGAATGAAATCACTTTTAAACAACATTTACACAATCAATTAACAATACCCAGCAACTAAATCAACCTATAATCACACCCCAAGAATTGGGGTTTTAGCTAGACATCATAAAAAGATAGAAATCGTTACCAAATTGTGTTTCCATCAACTGGGTACGCTTAATTTTGTCTTTACAAAGGTCAAGGTTGAAGAATTTCAAAGACTCACTTCCAATTTCTCACAAATGGAAATCTTCAAATCTTTACAGCTAAGGAAAATATTGTCTCCAAACTTAGAGTTCTCAAAACTAAAATTACTCTAATGAAAGTTCAGAATAAAATTTGATATCCAACATAAAGTTTGAAAATGTATTTATAGTCACCAAAAATATGTTGCAAAGGACCATTCGGTGTAATAAGTTGGGATCGCCGATCCACTCGACAATCTGCCCTTTGGTCAGTTCCATTGCCTTTCTGCTTTGGCCTTCAGCATCTTCAAATTCTGTAACTTTGGGTGATCTAGCACTGCATCACGGAACCGTTCAACGACTCGTCGACTGCTCCTTTCTATCACCGACTTGATTTTCTCCTTCATGACTTGGCACACTGGAACTTTAGGCGAGATCATGGCCATTCGGCGACTTGCCCAATGGGTTAGGGGATCATCAGAACTTCTTTTCTTCTTTCTTTCGGCTGCCTTGTTCCTTTTTGCTCTTAGTGTCCATCTTTGTTCATCAATCCAAATACCTGAAAATCAAGAATTTACATAAGTTATTGGCACAAAATATGCATTTGAGGACACTAAATCTATTAAAATAAAGTCCTAAATGAGTCCAAATTGTGGACTCATCAAATTCCCACATTCCTTGATAAACAAAACCCAAAAGCAATAGAGAAAAATAAGTCTTGAAGCTTGTAACCCTAGCTTTCTTTCTTGAGTTTGAGAGAGAATTAGAGAGGATGAACTTGGATGAGAATTGGGGAATTTGAGAGACTGAGAGGGTTTGGGTAGTTTTAGGAATTGAAAGGTAGTTATAGGTCCTAGAATTAGGGTCAATATGACATAGTATTGGAATTAAATTCATAGAAAAAGACCCAAAGACCCTAAAGAATATTTGTCGGAAGTGACCTATGATTGTGACCTACGGTCCATAAGACTTTCTACGGGCCATACTGGTCAACCGTAGAACCAACTTCAGAAATCCAAAATTTGTTCAACTTCCCATAAGACCTTTCTATGGTCCATCGTCCCATCTACAGTTTGTAGACCTCTTCCATAGAATTCAAGTTCAAGTCTTAAATTCCACTAAGTATGAATCACTTATACGAAACCATCATACGGATCGTAGAAAATACTACGACTCATTCTGTTCACTCATATATAAACTTA
Organism: Solanum pinnatisectum; assembly: GCA_035578085.1. Taxonomy (NCBI): domain Eukaryota; kingdom Viridiplantae; phylum Streptophyta; class Magnoliopsida; order Solanales; family Solanaceae; genus Solanum; species Solanum pinnatisectum. The sequence goes on from CM069077.1 coordinate 12,783,184, forward strand.
AGAACCTTATATTTTTAAAAACTCTACTCTACTTCCAAAATTGTCTTTCTACGGCCAGTAGGACTTCCAACGGTCCGTAGATTAGACTCGTAACTCACTGTTTTAGTGAAAATTCTACAACTTTTCTTTCCTTTTTGACTTTCCAATTTTTGAGGTGTTACAATATCTGCCCCTTGGGAATATTAATCCTTGAATGGGACTCAAGCTAGCATGAATAGAGTAGGAGAGAAGCTAACAACCCAATGTTAATGCAAATTTCATCATAATGCACATAAGCATGGAAAATCACTCCAAATAAATCATAACATAAAAAATCAAGTTTTTTTCATGAACATGCATGCATATGGAAACATGAGAATGTCTAAAATGCATGAATTCGAAAGAATGAACCATGAGGAACTAATACCTCAAGTTGAAATAGGAGTGGAGGGAAAGAGATGAGGATACCGGGACATCATATCAGCTTTGGCCTCACAAGTAGCACCCTTAACTAATTGATTCCTCCAAAGAGCTTTTATGGAAGCAACTTATTTATTTATCAACTTCGGAACTTGTCAGTCTAAAATCTCAACCAGAATCTCTTGATACAAAAAAAAAATCTTCAACTCGGATCTCCAACACAATTTTTCAACAAAGAGACATGGAATAATACCAAATGTATCGATACTAAATCATTAGGTAACCCTAACTTATAAGCAATCTTACCAATACACCTCAAAATCTGATATGGGCCAACATACCGGGGACTAAGCTTCCCTTTCTTTCCAAACATCAATCACACCCTTTATGGGTGAGATTTTAAAATAGACCCAATCATTGCCATCAAATTCAAGCTCTCTTCTTCTCACTCCGGTATAAGACTTTTATCGATTTTGAGCCAGTTTCAACCTTCCATGAATGAGTCCAACCTTTTCCATAGCCTCATGTACAAACTCAGGCCCTATTAAAGCGACCTCACCAACTTCAAACAAATCAATAGAAGATCCACACCTCCTAGCATAAAGAGCCTCAAATAGAGCCATCCCAATACTTAAATGATTGCTATTATTATAAGAAAACTCAATCAAAGGAAAATTGTCATCCAAATTACCTTTGAAATCAATAACACAAGCTCTTAAAAATATACTCTAAGGTTTGGATAGTACACTGAACTTGTCCATCGATTTGAGGGTGAAAAGTCGTGCTAAGCTTCACTTGAGTACCAAGACCCTTCTGAAACGACTTCTAAAATTGAGACATAAATTGAGTACCAAGATAAGAGATAATGCACAAAGGCACTACATGCAACCTCACCATTTCCCAAATATAAAGCTTGGTGTACTCCTCTGCTGAAAATGAAGTCTTAATAGGAAGAAAGTGAGCCGATTTTGTCATTCGGTCCATAATGACCCAAATTGAATCAAACTGACGATGAGTGTAAGGTAAACCTGTAATGAAGTCGATATTCAAATATTTCCGCTTCCATATAGGAATAATATTGGTTTGAGCCAAACCACCCAGTTTCTGATGCTTAACTTTCACTTGTTGACCATTCGAACATTTAACCACAAATTCTGCAATATCCTTCTTCATCAGATTCCATCAGTAGACCTCCCTCAAGTTGCAGTACTTCTAGGTGGCTCATGGGTGAATAGAGTACTGAGAAATATGATTTTCTGTCCGAATCTGACTTGTCAACTCATCAACATTTGAGACACATAACCAAACTTCATATCGTAGGAAACCATCTACCCCTTGGAAGAATACCTTCATGGCATCTTCAGAAATTCACTTCTTTAAGTCAACCATTATCGGATATGATCTCACTTAGCTTTCACATCTGATAAAAGAGATGATTTCAAACCATTTTGAACAACGACTCCACCTTCATTGAAGTCAACCAAACAAACATCCAATTGGGCGAGTCTATGAACATCACGAACTAACTTCTTCTTACCATCCTCAACATAAGCAACACTGCCCATTGATTGTTGACTAAGAGCATCCACCGCCACATTCACTTTACCCGGATGATAGAGGACACTCATGTCATAATCCTTCAATAACTCAAGCCAACTCCTTTGGAAAAGATTCAAATCCTTTTGAGTGAACAAATATTTTAATCTCTTATGGTCGGTAAACACATCTACATGAATACTATATAGGTAATTCTTGCAAATCGTTAGAGAAATTAGCACCACCGCTAACTCCAAATCATGAGTTCACCTTTAATTGTCTTGAAGCATAAGCGATGACTTTTCCATGTTACTTTAAAACACAACCAAGACCAATCCTTGAAGCATCTCAATACATTACAAATCCATCTGATCCTTCCTGTAATTTCAATATAGGAGCTAAAGTGAGTATATACTTCAATTCTTGGAAACTCTTCTCACAAGCTTTCGATTATAGGAATTTCACCTTCTTTTGAGTCAATGTCGTCAAAGGTGAAGCAATAGAGGAAAATCTTTCCACAAACCTTCTATAATAACCAGCCAAACCCAAGAAACTCCCTATATCTGTAGAGGACAAAGGTTTAGGGCTCTAGGCCAATTCTTAACCGCCTCGGTCTTCTTATGGCAAAGGAAAGCAATAGACCTCAACAAAAAAACATTTGCTAAACTTAGAATATAATTCATGATCTTTGAGAATTTGCAACACAATCGTTAAAGGCTCACCATACTCATTTTCACTCAGTGGCTGAATCAAAATATCATCATTAAACACAATCACGAACATGTCAAAATATCACTTGAAAACCCTATTCATCAAATCCATAAATGCCGCCGTGGTATTAGTCAACCTAAAAGACATCACCAAAAACTCATACTGCCCATACCGGGTTCGAAAAGCCATTTTCAGAATGTCATTTTCCTTTACCCTTAATTGGTGATAACCCAACCAAAGGTCAATCTTAGAGAAGTAACTAGCTCCCTCGAGTTGATCAAACAAATCATCTAACCTTGGAATAAGATACTTATTCTTTATTGTATTGTTATTCAATTCGCGATAGTCCATGCACATTCGGAGGGAACCATATTTCTTTCAAACAAACAATACCGGAGCACCCCATGGTGAGATACTCGATCTAATGAATCCTTTATCTAATAAGTCTTTCAAATGTTCCTTTAATTCCTTAATTTTGCCGGGGACATTTGTTAAGGAGGAATAGAGATAGGTTGTGTATCTGGGAAAATGTCAATACCATAGTTTATTTCCCTTTTGGGAGGAATACTAGGAAGATCATGAAGAAACACTTCCAGAAACTCATTTTCAATCGGAACTGACTCAAAAGTAAGAGTTTTAGAATCTATATCCCTAATCTGAACAACATAATAAATGCAACCCTTAGAAATCATTTTCCTAGCTTTTAGACAAAATATACACTGACCCTTAATAACATAATTAGCCCCTTCCCATGACAATATAGGTTCATCCGGAACCCTGAATGTGACCAATCAGGTCTTAAAGTCTATGGAAGTACAATATGCATAAAGTAAATCCATCCCACGAATCATATCAAAATCTAATATTTCAAGCTCTACAAGATCAACATGAGTGATTCTACGAGAAACAAATAAAGGACTATTTCGGTAAACTCTCTTAGCAACAATAAAATCACTAACGGGAGTAAAGACATTAAAGAGATTAGAAAGGATTTCAGGACCAACATCAAATCTCATGGCCATATAAGGAGTAAGAAAATATAACGTAGCACCCGGATCAAGTATGACATACACATAAAAAAAAAAAAGAATTTCAACATACTAGTCATAACATCCGGAGAACCCTCATGATCATGTCAAGTTTGAAATGCATAAAATCTATTTTTCTTTAGAGCATTCAAGCCTGAACCTTTAGGCTGGACTTGCCTACCATCTCTTCCCTTAGTAGCAAGAAATGGACAATCTCTCATCTTATGACCACTCTTTCCATGATTAAAGCAACAATCTGTACCCAGCAAACATTTGCCCTCATGCTTCTTTCCACACCTAGTGCAAGTAGTTATAGAAGATCCACCACCATTTTCTCCTTAAGGTTTAAGGTTAGACTCTCTATCCTTGTTGAACTTGAGATTTGATCATTAGAAGAAACTTGACTAGAAAACCTTTGCCAAAATTTAGATCAAACATGTCCACCGGACCTCCAATGGGAAAAGTCACCATCATCGGTCCTTGACCTTTTTGATACCCTAGCTTCTCCTTCAGATTTTTCTCTTCAATTTATTGGGAATGTATCATCAAACAAGAGATATCCATATCCTTAATCAACATGACAATTCAACATTCTTTGATAACCAAATCAAAAACACCTGACACAAATTTACTCATTCTTGCCCTAGAGTCAAAAACCATAGTCTGAGCATACTTAGCCTATTGAGTGAACTTCAGTGCATACTCCTTCACACACGTATTTCCTTCCCAAAGAATAATGACTTCAAGTACCTTTGCTTCTCTTATCTTGAGAGGAAAGGATTAATCAACAAAAACTCCTTTAAATTTGACCCAATCAAGAGGACCCACATTAACCACCCCTCTCTTCATTCAATTGGTTGAACCAAATGTGAGCAATACCTTTGAGTTGGTAAGTAGCAAATTACGCCTTTTCCACAGTTGAAACTCCTATAACTCTCACTATCTTATACACCTCATCAATAAACTCTTGAGGATCCTCATCAACCTTGGAACCATGGAACTCTGGAGGGTTCATCATAGTGAAGTCCCTTATCCTTGTTGCCACCATACCCACACTTGGGTTAACATGAGCAATAACTTCTCTATTATCTTGGTTCGTCATAGCTTGAGCCAGTACTTGGAAAATGGCTCAAAACTTGACATTATTCACTTTCTCAGCCAAGGGATCATCCGAAACTTGAGGAATCACGGGCTCTATATTATCACCTATATTCGTTCTCACTTAAGCTCTTGGGCGAGCCATATCCTGAAAAGCACCTGATAAGAGTTACGAGAAGGACTTTTATAGAGATGAGCTCTACGACACGACTTTAGAGTAGTGAAAGAAGTGAAGTTTTCTAAATGCCTTGTAGCCTACTATTCATAAATGTGGCGCGCTTCACACTCCTAAACAAGACTTACTCAATGCGGCTTGTTAGACATCCTAGGAATTTTTCTACAACTTTATACTATGAATACCAAGTTCTCACAATCGAAAGTACACTCTAGATGTGATATGGAGTATAGAACCTCAAGACTCCCCAAACAAGCTACTTGACATACATACAACACAATGCAATAGACAAAATCGGAATTTAAGTAGAAGTCTTATAGAATGAAACAATTTGACATAAAAGTGGAAGTCTAATCCTAGTCTTGACAAACCAATCCAATACATCAAAATGAGTGATAAGGACATAACCTATACACCATATACAAAGTATGAAAACAAAATACATAAAAACATAGTAAAGATGACACGGTCCTCGAATCATAAGGACTCACCAAGTCTTCAATGATAAACAATCAACTAGCCATGAGCGGGAGGAGGAGAAGCGTCAGACGCTACATTATTAAATAATTTAGGCACAAGTATGCATTAGTACATTTAATAAACTAAGTATGGGGAAATGCATAAAGACATGAAACATGAGCATATGAGAATGCTAGAGCATGATATGCATGACCAAGTTAAATTATAGTAAGAACCTTGAAAAGAATGATAAGTCATAAGCATGATCAATACATCTTAAAATATGATGAAAGCTTCATAAAACCTTTGAAGTAACTTAGTTCATATTGTGAGATATTTACCATTAACCGATATAGCTCACGTGAGCTATAACATGGAATCTGATGTCATGCTCCCATACTAAAAAGATGTGTCCTTACTTGCCAAGGTAGGGACCATGAACTTTTAGCTTAGGTGGATCCACTAGCTATTTCTTTCTGAGACAAATCCTATGGGGGCACATAGTTATAGACAAGAAGATTACTACTAGAGACCCGACCTCTACTAATGAGAGAACCTCTATTTCATCGTCCTCTTGGTGCTAAGTAAAATCCCAATGTAATAGTCATTTTCATAAACATATCATCATATATGGAGAAACATAATTTTGTTACTAATTGAACCTTAAGTCATCATATAGTAGCTCTTTAAATCATGATTTAAGCATGTGTGAGAAAACCTTTCACCAATTCATGATTTCTTAATTATGTGAGAAAACCTTTCATGATTATATGATGCTTATCTCAAAATCAACCTTGGATCATAAACAACTTTTCATAAATCATGCATAGACTTTATTAAATCATGCTTCAAAAATTCATAAGCTTCTTTCATAAATTCATAGTCAAAATCATAAATAATACATAGGTCCATATAGAATCAATTGAAAAGTAGGTAACTGGTTAAAAACATGCATAAGAAGATTGAAATTAAACACTGAACTCAAAATCAAATAAGACCCATGGAGATTGCATGAACCCTAATCAAATTCGACGAAATTGAATTTGGAGAATTGAGTTCTTTTAGGATCCAATGGATGAATGAAATCCATTGGTGAATTTCCACATACCTTGATAAAAAAACAATCCCAAAAGCAAGGGAGAAAAAGGAGACTTGAAGCTTGAAACCCTAGCTTTCTTCATTGAGTCGTAGAGAGAATTGGAGTGGATGGAATTGGATGTGAATTGGGGATTTGAGAAAAGAAGATGCTTTGGGTAGATTTTGTAATTAAAAGGTAATTATAGGTCTTAGAATTTGGGTCAAAACGACATAGTATAGGTATTAAATGCATAGGAAAAGACCCAGATAGACTTAAGAATAACTGCCAGAAGTGACATATGGTTGTGACCTGTTGTCCATAGGACTTTCTACTGCCTTTACTAGTCAACCATAGAATCTTCTTCAGAAACCCAAAATTTGTTCAACTTAACACAAGACCTATTTATGGTTCGTCATCCCATTTAAGGTCCATAGACCTCTTCTATAGAACCCAAGTTCAAGTCTAAAATTACACTAAGTTCGAATCACTTCTACGAAACCATCCTACGGCCTGTAGAAACTACTGCAACAAATCTTGTTCACTCGTAGGTCAAACTTCAGAAACTTGAATGTTCAAAAACTCAAGTGAACTTCTACAATTTCCTTTCTATGGTTCGAAGAACTTTTTATGTTTTGTAGATTCGACTCGTAGTTCACTGCTTCAATTAAAATTTTGTATTTTTCTTTCTTTTTCAACGTTCTAATTTTTGAGGTGTTATAGTATTAGTAATGCTTGTATTAGTTATGCTTGCATTAGTTATACCTAGATTATTTTTATGCATTGTTTTCTTTGGTGCATTAAAAATAACATGCATTGCATAAAATTATTTATTTACAAAGATACCCTCCACAATTATGATGGAAAAGATGTAACCATACTAATGCATGCATTAAAACCATAGAATTACTAATACCTAAATATCCATGGTATTAGTAATTCATATCTTAATACATACAATAGACTGTATATAACTAATACAAACATTAGTTCTACATAAGTTGGAAAATAAAATCGAACAAGGTACAAGTAACACACAAAGCTAATGCATGCATTATTTTTCCTAATACACTCTACCAAACGACCCCTTAGGAGAATAATCCCCCATATATAAGATTTTGTTTGAGGAATACATTATGTGGAAGTGGTGGAAGAACCAACAATGGTTTTTAAGGGTGAATACCACAATGTTGCTCATCTACTATATCACACTGGACTGTAACCCATCTCTGCCACTCTCCACCCCTATCTCCTCTTCAATCACTGCTCATTAATGACTTTTACCTCTTCTATTTAGGATATTCTAATCACACATTTGCCCGTTGAGATGCCATCGTTGACTCCCATGGCCTAGAAAACCATATTTGTTGTATCTCCCACCATTGGTCATGAAGGCAGATCTTTAAATTTCTCGTTTATTTGTTCTCTTTTATCTTTTATTTTTTTTCCTCACTTTGAATGTTTAACATATCTAACACTAGTCGTACATCGACAAGAGCGATTGATTCTTGTCCTTCTGTGATGACTTCCCAATGTATCTCTGACAACCAACACTGTTTGTATTGCCCTTGTTCTTGCCTTTTATCATATTTTGCACTTTGTTTTATTTCTTTTTCCACATTGTTTATAGGTGGTATTGTGAGCCAAACCTAGGTGATACAGTTTCTACTACCAATTTTAGCATTAACCCAATCGACAAAGAAAATTGTCGTAATTCTGGTGATTTCTATCCCTAAATTTTAATCTTAGCATCGCTCTTATTAGTTTATAGTTTCTTTGATTTTAATAGTGCTCTTGGTAGACTACTTAGATTGAATGTTGTTGCAGTTCTTCCATTACTTGTTTTTTGTTCCAATAGGTGTGTTTAGGTGTATTGCATTGATCATGTCTTGCTTGGCAGTGTGTTTAGGGTGCTATACAAATCATAATTTATCTCATTTTGAATAAGTTGTAGATTTAGTCGTTGTTTATTTACTTTTTTCTATTGATTCTTGCTTTTAGTTTCTTTGTGTATTGACAAATCATTTAGTCTGTCAGTCTCAATTTTGTTTCTCATGTTGTGTTTTTCATTTTCTCTATTCTATTAGTTATCCTATATTCTATATCGATTCATGTTTACTTTTGAGTTGGTCTACAATTTAGTTTTTTTTTTTAAGTTTAGTTTCGCATCTAATTCAATAGCTTTGGTGAAATATATGGGACTAGGGTAATGTCTACGATCGAGGCGGGAAAGGGTAAGGGGAGAGGTAGCCTCTTGGAATATTGAGACTTGATGGGTAAGTCCATAGAGTTAATGAAGATTCTCAAGAAAAGGAAACTTAACATAGCTTACGTTTAGGAGACTAAGTGGGTAGGTACCAAGTCTCAAGATGTGGACATGTTTAAGTAGTGGTAATTAGGTGCCTCTAAAGATAGGAATGGAGTAGTCATTTTAGTAGATTGGGAGCGTAGGGAGCAGGTGGTGGAGGTTAAGAGGATCAATAATAGGGTAGTGATGGTTAAGATAGTAATTAGAGGGCTTCCTTTGAACATTATTAGTGCTTACATGTCGCAAGAGCTTAGATGAGGAGGTCAAGAAAAGATTCTGGGAGGACTTGGATGAGGTGATGAAGGGTATACCACTTTTCAAGAAACTATTCATTGGCAGATATTTTAATCGCCACATAGAGTCAACCATTATAAATTTTGACGAGTGTGCATGGTAGTTTTGGTTTGCAATGGGAAAGTAGTTAAAGAGGTGTTAGGGGGTTTACGGGGCAACTTTGATGGACATTAAGGGAATCAGTGGTGGAACAGAGAAGTATAGAGTAAACTAGAAGCGAAGAAGGTGGACTATGCTATGTTGGTGGACAACAAAGAAGAGGAGGATAAACATGGTAAGGTATAAGAAGATAAAAAAAACATGCGAAGTTAGCGGTTTTGACACCGAAAATGACAACTTTGTAATGTTTGTATGTCGAGCTAGGGGACAAAGGCGGAGGGTGAGAAGTGTTACAAGCTCACCAATGCGAGGGAGATGAAGGATCATGACTTGGCTCTAGTGAAGTTTATCAAATATAAGGACGATAAAGTGATGACGGAAAAGCACATATTAGACAAAGATGGTATCATAAACCAAAGTATACCTTAGGTGTGACATGGTGTATAGAACCTTGAGAGACCCTACAAAAGTCACTTGAAATACACCATACATAAGGAATTACAAGATTAGAGATTTTAAGTAATATGTCCCATATTATGAAAGAGAGTTTAAACATAAATGTGGAATCAAAACTACATCTTGAAAAGCCATTCTAAAACCAACATAAGAGTGGTTGGGACGTAACCCATACACCACTACAAAGCACCAAGAGTAATAAAAAAATAAAAGTTCTTTATGGCTTTGCTCTCGGAGTATGAGGACTCACCAATCCGATAGCTATGAGCAATCCCAAATCTGGCCACGAGCGGGAGGAGAAGTGTTGGACCCTATATTATGAAACAATATAGGTATAAGTATGCATCAGTACATGGAATTTACTAAGTATGGGAAATATGCATAAACGTAGACAAGATATCATTGCATATGATCCAAAGTTTGAATAGTATGCTCGACTTGTGCATCAGTTTGAGGATGAAAAGTTGTTCTAAGCTTCACTTGAGTACCAAGACCCCTTTGGAACGACCTCCAAAATTGAGATGTAGAATGAGTACCACGATCGAAGATATTAGATAAGGGCACTCCATGCAACCTTACCATTTCCCGAATATAAATCTTGGTATACTCTTCAGCTGAAAGTGAAGTCTTTATGGGAAGAAAGTGAGTCGATATCATCATTCGGTCCACAATAACCCAAATCGAGTTAAGCTAACGACGAGTATAAGGTAAACCCACAATGAAGTTCATATTCAAATATTTCCATTTCCATGTAGGAATACAAATATCTTGAGCCAAAACATCGATTTGTAATTCTCAACTTTCACTTGTTGATAATTCGGATACTTAGCCACAAATTGAGAAATATCCTTCTTCATCCTATTCCACCAATAGACCTTCCGCAAATCATGATACATCTTGGTGGCTCTCGGGTGAATAGAATATCGAGAATCATGAGCTTTCATCAAAATCTGATTCCTCAATTCATCAACACTTGGAACACATAATCGACCTTGGTATAGGAGGACACCATCTACCCCTTGGGAGAAAGCCTCAATGGTTTTTTCAAAAGAGGCAGTACAGAACTAGCCTAGACCTACATCTCCAACTGATTTTAGGAGTTTCTTGGGATTGGCTAGTTATTATAGAAGGTTTGTCGAGGGGTTTTCATCTATTTCATCCCCATTGACTAAGTTGGCTTTGAAGACAACAAAGTTTCAATGGTCTAAAGCATATGAGAAAAGCTTTCAGGAATTGAAAACAAGGTTGACTACTGCCCTAGTGTTGACCTTACCAGAGGGTACACAAGGTTTGTTGTATATTGTGACGCGTCCAGGGTTGGACTGGGTTGTGTATTGATGAATAATGACAAAGTTATAGCTTATGCATCTAGAAAGCTTAAGATTCACGAGAGGAATTACCTAGCCCTTGACCTAGAGTTGGCTGCTGTAGTATTCACTTTTGAAAATATGGCATCACTATCTTTATGGTGTTCATGTAGATATGTTCACCGATCACAATAGTCTTTAGTATGTAGTCAGTTAGAATGGGCTTAATCTCAGACAAAGGAGGTGGTTGGAGTTACTCAAGGATTATGACATGAGTATTCTCTATCACCCAGGTAAGGCTAATGTTGTTGGTGATGCCTTGAGCAGGTTATCTATGGGTAGTACTTCTCATGTTGAGGAAGGCAAGAAATAGTTAGCAAAAGATGTGCACAAACTTGCACTATTAAAAGTCCGGTTAATGGATTCCAATGAAGGAGGAGTGGTGGGGATGAATGGGGCTGAATCATCAATAGTATCCAAAGTGAAATATAAACAAACCAAGATCCTTTTTTGTTTAAATTGAAGGAAAATGTTCATAAGCAAAAAGTGAAGGCTTTTGAACAAGAGGGAGATAGTGTATTGAGGTATCAAGGTAGATTGTGTGTACCCAAGGTGGATGAATTTCACGAGAGGGTTATGGAGAAAGCTCATAACTCCAAATACTTTATCCATCCAGGTTCCACAAAGATGTATCATGACTTGAGAGAAGTATATTGGTGGAATAATATGAAGAAAAGTATTGCAGAGTTTGTTGCTAAATGACCAAATTGTCAACAAGTTAAGGTAGAGCACCAGAGGCCTGGTGGTATGGTTCAGAATATATATATTTGAGAATGGAAGTGGGAGATGATCAATATTGATTTTATTATTGGTTTACCATGGTCTTGCAGGTAACATGATTCAATTTGGGTGATTGTAGATCGAATGAGTAAATGAGCCATTTCTTACTGGTAAAGACTACTTATTCAATAGAAGATTATGCTAAGTTATATATTCAAGAGGTAGTCAAACTTCATAGAGTTTCGGTGTCCATCATTTCAGATAGATATGCGCAATTCACCTCACAATGTTGTAAGTCTTTCTAGAAAGGTTTGGGTTTGAAGGTAAATTTGAGTATTGCTTTTCACTCTCAGACAGATGGTCAAGCAGAGCGCACAATTCAAACTTTAGAGGATATGTTGAGGGTATGTGTGATCGATTTCAAGGGTAATTGGGATGATCACTTACCTCTCATTGAGTTTACTTACAACAAAAGTAATCACTCTAGCATCCAGATGGCTCCTTATGAGGCACTTTATGGGAGAAGATGTAGATCTCCTATTGGATGGTTTGAGGTTGGTAAGGATGAGTTTATAGGACCAGATTTGGTTCATCAAGCTATGGAGAAGGTGAAAATCATTTAAAAAAGGTTGAAAATAGTGCAGAGTCAGCATAAATCCTAGACTGATGTTAGGAGAAGAGACTTAGAGTTTGAGATGGATGATTGGGTGTATTTGAAGGTTTCATCCATGAAGGGTGTTAAGAGGTTTGACAAGAAGGGGAAACTCATTCCCCGATATATTGGTCGTTACAAGATATCCAAGAGAATTGGCAATGTAGCCTATGAGTTTGAGCTACCGCAAAAGTTAACAACAGTCCATATGGTGTTTCACATATCAATGTTGAAAAAGTGAATGCGCTATCCTTCACTTATTGTACCAACTGAAGATATTGGTATTAAGGACAACATATCTTATGGGGAGATTTCCAGTCTGATTCTGGATTGTCAGATTTGCAAGTTGAGAACAAAGAAGGCAGTATCAGTCAAGGTTTTATGGAGGAATCAATTTGTTGAGGAAGCTACATGGAGGGTTGAGGAGGATATGAAAAAGAGATAACCACATCTCTTTGAGTTTGGAGAAATTCCCAATCAAGGTACAATTTTTTTTTCTTGGTACTTTTTAAATTGATATGCGAAATGTGTTAAATTGCATATTGGGTGTTTGAGTTGGGTGTAGATGTTTCCACCCTAATTTCTGCTTAGAGTAATCTCATTTAAGGACAAATGTTCCCAAGGAAGAGATATTGTAACATCCCGCCTTAGAAAGAGCTAAAATTAGAAAGAACTAATTTGGAAAGAGCCAATTTGAGAATTCCGCATGTTATGCTTAAGATGTAAGTTTTGGGTCAAGTTCAAATGACCATAACATTTAGTACATGATAAGTTAGGTGGCCCATAAGATATCAAATGAAAGGTCTTGGAATCCTATTTCAAACACTGAGTTTGCTAAGTTTCGAGTTCGGATGAGGGAGATATGCCCATTTGAAGTCTGCCTGTCCAGTTAAGGAAAGTTACCCAAAAATGTGAGGGGTAATTTGGTCTTTTCCTTACCCCATTAGATGAAAAAGTTTTTGGTAAGGTTTTAGGGGTCTAAACTGATTTGGTTCAGTTTTCACAATCCTAATTACCCTTAGGGTTTTAGCAGAGCTTGCAAGAAGAGAAAATAGGAGAAAAGAGGGGAGGTTCAAGGCGTTCATCAAAATTTCTTGCAGATCGAGGGTTGTTTCACCAAGGGTTTGATCCCTAAGAGGTATGTGAGTTCTCATAGTGTTGGGTTTGTTCACCCACACACCAATCATGCTATTTAATGCAATTTTGTTCTTAAAGTTGAAGGATTTTAGTTCTTGATGAGTGTTCTTGAAGTATTGCTTTCGTTCTTGAATTAGGATGGGTTTGATTAGTTCTTGAGATAATCATATTGAGTTTAAGAGTTGTTTTTGAGTAGATTTTTATGTACTTGTATTCAGTAGTTGGATCTAAGGAAAACTTGAGGAAATCAATCGATTAAAAGTGATTTAGGATCAGAAAATGAGAAGAAAAATTTGTTTGATTGTTCTGGGGGAGGGCTGGGGTGGTGCACCCCAGATACGCCTGAGGGGCTGGGGCGGCGCACTAGAGGTGCGCCATAGATAGGTATATAAAGTGTAGGGGCTGGCGCCCTGTGCCAGCAGTGCGCCATGGTCGCCTGCCCCCACTCTTTTTTCGTCGTTTACTCCATCTAAGCCCTTTTAAAGTGTACCTTTACTTCCTGTTGATTCTAACTACTCTAATCTACATCTAAACATTGAGAGATAATTCATAACATGAATCATAAACCTTGAATCCATAATTCAAATTCAAGGTAGAGTTAAGAATTAAGTCTTGAGAGTTCTTCTAAGTCATTTTGAGAAGTTTTTTTACAATCTTTTAAAACTTGTTGTAAGACTTGAGTACTTGAGTTCGAGGATGAGGACAGTAGAGTTCATTTTTTTCAAAATTATATATGGGAACTAAGTATTCTCAAGAGTAAATGTTTTTATATTTAAGAAGAGAGAAAACACCGATTTCCAAAAGAGTTCATGATGAGTTTTGAGTACTATCTCTTTTAAGAGAAATCTTTTGAGTAATAATCTCAAAGTTGAGGATGAGGAAATGTTTTTTTAAAACGTCTGAGCTAAGTTATAGTTTGGGAGTAGTATTGAGCACCAATATGAGGGAGAGTTCATTTAACTCACATCCTCTATAAACCATGTAGCCAACGTGGGTAGAAAGGGTTATACTTTTTAGATGATTCTTTATTGCTTTTTAAGCATAGATTAGTGGATCCACCTAGTTGAGGAGTTCTATGCCCCGACAATGTATAGATCAGTTTTAGCAGCGTGGGTGAGACGCTGTATCATCACATAACTCATAGTGATGGTTATCGGTTAGAAAATCTCCAGACAGAGTTTATTTTATATTTTTACGTATAAACTGAGTTTTATCGTAATTTCCAATACATTGAGTTGTTATTTACTGTTTTAACAGCTTTTCTTTACATCACATTATTTTTATTGCTTTTATATTAAATGAGTTGAAATTGTGAGACGAGACGAGGTAAGTTATTTTTTCAATTCTAGTTCAAGATTATATCATGTTTTAGATTTTCCCTTGCATGCTCGTACATTCCATGTACTAACGCCATTTGGCTTGCATATTTCATGATGCAGATATATGTAACCAGGATCATCAACCAGCGCTTCGTTAATCCAATTGTGTTTCAGAGTTGTTTGGTGAGCCTCCTTGCTTCTGGAGGATTCTTTATTTATCGTTAGTTATTTCAGTTTGTTAGGATGATCGAGAGTCTTTCCCAACATCTCTCATATTATTAGAGGATTCATAGATAGATAGGCAGTAGTAGTTCATGAGTCTTGTTCATTTTTGTTGTTGTGTTCTAGACTTGAGTTTCCCTTGAGGCCAGTTTGAATGTTTTATTTCTCAAATATTCTGAGTTAACTTTTGAGATAGTTGAGTAAAGTTTATATTTTGAGTTATTATATGTTGAGTAAGTCTTCCCCTGAGAGTTGAGAGGCCAAGGGTTCACTTGGGGCCAACAATGGTTCTCGTGTGCTAGCCGCGTCTAGGGTGTTGGCTCGGGGTGTGACAGAATGTTGTCGTTTTCAATTTCAAAGTCTTTATGTGGATTTGAGCCCTTGATTTCTAAGTTTAAGTGAATTTAGGCCAAGAGTTGACGTTAGTAGACGTTCAAATTTTGGACGCTCAAATTGATTTATTTAGATTTAGGGGGTTATTTTAGGTTTTGGAAAGATCTTGGTTCAATTTCTAGAGGTTTTGAGGGTATTTTGGTCTTTTAAGGTGGATGTTAGTTTATTGTGGCTTTAACGGGGTTCAAGTCAAGGAAACCTCAAATCAATGTTTTGATGGTTCCATTGAGTCCAAAACATTAAATTTAGTTGGGTAGCATATCTGGTTTGTGTGTATGAGATTCTGAACGAATCTCGAGGAGCCATTTAAAGGATTTTAAGTCTTAATGTGTTGCTGTTGCTGTTGTTCTTAACTGATGCGATATTCATCACAATTGTGGGATCCTATTCCATGATCACGTTAGTGTGCTAAGGTTGTGCATCACAATTGTGGGATGTCTACACGATCGTGTGGATCTAAACTCTTGATAAACTCAACTGTGTGGCCTTTATCGTGATCATACAAGTCAATTAATGAGTTAACCATCTTTTTTGTTTTCAATCCTGTGGATTAAATTATTTGGTAGATGGTAAATTTCCAAAATTAGGGTTTCTTTCTCATTTTACCATTTTTTGACATTGAGAATTCTTGAGAGGCAATTTCAAAGAGAATTTTCAAAATTTATCAATTGGATAAGTGAATATAAATCCAACCCTTCATTCTTTTTTTGTATTCAAACTTTGAGGGTTTTTCATGAAAATGACGTTTGAATAAAATTGGAGTTTCAAGTATGGTTTTAACTCATTTTTTGATTCGATTTCTCCTATGAGTTCCAAATTTGTTGGGTATTATGTTTTTTAATAAAAATTTCAAAATTATCTTTAGCCCTCATAAATGACTTTTTTGGTTGATTTGGACTCAATTTTCTAAACTTGCATTATGATGTATTCTTATAAAAAATCTGTATTTGATTAGATTTTGTGGTTTGGAGACTCATCGTAAAGGGAAGCTTAAGTGTCAAGTCGATTGTATTCTCTTTTAAGGAAAGTGAACCTCTTTGACCTTTTGTTAAGTATATTACACTTGTCATCAAATGTTGCCTGACTATTAGGAATGATCAGGCGGAGAAAAATGAATTCAATGATATGATGATGTGTATTGGATATTGATGTGAAATTATTATCCTCTCATTAGACATATGAATATGTTAATTTGTAGTGGTTATGAGACACTGTTGTGATGGGTACTTTGTGAAAGTGGTGAGAGAGAGAGAGAGAAATAAAGAGGATGTACTACTTTCGAAGGACGTGCCATGCGCCGTGGTTGATACTATTTTTGAGGGATGTGTCACACATCGTGGTCAGTACAGGGATTGATATGTCCTCATGGGTCTTGTAATGCTAGGCATCGGGTATGTTTCAATAGGACAGATATGAATCACTCTATATTACATTTGTATTGCATTACATTGCACCTCATTATCATTCTTTGAACTTTATGAGGGAGTTATTATGCTTGTGATTATTTGAATATGAAAGGTTGTGATTATGCTATGGATACTTTATTGTGTGAATTTATGGTGTATTACATATATTGTGTTGTCTCATTACTTGTCAAATGGTTAGGATGGGTTGGTCTAATTTCTATGTAGGTTATAGTATGTAGAGGTTCAGATGGTGTGTCAAGGTACGTGTGTTCGGTATTACTTTACTTGGGGTCAGCTAGGGAAGCTTGCTGAGTACCATTGTTATGTGATACTCATTCCCTTACTTTCTACACTTATATAGGTTACGAGCCCGAATCATCTTGATCATTCCTCCTACATCTTTGTCTGAGGCTCACCTTTGGAGTTTATGAGGTAGCTATTGGTCATCTCAGTCACATACTCTTGATTGTTCTTTTTAATATTCTAGTATAGTAGGCATTCAGACTTGTATTATCTTTAAATTTGATGTATTACGTTTATCGTTGTACACGTGACACTAGGTTTTAGGGATAGTTTTGCAATATTATATTATCGTAAGTCTTATGTTATGTTTAATTCTTAATTTCATTCTTACTTCTGCATGTACCTTTGTTAAGGGTTGTTTAGGCTGACTTGTCTTAGTGGAATAAGGTATGTGCCATCACACTTGATTTTTGGGTCGTGACATTATATCTACTACACCAGATATGTTAGTGACTTTGAGATGATCTCATTGGTTGTAGCTTATGTGTTTGACTATGTGGGATTACCAATCTACTTGCTTTATAGTTGTGATTAGATATTTATTTAGTAATCTTAGTCGGGCTATGATGCCTACTTCTGTACATAGTGTTTGTACCGATGCTACTTCTTCACTTTCTTTTGAGTGCAGATTGTGATCCAGAGGCGTCTACTGAATCTTGCATTTGGCCGCGTACTTCCAGATATGAGACTAAGCTACTTCCATCCGGACTGCCCCATATATTCTTCATTTTTTATATCACTTTTTCATACATTGAAACTACATAGTATTTATTTATTTGCTACTATTATACATTTTAGTTAGATATTTTATTATAATGACTTTTAGATTTTGGGGATATTTTTTTAGACTTCCACTACTATTTTGTTTAATTTAAAAACTTAGGGTCATTTGGTGTGAGGGATAAAAAAAATAGTCATGGGATAAGAAAATAGTGATGGAATAAATTTTTTTTTGTCTTGTTTGGTTCCATGTTTGGGATAACTTATCCCACCATTTATATCATATTGATGGGATAAGTTATCCCATATGCATGGTGGGATAAGTTATCCCAGGATAGCTAATCTCAGGATAACTAATCATGTGATAACTTGTTCCCAACCAAACGACCCCTTAGAGTTTATTTGTTGTAGTCTTATATTTCTAGCCAACATTGTTAGATGTTGCATGAGTTTGATTGTTGAGTGTTGGTTCACCCACATGGGATTTGGTGTAGGTACCCGTCAGTCACAGTGATTTGAGATGTGACATCCCCATTCTGCAAATTGTTCCAACTTTGCATGGATTGACATTGAAGATTGATTTTTTCATGAGGTAATAAAATCCTATCCACTAAATCACAAACATTTCATGTTGAAATAAGATCCAATCCATTGAATAACGATCACTTAAGTTAGTTTCATCAAATTCATTTGAATGCATATAAGAAGTTCTAGTGTCAATGAAGTATATGCAGAGATGACCTGCCATATTTCGTAGTTCATTATATTTGGGAAATTAACAAATCATATTCCTAGTTAGTTATATTTGGAAAATTAATAACTTGTATTCCTAGTTCATGTGGTGGGAAATTAATAAGTAGCATTCCTAATTTATTTTGAAATAAGATTTATTGAAAATATGAAATATATAGAGATGGTTTTCCATATTTAATTTGGGAAGTCAAATAAGTTTTATTCCTAATTTGTTTTCAAATCAGATTTGTTGATATGTTGTTATTAATTACATATCTAAATGGGTTTAAAACTTACAAACCTTTGTTTTTGGAAACTTTGCGAGGAAAGGAAGTAAAAAAATGTAGTAAAATACAATTTTGTATCCTTTTTTTATTTTAATGGAAAAGGGTAAATAAATTATAAGCTTCTTGAAATCGATTAAAAGGAATAGTAAAACAAAAATTATAAAATGTTCGGTTCAGTTCAATTTTTCATGTTCGGTTTGATTCTATTTCAGTTTGATTCTTCAATATAAGATAAATTATATTTAAGTGTTTTGACTACATTATCATTGTTCATTTGAAAATTGATCGAAGATCTGCAGTTATAAAGAACTGTACAAGTAATTTTTGGTAGAGTTCCTTACATGGACAAATTAAGATATTGAAATAGTTAGCTATTATTACTCTTAATTTTCACCTGAATTACTTACCTCTTTAATTAATTATTGAAATTTGTCTGCGATCATGAAAAACTTTCTTGTATTTATGGGATTGTACTAATATATTTTTCTAATATCAAACATAAAAAATAATACAAATGGTTCCAAGTTTTGAGGGGCAATATATCTTAGATATTTAGACTAACAAAAATCTTGTTTCAACTTCTTTTTACTTTCACATGAGATGTATCAGTAAAACTCTATTTGTATTTTAGTAGGTGTATTATTTATGTTTAAATTTTATATGTGAGTCAATTATGTTTTCATCACAAATTTGGTGTTGAGGCCAAGACAAACTACATACCATACATATTTTGTCTAATATATGCTTATGTTAGAGTGTCTACATAAGTTTAGTGTATATGACATTGTAATTCATTAATCTTTACCATAATTAGGATAAAAAGCAATTCTTGTATGTATGAAAGTTGTGTAGTGCATGATATCGATTTAGAACTTAATTAAAAATAAATTGTCTTAGTGATAAAGTTTTAAAATCTAACTATCTATATCTATATCTATATCTATATTACCTTAAAAGCATGAACTTCTAACTTGAATGTTAAAATACTATAATATCCCTAACTTAGGTTGTGTCTTTTTCGATGAGTTGTGACTTTTCGATTTACTTTTCCAAAGGGTTGTGACTTCTGTGAAAGGTCATGACTTTTTATATAAGACACAAAAAACACTTGTTCTAAAAAAATAGAGAGACTTCCTCTCATTTTCTTTCATCCTCTCCTCACACTTGGTAATCTTCCTCTTCAATCATCATTATTCACATATTTTCTATATTTGAATTGTAACATTGAAGTTTCTTCATGTGTTTCTATAGATAATTGTTTTTCTTTCCATTTTGCATGACTTTGAATTTAAAGTTTCACGATAAAATTTTCCAGCTAATTAGCATGTTATTTCTCAATTTTAGGTTTGGATATACTTTCTTGAAGAACGTTACTTTAAATTTAAGTATTTTATTTGCATGTGTCTTCAAAAAGAATTGGGAAGCATTGCATTTCTCTCTTCAACATGTGTCTTCAAAATGAATTAGGAAGCATTGTATTTCTCTCTTCAATTTCTCTTTTTTTTTTAAAAAAAAATTAAAAGTTCATTAATCATGATGTGCAAAAAATTACAATTTGAGCTTGACTTCCCAAACGTTGTACATGATCATAGACATGAAACTAACACTCTGATCCCATGCAAAATAAGTGATAATTGGTATTTCCCCTTGTGTATTTGCATTTTCAGAAATTTTTGTTGCAGGGCTGTCTTGTATTTAATTAAGATTTTAGAAGAATAACGTGTGAATATAATTTTCAGTTTGATATAAGTGAAGATTATGGTACTTCTTACTTTAGTCCAATTTGATTTAATTTAATTTTTCGTTCTTAGTCCATATTTGTTCTTCTACGTGACGGATCATACTTTCTTGCCTTAGACCACTATCAAGGCTATGAGTTATCATAGGGCAGATGCTCCTTACCCGTGAAGGTAATTTACTAACTACATTGCCCCCTTTTTTCTCCTTCAATTTTTCAGGTTTGCTCCTTTATTCTATTAAAATTTATACTTTTGAATACTTACAGGTGATCAATTTTTATTCTTTAAAATCATTTCTTGTCGAATTTTTTATATGTGCAGATACATGTTAGGTTGAATTCCGCGTGTGAAATTTAGGATATTTAATGAACAATTTTTTTTTTTTTGAGTAATAAAAATTGAAAAAAAATTCTCTTCAAATTATCTGATTTTTCTTGATGTTTTAGCCAACTTACTTTCTGCATGTTCTTGATATTGGTTGAGTGTAAATAGTAAGTTATTTTTTTTAATTAATAAAGAAAATGAACATTTTCTAATGACATCTTTATGTTATGATTTTTAATGGGTTGTGATAAAAATATATAAACGTTACCAAAATTTAACATAGTTGTTGATATTCGTCCCTTTCTTAATTTACTAAAGTATCTTAATTTCTATTTTTCTCTAGCCCTTTATTTCAATTAGTAGAGCGTCACAAGCTAATTAGTAGAAAAATCATCCTAGATTATAGCGAAGATGAACAGAGAAGGTCTCAAGGACTAAT
Organism: Solanum pinnatisectum; assembly: GCA_035578085.1. Classification (NCBI taxonomy): domain Eukaryota; kingdom Viridiplantae; phylum Streptophyta; class Magnoliopsida; order Solanales; family Solanaceae; genus Solanum; species Solanum pinnatisectum. Next base: position 12,804,582 of record CM069077.1, read on the forward strand.
CTCTTTTTACCAAGAGGTTGGTTAGCCAAATCCCAAACTCCAGCTAATTAAATTTTATAACAATGGGTGGCTAGTAGGATGACATTAGATATATGATAGGTGTTGATGATTATAGTGGAAACACTGTGTGCTTGATTGTTCATATCGTTATCGTATTGAATCACACAATAAGAATTTGTGATCCTTTCCTGAGAGCTTTTTGATAGAGATTCATGGTGATTACTCAAAAAATGTTGATTTGGAAGGAGATAGGCCAATAGAGGATGTTGCAGTTGAGGAAAGTGAGGTAACTGGAGCATAAATATATTTGGATTTACAAAATTACTTTCAGTAAAAAGTTAGCTTACAAATCAGAAAAAGTGAAGTGGTTAAAAGGAAGAAGATAAAGAAACTGAATACCGAAATCAAAACTTCAAAATTCACCTCGCTTTCTGAATTAACTTTGTTTATATATTATATTATTCAATTTGATAAGAACCAGACTTCACTTGGAGAATTACATTGAGTATAATATTATTGTTGTTGTTGTGATTTGATAAGAATCTTTGCTAAACTAAAAATATTTTGACAAGAAAAATGCACAACAAATATTGTCTATAAGGTAATATTAGTAAGATACGACTAATTACATGATTGAGCCTCATCAACTTGAAATAAATATACATACATTATTACATTTAACTAGTAAAATATTTTATCGACCATCTTCATAGGTTCTCGTGAATAAGAGATATATATGGTTATCCTCATTGAACATTCACAAAAGAATCTGCAATATTATTTTGTACAAAACTTATTATTCAAATCTTCACTTAAATAAGCAATACTATTTACTATAACATATATTTTCTGAATTTGTAATCACATGTCGAAAAACTAGTTACCTTAAAAGCATGAACTCCAAAAAAATGAATGTTAATTACATAAATACCCCTAACTTTTTTTTAAAAAAAATAATTAAAAACACTTCACGCTACTGCCTACAAACCCGTTCCCCGCGCTAGACACTCCCACCTAGAAGTCACCACTTCCAAGTTCCAACTCCCTCAAATTATACAGCTGCGCCAACGTCCACAAATTTTCCAATAGATGCAACTTCTAATTTTTTTCTATTTATATTAACCAAACGTAGAATGTCGTTTTCCATTAGAATTCCAACTTGTACAAAAAGTGAAAAGGTATGCCCTGTTTCTGTGTCTTTTACTAGGGTACTTCCTTCATTTCCCATGCACCGCGGTATTCTATTTACCTTTTAGCGATGAATTCACAGGTCCTGCATAACATATTCCAATATTGAAATTGGCTTTGACGATATTTCACGTCATCATTAACCATTGTAAGTTCCATCCTTTTTGTTTTGGGCTTATGTGTAGTGATAAATTACATCGGCCCGCACACCCATTTTACAGCTGCTTAACATACACAACCCCTCAAAGCTCTAATACTCTTTAAATTAACAGTTAAATTGATGAAATGGTGTATCGCGCAATTCACCCCACTTATACTCTTGTCTTCTTATCCTGTCTCAACTTCACCATTCTCACATTAATTTTGATACATCATCCATTAATGTCATTCACTTTTTACAAAAAATATAAAATTGTTACAAACTACTAAATGATTTCTTTGAATTTTACTAATACACATAAACACCCGGAATGAATATTGTTATTCACTTACCCATCTGTTCCTCTAACCATCAAGAATCAGCACAGGATGACTAAAACAGAACTATCAAAGTAGAGTGTCCCAATTAACAAAATATCAAAACACACCGTTGATTGGGTGATGAGAGTATTATTTATTTCAAAGGGTCAAGTAATTGCATACAAGAATTCATGGCATGAAGGCACTTTCCAGAGATAATATTAGTTGATGAAGAGGTACTATCATAGACTCATTCACTAAACTTAAATTCATTGCGCAAGAAATGCATGCACTTGAAGATGAAGCACCAAACATAGTAAAGAAAAAGTAAAATCTGTGAGACCGCGAAAGAAGAGGGGCAAGAAAACCAATGAAGAACATATCCTAATCCAATCTAAGAAAATCAAAGCCGAGGCAAAAGATAGCTTCCTTGATAGTGTAGCTTACAATTGAGTTCCGTCTCCAAGTAAGTGAATGTTTATATCTTAAGAGTTTCGTCTTGTGGTTAATGAATGGATGTATGTGTGTTATTACCTAATTCAGTGTAAGTTATGAAAATTAGAGTATATCTTATTCAAACTTTTGTCGCTTTAACGGCCGGACCAGTTTCTACTGTGCTATCTATCCCCTCATAAAATAATGTCAACTTATCGCCATTAGAATGCTAATCCATTAAATTATTCCAAAAGGTATAACGTTAAATATTGTTGTATGATATTATAAATTTTACAAAACTAAACCGTAAAAAAGTTAAAAAGTGTTTCATGCGCATATATACCCATTTTACTCTTTTTTGCACACCAATTTAGTACTATAAGACTTATTTCAATCTCCATAGACCAACAATCCTTTCAACTGAAATACCACAAATAAAATAATTTGATGCCGCAAAGGCAAAGAATTGTAAGCCCCACACCACAGACATATAGAGTATGGATACAATTGCACAGTTAAATCACATGATGGAGTATGTAGACAATCACAATGATATATTAGCACACATATAATATAGCTTAGATATTGTTGCATAATAGCATGAATCTCATGATGAGGTAACCACGTGTGTGCTCTACCATTCCTTTATGATACCACGTATTCATTTTTATGGATGAAAGTCGTACAAATACTTTAATACACTCACAATTATCGCTTCTTAGTCTCTAATGGATGTAGCTCCTCCCCAAAATACAAAGGTAGAGCATGGCTGACACAAACACACACAACCCCACTACAGGCGTGTTCCTCACGATTGTTAAAAGTCATTTCGGGTTAGGAGGAAAATTAACAATTAATCAGGATACCAAATGTAACTGCAAAATTGGTTTCCCATTGGTGGAAGAAGATTGCCCATCATTTACATATATAAAAGATTTCCCATCATTTACATATGTAGCGCAATCAAACACCTATTTGCGCCAATGTTACACAACGTTGAGTACTTATTCCTTGATACAAACAAAGAAAAGGTATGAACAATATTTATAAAAGTTTTAACTATATTTGATTGACTTGCAACCCAAAATGAAATAGATGACTTTTAAACTTTAAGAAAATTACCCCCTAACAATCCAATAATTTATAGTTGATACATTTAATCGAATGAAGAATATGAGAATTTTCGTAAGTTGGAATTGAGTACATTTAATCAAATGAAGAATGTATAGATACTATTTCATAGTTCTAGGCATCTCAGTACGAGGTTACCACATGCAATTCACGTGCGATAAACCTGATAAACATAAACAGAAAAGTCTTGGTCTTGCAAACTGAGCGAAAGAAAACTTACTAATACAATAAATTTCAAAATAACATAAATCCCTAATTGCTATGCATTTGTATCGTCTTTGTTGATGGGAAAGGGGAAACTGAAGCTCGACATATGGGGCAATTTTTTTTCATTAGTAACCATTTTTTGATGCAGCATGCGTGATATTCATGTTCGCACCCAAGTGTACCAATAGTCTCTTCATGCTTAAATTTCCCAAGACATATGCCACAAATCTCGTTTTTATCCGTTGGATTTTTTACTCCATCTTTAGGCACAACAACATGATGAATTCTTGTTTTAAAATACCTCAATATATCTTCATCCTCTTTTTCCTCCATGTAAGTCTCGGATTGACCTTGAAGATTGTCTGCTACACCTGCCCTTAAGATTCTGTCAATGGAATCACGATCACTAACATTACTTATAACTAAACCAAGAGAATAAATATGTGAGTTACTCATATTTCAATACTAATAATAAAAGAAAAAATTAAACAAAAAAAATGTTGAGATTTTTTTTAGTTCTTGAAAAGAACACAAACAGAAAAAAAAAAAAAAAAAAAAAATAGTGCATAATAAGTTTGGAATGACAGGAAACTTTATAGAGAGATGACCTACCATATTTTTTTTACCTTATTTGGAAAATTAATTAATTGCATTCCTAGTTCATTATATTTGGAAAATAAATAAATTGTATTCCTAGTTCAAGTAGAAAATTAATATATTGTATTTCTAATTCATTTGGAAACTTAATAAATTGTATTCCTAGTTCTTGTGAAAAATCTATAATTGTATTCCTTGTTCAAGTGAAAAATCTCTAATTATATTCCTTGTTTATTTGGAAAACTAATAAATCGTATTCCTAGCTAATGGGGGAAATCAATTAGTTACATTCCTACTTTATTTTGGAAAAATAATAAATTTTATTCCTAGCTAATGCGGGAAATCAATAAGTTACATTCCTACTTTGTTTTGGAATTAATTTAATGACAATGTGAAATATACATAAATATTATCTATCATATTTCTACTTCATTTGGAAACTTAATAAGTTTTAATCCTAATTTATTTTAATGCATAATTAAATGGAAATACAATAAAATATATAATCATGATTACATAATTTGATAAATACCAAAAAAAGGTAAAAGATAGAAAGTTGGAGAAAAAGAATGAATAAATTAATTTTCCACTAGATTTCTCTCCTTTTGGTAGGGAAGGAAATATAAAAGAAAATAAATACATTTATTTTTCAATATAAGTTTAATTATTTAGTTAAATGAATTGTGTTAAATCAGTAGAAATTTAATCAAATTCATATATATATATATATATATATATATATATATATATATATTGCTAATCAAACTCTAGTTATGATAACATCTTCTAACATCCCTCTAGTAAGTAAGTTGATCTCATAGCTCGGTACTCGAAATTATAGGCTATTACAAGGAAGAGAAGACTACGAAAAACAAAGAATAAATATAGAAATTAAATAAGGGAGGGAGAATCAAGAAACACATAAAGTTTCCCCAAGATAAGGTATTAGTCGGTGTTCAAGCTACTATTCATAACAGAAATATAAAGTAAGTAAAAATATGCAGAACCATCTCCAAACACAAAATAAAGACTACTCTAGCCAAAATAGAAGGAGATATACAACTCTAAATGTTAGGATTTCACCCAAGTCTCTGATCCAAGCCTAGTCCACACGAGGCACAAGCCAATGATGAGAAATCGTACTACGATCTGTAGGGTGAAGAAGTGTAGTATGAGTACTAAGAATTTGATACTGTAATGACCCTTTTAAGTTGTTATAAGTAGGCCAATGGTGAAATAAATAGAGCTAGAGAACTTTCCGGTTAGTGACTTAAAAATGTTAGGCTAGGCTAGCCTCAGACAAAATTTGGGTTTGGTACGGTTGTGGGCCATCCAAGAATGGGTGGGGTGTAATGTCTAGGATTGGTAGATATTTTTTTTTTGCCAAGACATTAAGGAACCCGTACGACTTCACAAAATCGAATTCGGGTGAGTAGAACTCCCATAATCCATTTTGGCATAAAAGGGACAGTTTGAGATGCCAAGGGAAGAAAGTATGTTGTAAAAAAGAACTTTTTAGGGAATTCCGAGTTGCAGTACTTCATTCAATCTTCTATAGCACACTGCACCCACTAAAGCAGGTGTGTGCAGGCTCTAAAACGGTGTAAGTAAGGATTTTATGTAGAAAAAGTCTCAAAATCTCCTATTTTCCTCTTCATTATTCTTGGGATTGATAGGAGCAATTTAGGGTTGTTTGCACCTATTTTTCCATGAAATTTGTCAGTTAAGGTAAATTTGTTACTCCGTAATCTTATAAATTGATTCTTAAGCCTTAAAATCTAAGATATTACTATTAGGGGAGGGTTTTGATTTGATTTAATGATGGAAAAATCCATAAGTTGAGGATGATCATGAATAGGCTCATGGTTAGGATTTGGTTATAATCAGGGTGATTTCTAGGCCATCTGTGATTGATTGTTGTGTTTATTTATTGTTTTAGATGAAGAACAAGTCAAGACACTTCAAAAGGGAAAACTCGGGTTCTTTAGAATTTCCAAGGGGCTTGATTCGAGGTAGGTGATGGTTATATGTTTTTCGGTTTATGTATGCATGTCTACTACTTTATAGTTTTATTGGTGCAATACATGTTGGGGTAAATATAGAAAAACATATGAAATGACATCATGTTGATAATCTCATGCAATAAACATGTTTATGTGACATGTGATTGGAAGTGTTGTTGTTCATTGTGTTTGTGGTTGTTCATGATTGTTTGTGATTGCTGGTTAGATAAGGTAACATATCGATACATGAATACTAATGGTCAGCCCTACCGAATGAGATTTTCCTAGACTCAAAACTGAGGTTTGTCTCGCCTTATCGAGATTTTCCTAAACTCAGTTGAACTCTGGCCCACATCAACAAGGCTGGCACAGGAGTGGCTCTGATAACATTTGTAATGGCCCAGCCCGCTAATGATATTGTCTACTTTGGACCTAGGCCCGCACGACTATAAAATGTATCACTAGTTAGTAAGGCCTGCTTACTTATATACCCAACATCACTCCTACATTTTACTGATGTTGGACTTTTAATCTTAAGTTGGGGTGTCAACATACAATTTTTTCACACCCCTAGTCTACACCTTGGATGTGGCCGACACTCGAAAACCATTTTTGGTCCCCAAGCAAACCCTTGGCCTTGCTGACTACTTAGCAGAAGACTTAACTCAAGAAATAAGGAGCTTTAAATGTAGAGTTTAACTTACTTATCTCAAATAAAAAAAACTAAAATGTATTAAAGTACTCAATATTAGAAATATAATAGTTTGCAAAACATCTCAAAATAAAAGGGAAATGCTGAGAGACTCCTCAAGTCTAACTATCTATGAAGCCTCTATAGTTCAATATGAATGTTAGGACAAAACCATCGACACCTTAAAATGACTAAACTGAGAGGAAAATGGGGAGTCCTTCTGAATGGAAGGAGGCTCACCAAAAACTAATTGGAAAGCCAATTGATCTCAACAGTGGGCCTGTTGATCATCTTGAACATCTGTATCTCCATCATAGAAAGATGCAAGTCTAATGACATCAGTACATTGAATGTATGAGTATGTAATAAAGCTAGATAAATAAATAACTTAACTGATAAGGTTGGAAAAATACTCAGTTAAAAATATGAAATATTTAAAGCTTTATCAATAAAAGATGCTAATTCAAGGATGTATATAAAAATACAATCAATTACTATTTACACTTATTTAGGAGATTCTCTAACCAACAACCATCACTATGAAATGTCTCGCCCATGCTGCCAGAATCAATCTATACCTTACCGGGGTATAGAACACCTCAACTAAGTGGACCCACTAAAGCTCTACTTGAAAGTAATAAAAAGTCATAAAAAAAAGTATGATCCTCTACCCATGTTGGCTACATGGTTTATGAAGAATGTGAGTTGTCTGAACTCATCCCCATATCGGTGCTCAATACTACTCCAATAAATATATACTCATGCTTAAATGTATAAAACATACTCTTTCTCAATTTGAGGTAATTTCTCAAAATATCCTCTTAAAAGAGGTAATTGCTCTGAAATAACTCTGAACTCATTACTCGTTTAGAAATAAAAGTTTCTCTTTTCTCAATTTAAAATTAATAAATTTGGACATCAATAGTTCCGTTAAACTTTACTCAAAATGTCTCTTTAAACTTTCCTCAAAACACCTTTTTACTTTCTCAGAAATCAATTTAAGATAATTGTTCGGTTAAAAAGATTCTTAACAATAACTCAATGAATACTCAAATGATAGGGCTCATGATGAAAATAGAGATAAACAATAAACTCAAAAATCTCAATGCATAATATATAACAACTCAAAAATTAGGAATAGCAACTCAGAATTCAACAACAACTCATCTCAAGAATACTCAAAACTAAAAATAGAACCCTAGATTACTCTTTTATCGATAGAAAGTAGTCATAGGGAATGAGGAAAAACTCAGTCAATCAATATGATAGCCTTACATACCTGGGAAGAATAAAGTTCTTGGCGATATTGACAAAATTCGAAGAATATTAGAAAACCCTAGGTTTTTCCCTCTTGAATCCTTGCTCTAAGTCTTTGAAGTGTTAAAAATATTTTAACACTATTTAGACCCTTAATTAAGTGAAAAAGGGTCGTGGTTTAGGCTTAGAAGGGTGGTAAAAGACCAAACTACCCTTCTTAAAAACTGACAAAAAATCCTCTAGAGGTCCATCTACAGTTCGTAGTTTGTTCTACGTACTGTAGATCTAATTTGTGGACTTTATATTGAATTTTAAGGCTCAAAATTTCATTCTAAGGGTCCAATATATGACCCGTATAATTTTGTACAGACTGCAGATCAAATCTATAGACTTTATACAATTTTTGGGATCAAAAGTCCGTTTTACGGGTCCAAACTATGACATGTAGGAGTTCCTACTATCCGTAAGAATTTGATCCCATAAGTCAGACTCTTTGAAGTTTTTGACGGTTTGACAGTATGGGTCGTATTTCAATCTACGGTCCGTAGATTGGATCCTTTGTTCAAAGACTCAGAAAACTCTGATATGGTAGTCTCTGGTAAAATGGCCATAAATATTTACTCCAAACTTGAAATAAGGCAAACATGGTATCAAGCACAAATTTCAAGAGTCCTAGGGTGTGTATGAAGCTATGTCTAGTAGATTCCTTCTTATTGGTGTGAATCGCGCCACATCTATAATGAGGAAGCTACAATATTTAGGAACTTTCTCCTTCTTCTTACTCATGTTCATGCAATAGAGTTCAACTCTATAAAAGTTTCTTCCAACTCGAGCTTATGCATTTCTTTTCCGATCATGCCTCAATGAAGAGCTATTTGAAGTCCCGCTAGGAGGAATTCTAATCCTCAAGGTTAACAAGCTCCTAATTCACCAGAAGTGCAACTCCTTGAAGGAGATATCACCAATGCTGATTTCAGAATTATATTAAGATATTGACTCAGGTCGTGGGAAATCAAGCTGGTCAACAAGTAGTTGATCAGCAGGATATGGATGATACATCTAAAATACGTGAGTTTTTGAGGATGAATCCCCCAGAGTTCACAAGGTCAAAAATTACTAAGGATCTGGAGAACTTTATGGAAGAGCTTCAGAAAGTGTTTGAGGTTATGCGTGTTGCTGATGTAGAGCATGTAGAGTTAGCCTCATATCAGCTCAAAGGTGTTTCTAGGATATGGTATGATTAGAGGAACAAGAACAGGGCAAAGAGGGCACCACTTTTAAGATGGGTTGTGTTTAAAAATGCTTTCTTGGGGCGCTTCTTTCCATGAGAGCTAAGGGAAGCTAAGGTGAGATAGTCCCTGAATCTTAAACACGAAGCTATGAGTGTTCAGGAGTACAACCTTAAGTTTACTCCGCTATCCTACTATTCTCCGGGGATGGTGGCGGATATGAGGAGCAAGATGAATTTGTTCATGTCCCGGCTATCCTACTTTACAATATCTCCCCCTTGGGATCATGGATCCTTGAATGATGGTTAAACTGAGCATGGAAGGGAACTATTACTACTTCTCTTGACTTTTGAGCTTGCCTAATAACATAGGCGGAACTGATACATACGCAGAGTTATGAAACTAGACTTGAGAACACTTGGCACGAACACTCAATAAGATTTCCATATTACAGGTCATGACATAAACCTTCTAAGCATCACAATAGAAGCATCAACTCTCTCCCTTAGACTCAACTAATATCATCAACATCACCATCAAAATCAAAAGGATCACTGAGAGAGCTTAGAACGAAAGATCTAAGCACGATTCATTCAAAAAATCTGATATGAATATGCATGACATAACATTATATTTCTGGCCATTAAGGGTAAATCATGAATTCGTGAGGCTGAGCATACTATGAAATATGAATGATTATATGAATAGATTCATATTATGAGGCTAATATTCATAACTTTATGGAGTAAGATTGAGATCAATGGGCTAAAGGCTTTGCCCCTCGTTCTGGGAACTAAGCATAAATGTGAATATGTTTGAAGTATATGAGCATAGGTCATGGACATAATTCTTATATTAGAAACATTAATAGGATGCTGTAATGACTGAACTTTGTGGAATACTCTAGATTATGAATGAATTGATATATCACTTTAACTCTTTCTGAACACATCACTATTTAATTCTCAACACTTGACTTGGTTTCTCATCTTATCATCTCCCCCTTAAATCTTATTCTAATACTTTAAAGCTATGGATCTATTCCATCATCTCTAAACTAGTCTATATTCACTTTAATCTAATACTCGGGAAATTCTAATCTCATCTCTACAGAACTCTCCGTGTGCAAATACTAAGATTCCTTCTAGGACTTATTTCTAAGTTGTTTCTCGTAACGTCTTCCTACTTCTCTAGAAGTCTTTCTATAATTGTTACCCATGCCACTTAATCTAAATTTTAATAGTCTGACTTATCCTTCTTTGCCCGCTAATACTGCCCTTAGAAGTTCATATCTACCTAATTAGAGGAAACTTGAGCTATATTCAAGAGCCTCATCATTGACTATATATGATCTCTCTAACAAAACTCTTAAGGGTAATAAACAATACTTACATCAGCCTACTCCATATTGACAACTCAACTACACTATCTAGGCACAAAAAAAAAATTAATAAGCCCAATTTGAACCTCATCTTACTACATATGATCTCGGGTACCCCTGTTAATGCCCTTGTTAATCTAATGAATTAGACATACTTCATTGCTCTCATCTAAGGGTCATGATACACCACTTGTACCACTTACATTCATTGCAAACTAACTCCGTAATTCTCACCTACTCTATGTCAAACCTACCAGATCAATTCCCAAAACTAACATCATCACCCATATGTTGCCATCATTTTTTTTTATCATGACACTCATTTCAAATATCAAGCTTAGTGTCTAGTGCTAAACATGAACATCAATATAATTGCTCACATCTTATACTATATACCGCTACCAGATAAAATTAAGAAACACTCACCCCTAAGAACTAATGAAAAGTACTCAATATATATCTTTGAGTCTACCTATTTATAGATTATCATCATGAGGCTGTCTCTTCAAAATCATAGGCCTATCTTAGATCTATCAGCTCATAAATACTTAGTCCTTCTATTGAAAACCTATACTTGGTCCTTACTAATGCAATGGTACATTGACATAAACTCTTTTCTAGTGAAAGTATACTCTAACTCATCCTAACCAATAACTATTCTTCAACCTTCCATCATGAAATTCAAAAAAACAATTATTACTCCTTAGTCAACACATAATGGAAAAACACTTCGTTAATGACTTACTGGGCATATGATTGCAACTTACTTACTCTACTCTATAACTATCTTCATTTCTAAAGTTACTATACTTCTAAATGTATACTTCTAACTCTAACATCACAACTTATACTCTCTTTCGGGTAAATAATACTGCCTAAGAATTCTAAAATATACTCTCCTCTTAAGTTCCTTATGATTGAGTTCTATTGGATGATTTAGAGTATGAAAGAAGGAAAGCTTTTATTAATTGTCTCTAGTCCCTCATTTATAAAAGTGGGGCCCTCATAACCATTAATAATATCCTACTAACACGGCTTCATAGACACCCTAGGAAACTTGAACTTTGTGCTGTGATATCAGTTTGTCACACCTCGTGCCTACGCCCTGGACATGACTAGCACTCGAGAACCATTGATGGTCCCCAAGAGAACCATTGGCTTAGCTGACTACTTAGCAAAAGACTAACTCAAGCGATAATAGGCTTAAAAACAAAATTTAGGACATTTTAACTCAAAGTAATTACTCAACTCAAACTGTCTCTTAATATTCAATAATATAGGTACAATAGTTTGTAAAACATCTCAAGGAAAAGTAAATACTGAGAGACTCCTCAACTCTATCTATCTATGAAGCCTCTATTGTTCAAGATGGATATCGGGATAAGACCCACAACATCTCAAGACCACTGACTAGAAAATAAACCTGAAGTCCTCTAGAATGCAAGGAGGCCTACCCAAGCAATCTAAAGTACAAAGTGATCTCACCGAATTGCCTGTTGATGATCCTGAACACCTGTATCTGCATCGTAAAACATGCAGGTCGAATGACATCAAAACATTGAATGTACGAGTATATAGCAATACAATAAAATACTCTTTACTCTTATTTGAGATTCTCTAACCAAAAACCATCACTATGAGCTACATGATGACACAACATATCATCCACGCTTCAAGAATTGTTCTATACCTTGCTGGGATATAAAACACCTCGAATAAGTGGATCCACTAAAGCTATGCTCAAATTCAATAAGGAGTCATCTAAAAAGTATGATCATTTACCCATGTTGGCTACATGGTTTATGAGGAATGTGAGTTGTCTGAACTCATCTCTATTTCAGTTCTCAATACTACTCATAATTAAAATATATACCGATGCTCAAGTAGAAATATGCTTACTCTATTTTGAGGTAATTACTCAAAAGATACTCTTTATGTCACACCCTGAGGCTACCCCCTTGACATAACACGGGACCTAGGATCATGAGTGACCCCAAGCTAACCCTGAGTCTAGCATATCATGAACATACTTAATATATCTAAGTAAATATGAACTAAGAGAAAACTAAATCAATAAATATCTGAAGAGGTACAAGTCCAACTAGTCTGAATAATCATAATAGAACATAATAGGAGTTTAGTGGTAACTGAAAGGACCACATAACAACTTAAGCTGAATCTACTAATATGTCTAAAAATCCTCTAATTGAGTTGAGTTGCTGGGACATGCCCCAGCTAATTCTAACAAAAACTAAAAACTGAATATACAGACTAAAATGGAAGGCATGTCTATTATCCTTGAAGTATGAGGACTCACCACCGAAGCTGCTGAAGTTGGACCGAGAATCAATTTAAGCTTAATCTCGACGCTGAGTGCCTGAATCTACATCATGAAACAATGTAGCGCAAAAGTATGCGCCCATACTTTGAATATACTGAGCATGCAAGATATAGATATGCCAACCTGAACAAAGTATATAAGCTAAACAATGCATAACTGAGCAATAATATAATTTGAACAAGGATATAGGTATGTACTGAATTATAACTGAAAACTGAAATGGATGCAATGACCAAGTACTAATCATGGAGATAGCATGTTGAACTGTATACTAAAGTAACTGCTGAAAACTTTGTCAATGCACTACGAGTCTGACTGTGGGAGTTACTATTAATTGACATAACCACATGAGCTAAACATGGAGTCTGATGTACACACCTCATCGAAAGGACCTGAACCTTGTCAGGGGTATAAAGGCATGACTGTGGCGTGATCACTAATACTGATGCCCAACATAGTGGAGCTATAATCCTATGTGGGCACGTAGTTTTGGGACTATGAGGGTATGTTGAACTAAAGAGAAATAGAAGAACTAGACGCAGATTAACTTCTATATTGACTACTGTGTTGGCCTTTATATAGCTAGTGTATTACACACAAGGTTGAGAATAAAATAACAACTTAGAGAAACCTACGCAATTACACTTCTAGAGATAAAAAGACTGATAAGAAAAATAAAGAGAGTCCTATAAGTAAGAAGAGTCCTACAGGTAACAATAATCTTTAATGCTAGCCGTTATTATGCCCCCGTAAGTTGGCGTCGAGGTTTACTACACCCAACTTGGAGAAATGGTTACCAAAACGTGCACGCAGAAGAGGCTTTGTAAGAAGATCTACAACTTGATCAGCAACATGTAAATGGGAAACTTTAAGCTGTTTGCGCTCAACCTGCTCATGAATAAAATGGAAGTCGATGGCCACATGCTTTATGCGGCTATGGAAAATAGGATTAACACAAATATAACTGGTGCTGATATTGTCACAGAGAACTCTTGGAACAACATTCAGAGGAAACTCAAGCTCTTGAAAAAAATGGGTGAGCTAGTTAGTTTTAGAAACAGTAGCAGCAACTGCCTGATATTCTTCCTCTGTAGAAGAATGAGAAACTGAACGCTGCTTCTTTGAAGACTATGAAATAGGGGAACTACCAAGATAGATAAGATAACAAGTGGTCGATGTGAGATCACGAGGATCCCCTGCCTAGTCTGAGTCAGAGTACTTGAGCAACCTACCATCAGTTTCATTATCAATGAGCACACCAAAAGAGGTAGTGGAACAGAGATAGCAGAGAAGCCGTTTAAGAGTAACCTAATGAGACATAAATGGTTGATGCATAGTTTGGGAGAACTTGATGACAACAAAAGCTATGTACAGATGCGTGAATGAAAGGTAATGAAGTTTACCAAAAATGTGCCGATATAAGGAACCATCAACTAAATGATCATCAGGCGATGGATCAAAAACTATAGTAGATGCCATAGGTGTGGAAACACCTTTGTAGTTATCCATAGCTACATCATGTAGGAGATCCATAGTGTACTTCTCTTGAGAGAGCAGATGACCAGCAGAAGAACGAATCACCTCAATACCAATAAAGTAATGAAGAGGTCCTAAGTCCTTTAGTGAAAAACATTGAGAGAGCGTCTCAATGATATAATGAACACCTCATTGGTGATTACCAGTCACTAAGATATCATCCATATAAACTAAAATATACACAGTGAACCCAGCATTATGCATAATGAAGAGTGGGGAGTTAGAATGCAACTTAACAAAACCCAATGTAAGGATATAATCTTTGAGCTCGGTGTGCCAAGCACGAGGAGCCTGTTTGAGGCCATAAATTGCCTTTTGAAGACAATATACATGGGTAGGATTCCTAGAATTTTCAAATCTAGGTGGTTGTCGCATGTAAACATCTTCAGTAAGACGACCCTGCAAGAAGGCATTGTTAACATCCAGCTGATGGACATACCAGTCAAGTGGAGTGGCGATAGTTAGGACTAGAAGGATAGTAGCAGACTTGACTACTGGACTAAATGTGGAATGATAATCAAGTATGGGGCGCTATGTAAATTCTTTGGCAACCAAATGAGCTTTGTACCTATCAAAAAAACCGTCAGGTTTATGTTTAACTCAGAATAACCACTTACGATCCACAATGTTTTTAGAAGAGTCATATAGAACTAAATCCCAAGTATGGTTGTGAACAAGATCATCAAATTCGGCTTGCATTGCTGAACTCCATTGGGGAATTAACTTGGCTTGCTTATGAGTTTTAGGGATTTTTGGAGACAATGTAGTGGTTGTGAGAAACTGACGAGGTTTAAGGCTATGAGTCTGTGATCTAGTAGTCATTGGGTGTACTTTGGTGGCTGGCTGGTTTGGCCAGGTTTAGGTTGGTGGGTTAGGTTGTCTAAGAGTTGCTACTGGTTGAGGTAGGTAGGAAACCATATGTGGATGATTTTGTGCCGAAGCAGATGGATTATGAAGAGGACATGAAGTTTGGCTAGGAATTGGTGGTCTTTCTCATCTATGATACATGATAAGTAGCCGTGATGGCAATGGTTGAGGTGTTGCAGAAGAGTTAGTTTTTTGTTTGTGTGGAAAAGATGAAGAAGTGGAAGTTGAGATAGGAGAAGGAATATTATCTGATTGTGTAGAGACACCATTTGGAGTGGAGGAGATAGCTTGCAGGCGTTGGGTGACCATGGGCAACGTAGTTACTGGAGGGGGAAGTTGATAAGAGGAATGAAAAATTGAATTAGTTTCCTCTTTGGATTGTTGTTCAACGTAAATGTTATTCCAAGAAACATTAATTTTACTACGGAACCTGGAAAAGATATTTTGAAAGGGAATCTTGTCTTCCAAAAACATTACATCCCTAGATAAATATAATTTGGAGTTAACTAGATCAAAACACCGATGAAGATAATACTTGTTAGAAAATCCTAAATAAACACATGGGGCAGATCGAGGTTCCAAATTATTTCTGGAATACAGTTTGAGCCACGGATAGCATAGGCTGCCGAAAACTTTAATGGAATTATATGTAGGCACAACCTGAAATAGGATTTCAGAAGGTGATTTATTTTGTAGATTGGGAGTAGTCATCCTATTGATCAAATAAACAGCTTAATGACATGCATAACTCCACAACGTTGAAGGTAAGGATGCTTGGTGTAGTAAGGTACGATGACATGTGGATGTCGGCGTTCAACTAAGGCTACCCTTTGTGGCGTGTATGGTGGGCGACACTTAGTGTTCAATGCCATGTGTTTTTAGATAGGAATCTAACTTTTGAAACCCACCACTAACATCAGTGTAAAAGGATAAAAATTTTGTGCTAAAATGTTTTTCAAGCATGGGATGTAAAGTTTGGAAGATTTCTAGAACTTCCATTTTAGCTTTTAGTGTGAACAACCAGATATATCTTGAATATTGATCAACAAATAAAACATAGTATCATTTTTTGTCAATCGATAAAACAGGATGTGGCCCCCACAAATCACTATAAAGTAAATTTAATGGATTGGCACTATGTAAAGAATTTTTAGATAAAGGCATCTTATGGCTTTTATTAGAATAACATGATTGACAAACAGTACTTTTTGAACCAACTATTGGAATAAAAAAATCATGCAAAAACTTATTTAGAACTTGACTATTAGGGTGGCCTAATCGTTGATGCCACATGTGGTAAGGAACAACAACGTTGCATTGTGGCAAACCATCAACATCCCCTGGTGGCCTCTCATACAACCCATTTTTACTCCATCCACGAGCCAATGGCACCCCCATAGTCAGATCCTTCACAAGGTAAGAAAAAGGAAAAAATTCCATAGAGGAGTTATTATTTTGACAAAATTTAGAGACAGATATTAGATTATTTGTAATAGCTAGAGAGCAAAGGACATGTTGAAGCTGTAATTGGTGATTTGATGCATTAAAGTTCACACTACCAGTATGAGAGATTGGAATTGTATTACCATTACCCACGACAATCTCCTCAGAACTGTTGTAGTCTTGTGTAGTAGTTAAGCTTTGTACGTCTGAGGCAATATGGTGGGTGGAACCACTATCAACAATCCATGGAGCTGGCTGGTTCTGTAGGTGTGCAGCATAATTAGCACGCGCTTTAAGATGATTGTGAGATCTTGTTTGGCAGACACGAGCAATATGACCTCTACCATCACAGAGTTGGCAGTAGAGGTTGTTATTAAAAGACTGCTGTTGTGGGTTGTGCTGAAGTTGCTGATTGTTATACCAAGATTGATTACGATTTTTATGATTTTGTGCATTAGATCGTCGATTACTGTATTAGTTATTGTTGGAGCCCTGATGGGTAGAAGCGGAAGCAGTCCCTTGAGCAAAGTTGGCAATAATGGGAACAAAAGTTATCTTCTTGGCTTCCTCATATCGAAGGAAAAGCTCCTGGTCAAGGAGCTTTTCATATAGTTCTTCATAAGGGATCGCCGAATCTCAAGTGCGGATAGTGACTAAAATTTTTCAAAATTCCGACCCAAGACCAGTGATAATCTTGACAACCAATTCTTCGTTGGAGACGGGGGAGCCAGCAGTGGCGAGTTCATCACAAAGAGAGCGAACTTGATGGAGATAGTCTGCAACAGGACGAGAGTCTTTAAATAGACCGGTTAGTCGGTCTCTAAGACTAAAGATACTAGTTTGAGATTTATTTGCATAAGTAGTATGCAAGGCATCCCAGGCAACTTTGGAATTTGGTGCAGAAGTGACTGTACTGCCAATGGTCGCTCCACAGTTGCCAAGATAGCATTTTGCATAAGCTGATCTTGTTGAAACTAGGAAACATAGGCAGGATTGGATACTTTGAGGTTGTTTTCAGAGATAGTTTTAAAAGGGATTGGGATCAATCCATCAAGATGACCAAAGAGGTTGTGTCCACGCATAATCATGGACGCCTGGCCTTCCACAATGAAAAGTTATGGCCACCAGCAAGTTTGATGGGGATTTGAGTAACCGAATTAAACTAGACAACAATCTTTGAATCGGAGATGCTGTCGACATTGATGACACTTTTATTTGGGACCATTTTTGGCTAGAGGTGTTTGGGTTGGGAAGAAAAAAAATCAAGCTTGTTAAAGCAATAGAGCTCTAAATACCATAAAAAGAAATAGAAGAACAAGACACATATTAACTTCTATATTGATTACTGTGTTGACCTTTATATAGCCAGTGTATTACATACTAGGCTGAGAATAAAATAACAACTTAGAGAAACCTACATAATTACACTTCTAAAGATCAAAATGCTGATAAGAAAAATAAAAAGAGTCCTACAAGTAACAATAGTCTTAGATGCTAGCCGTTATTATGAACCCTAGTCCAACTCGGTGCTAAGTCTACTCCAAACTGAATACATATAAAGCTAAAATGCACTAAATACTAAATAGCTCAAAATACAGATATGTTAACTCAGAATGCAAAATTTATGTACCGTGACCTGCGGGAATTCTTTTGTTGGAATGGCCTGAAGAGGGATATAGCAGATTTTGTGGCTAAGTGCCCAATTGTCAGCAAGTGAAGGTAGAACATCAGAAATTGGGGGTATGACTCAAGAGATCAACATTCCTACTTGGAAGTGGGAAGTGATCAACATGGACTTCATTATAGGTTTACCTCGTACTCGTAGACAACATGACTCCATTTGGCTAATAGTTGACATAGTTACTAAGTCTATGCACTTTTTGGCTGTTAAGACTACAAATTCGGCGGAGGACTAAGCCAAGCTTTACATTAATAAGATAGCCAGGTTGCATGGGGTTCGTTTGTCTATTATTTCAGATAAAGGTCTTCAGTTTACCTCTCATTTTTGGAAGGCATTGCAGAAAGGCCTTGGTACTCAGGTTAATCTTAGCATAACATTTCATCCACAGATGAATGGTCAGGCAAAGCATACCATTCAGACCTTAGAGGACATGTTGAGAGCTTCCGTGATCAATTTCAAGGGTAGTTAGGATGATCACCTTCCTCTTATAGAGTTCGCCTACAATATTAACTATCATTCTAGCATTCAAATGATCCCTTATGTGGCATTATATGGGCGTAAATATAGATCTCCAGTTGGTTGAAGTAGGTGGAGCAGCCTTGATAGGGCCAGATTCAGTTTATGATGCTATGGAGAAAGTGCAACTCATTAGAGATAGACTTAAGACAGCCCAGAGTCACTAGAAGACCTATGCAAATGTAAGGAGAAGGGAATTAGAGTTCTAAGTTGATGATTGGGTTTTCCTTAAAGTGTTACCTATGAAGGGGGTGATGAGATTTGGCAAGAAAGGGAAGCGCAGTCCTAGATATGTAGGCCATTATAAGATCCTGAAAAGGATTGGTAAAGTGGCTTATGAGTTAGAGTTGCCAGTAGAACTAGCAGCAGTGCATCCGGTCTTTCACATTTCGCTATTGAAGAAGTGTGTGGGTGATCCAGCATCCATAGTGCCATTAGAGAGTGTGGCTGTGAAAGATAGTCTCTCTTATGAGGATGTACCAGTTGAGATTCCTGACAGTCAGGTTAGGAGGTTGAGAAACAAAAAAGTCGCTTCAGTTAAGGTTTTGTGAAGGAGTCAGTCCATAAAGGGAGCTACTTGGGAAGCAGAAGCAGTGATAAATGCCAAATATCCTCATCTCTTTCCTTCCGATTCCACTTCAGCTTGAGGTAATAGTTCCTCTTCAATTCTTCAATCATTCATGCGTAAATTAAGTCTTAGTATCTTGTTCCTTCAGTTTGTACTTGCATTTTCAGCGTATTTGCATGTTCTTGGAACTTAGTTCAGTCAGAAATGAGTTTTAGTATTTTCGTGGTAGGGTTGCAACTCTTTTCCTCCGTTTCAGCTAGTTTAGCCTTCATTCGAGGACGAATATCCCCAAGAGGGAGATAATGTAACACCTCGTATCTTAGACATACCAGATTGCAGATTTTAGAAGCTATAGGTGCCACCGATGGGCACCACCTATGGAGCGTAGGGTGACCCATGGTCCGTGCTGGTGGTCCGTGGATGGTCACCTGTAGCCCTCTCTAGAAGCAGTCCAAAAATTCCTCTAAAGGTCCACCCACGGCCAGACCTACGGACCGTAGGCCAAGCCACGGACCGTGGTCCTGGTCTGTGGATCGGGACCCCAGAACCCCCTCAGTTTTAGGTCCTAGTTACAATGCCGACCAGCACGGACCATCGGCCAACCCACGATCCGTCAATTCGGTCTGTTGATGCCCCCAACATCTTTTTAAGTCAGGCGTCTTTTGGTCTTTTCCCTATGCGTTGGACCCCTTAACTACGTCGTTTAACCCCTAAACTATGTAGTTTTGGTCAGTTTTAGCCTAGTAAACAAATTAGAACTTACCCTAAGCAGATTATTCACCAAAACTTAGAAAATTAGAACGTAAAGAGGAGAAAGAAGTCAAGAACCCTAGTTCAGGAATGCAACAAGGTTTCGTCCATTCTAGCCTTAAAATTGAAAGATTTCTCTATGGAATTTGTCACCAGATATGTGGGATTTCACTAGTGGGTTCCTTTCTCCCATAAGGTCCCTAGAATCGGTCAGAATCTTGATTCCCTTGATATTATCTAGACCTAGGGTTTCTTGAATGTTGGAAATAGTTGGGTTTTAGCTGTAGAATGATCCAAATCAGATTATCATGTTGTTGCTTAGTTTTATGCATGAAATTCAGAACCCTAGCTATGTAGTTCCTTTAGTTCATGAATTGCACATGCTAGGCCAATTATTTCAGTTATATACATGCTTCAGTTTACGAATGTCATATTATCAAATATAATTGTTACATTCTCAGAGTTTGCATATCAGAGCATCGAGCTATCCATGTTTCACAGAATTCAATCATAATGTGTAAATTTAATAATCAATTGGGAGTCTCTTAATACCGAGTAGACTAGGGTTCCAGCGTACCCTTATAGTCCCAGAACTATGTGTCCCGTAGGTTGTAAGTCCCCTCTGTGGGCATCATTTTAGTGATCACGCCAGTCATGCCTTTATACCTCTGGCAAGGTATATTGGGTCCTCTCGATGGAGCGTATACATCGGACTCCACATTTAGCTCATGCGATTTTATGTCAGTTATTAGTAGCTCCCACAGCACAGTCAGATTATAGTGCATCGACCAGGTTATAGTTCAGTATTCAGACTCAGCATATCATGTACTTGGTCATTGCATTCAGTTAGCTCAATATTCAATATTTATCAGTATTTACATACAGTTCATATTATATCATTGCTCTTATTGCTTTGTTTAGTAATGATTATTGTTTAGCTTTACTCTATCCTGCATGTTCAATACCTTTTAAGTACTAACGCATACTCTGCGCTACATCTTCTCATGATTAGGTTTAGGTTCTCAGCTTCCAGACCACGCATAATTCGGTTCCCGATCTTCAGCTCGACAGTATCAATGGTGAGTCCTCATTCTCCGAGGACGACATGTATGTTTCCTTTTCTTTTGCCTTTAGTTTCAGTTTTTGCTAGATTTAGCTGGGGCATGTCCCAACACTTCTAGTCAGTTAGAGGCTATTTTCAAACATAGCTAGAGTCAACTTTAGTATTTGAGTTTGACTTTTCAGTTGTTGTTAAACTCTTAGCTTTCATATATTTAGATTTAGTATGGGTATTCCCCATCATTTCAGTTTTATCTTATGATTAGATTCTGCATAGTGTTTATTTTATTCAGTAATCTTTTAATATACTTATGATATGCCAACAGGGTTAGCTTGGGGTCACTCGTGATCATAGGTCCCGTGTCCGCGTAATGGGGGTAGCCTCGGGGCATGACAACTTACAAACCTGATTAATTAATGACTCATTACGTAACTATACTCGATAATAAAGGGAATCCATAAACACAACAAGACAATCCCCCAAGACTTGGCATCAGTATGTAGTCGAGCTTCTAATCTAAATAGGATCAAAAGACTTTTTCCTATACAATTATACATAGAATGTCTTTGAATGCAACATAAATATAGTCCGGCCAAATAGATAGAGATCGACGACTCGAACGTCAGAGCTCACCCTAGCCTTCGAATCCCAAAGAAGCTCCGTATGAAATCCAAATCAACGGTGAAAACTTGTACTATGATCTGAGGGTGCAAAAGTGTAGTATGAGTACCAGCAAATGGTACTTAGTAGGGATAGAATGACTGAGCTCTAAAGATAAAGCAAGAATAAACAACCAAGTAAATAAGGAAGGTACATTACATGTAACTAAACAAGAGATATTTTAAAGTTTAAGATGAATCGCATCAAGGGATATAATACAGTGACCATGAGGTCGAGACAAGGGAACATACCTGGGGTGCTACCCAAACAACCTACTCAAGACCAAAAGGCCTACTACATGAGCCACAAACCATGTGTAACCAATGGAAAACACTACGACTCAGCATAACCACCCAAATGGGGTTAATCTAGCCATAACCAAGTGAAAAGTCTCCAAGATAGAAACATTCAAACCAGGGGCGATCTAGAGGGGCTACTGTGGGTTCACGTGAACCCATGCTCCCCTCTCTAGATCATATATAATAATGTTATATTTTAAAAAAAATATTTAAATATAGATGTGTGAATCCATGTTCAGAGTATCATATAATAATACGATGATGGTTGGATGCACCTCTCTAAGTGAGAATATAAATTTAAATCTTATATCTATCTTGTCTTTTTGAGTAACACCTCTCCAAGTGTTATCGGTTACACTTTTGCCGTTTCAACTAAATTTTTCTTTTGTTTTTTTTCCTTTAAGCATCAAATATTTTAAGTGTTTTACATCGAATATTCCTAAAAAAATTATCACAGTAAATTTTTTATATAATTAGATCAAATGTGTATATTAAAATTTAAAACTAGTAGTATTATATATCTTGGACCTATAATTTTTAAAATTTAATGGTTCATATTAAGAACCTCAAAGTCAAACCGATCAAATTTGTATTTAAGATGCATTTTTTCGTAATCCTGCACCCATCTTGCCGAAATCTTGGATAAACCCTCTGATTCTAACCATTTAAGTAACTAACAATCAATTCTACACAATATACACAATTATAGTCAAACAGTAACCTAACCAGACCTACATAAGCCCGAAAGGTACAACTTGCAGTCATAACCCAACCGACCCCCCATAGAACTTGTGGGTGCAAACAATAATCAATTATATTGGTGATAAGCAATGCATATGAATGCGGTAATGCAACATAAACCAACTGAGCAATCAGTATCAAGTGTCACACAAGCATGTACATACACCTACCTCCTGCCCCCGACAACTAGGTAATGAAGAAAATTATAATAAAAGAACTGCATTTTTTTCAGTCTTGCTTGATTGTTATATATGTTACAATGACATGGGTATATATACACTTAGCAGGAGAGTTTACCTATACAAGTTTAGGTATATAATGAATCTTCCAATTAGTTTTTGTGTTCGCTAAGGACACACTACCAAGGAAAATATTCTATGTAGGTTGATAGTGTTTATCATCCCCCCGCATTGTAGTGTAGGGATTTCTGACAATTGCTTGGTGTATAACGCTTGAAATTGATGCTTAGGCAATTAATTTGTGAGAATATCCACAATTTGAAGCTTAGAAGGAATGAATTTGGTTTCCATTACACCATGAACCACCTTTTCACATACAAAATGGTAATCAAGTTAAACATGCTTAGTGCGAGCATGTTATACTAAATTTTCCATGTGAAAGAGAGCACTGATGTTATTCGTGAACAACAATGGAGGATGAGATAAGGAAATGTCAATATCCTTTAAGAGATAGGTGACCCACGTCAATTTTGCAGCTAGAGAAGTCAATGATCGATACTCAACTTCGGCGCTAGACTTAGCCATTGTATGTTGCTTCTTGGACAAACAACTGATTCAATTAGCACCAAGAAAGACATAGAGCCATGTGATAGACCTTCGATTAAGGGGATATCCAGCCCAATCCATATCCTAAAAGCCTATGATGTTGAGAGATGACCTAGCCGAGATATGCAGACCCCAAGTCAGGAGTGCCCGCGAGATAACAAAGAAATCTTTTAACACCTTTCCAATGTACAATCGTGAGACTTCACATAAGTTTACATAAGAGATTAACTGAGTGGGATATCTCATGTCTCATGAGAGTGACATATTGCAGTGAGCCAACAATGCCACGATAATTAGAGGCAATGACAGGTGATCTAGATGAAGAATGTAAATCATGTTTGAGAGCAAGTGGTGTATGAATAGCTCTTGCATCCAACATATTTGTACAGTTATGATTACCAAACATATATTTACATTGGCTAAGAAAAAGACCATTTGAATCACGGTGTACCTTGACTTCAAGAAAGTAATGAAGATCTCCCATATCATTCATTGCAAAATGAGATAAAAGCTTGTTGACGAGAGTATTCAGAAGTAGATGATGGCTTCCCGTCAATACGATATCATCCACATAAAGAAGTAAGAAGATAGAGCCCTTTGTGGAATGGAACACAAACAACAACATATTCGTTTTACTATAAGAGGATCCAAGATGAAGAAAATATGAGCTGAATTTGCAAAATATGCCCTTGGTGCTTGTTTCAAACCATAGATAGCTTCCTTTAATAATAAAAATGATTAGGAAATATAGAATCATGAAAACCTAGGGGTTTCTCCATAAATACTATTTCAGAGAGATCACCATGTAAAAATTCATTTTTGACGTTGAGTTGTTTGATGTTTTATTTAAGTATGACAACAACAAATAAGATTAGTCAGAGTGTGGTAGATTTGACAATTGTACTAAAGGTTTCAGCAAAATCCACTCCTTCAAGTTGATTATATCCTTTGCAACCAAAGGTGCTTTGAAATATTTCACTAATCTGTCAGACTTTAGCTTAGTCTTGAATACCCATCGAGAGCCAATAACATTCATTTGATGATGACCAAGGATCAATTTCCAAGTATTATTTGACTTTAAGGCTGGTAATTCCTCATTCAGCACCCAACCAGTAGGGCTTACTAGGGGCTGTTTGGATGGTTTTAGGCTCAGACATATCACTTTGAAGTAAAGCTACAAAGTTCAGGGATTGAAATGATGTATTTTGAAGTGTTTGGGTCTTTGCTTGTGTAAGCATTTGATGGTTGTTTGTTGCATAATTAGGTGTAGTCTAGATGGTAGAAGATGTGGTAGGAGGACACAACAAATGTGGGAGTTTGACAAATAAATCAATAACTGGTATGGTGGAGAGATCAAGACTAGACGAAGTGGCATAAGATTTTGATGTTAATGAGTAATTAGTTGTTGAAGCAACAACTGTTTCGGCGCTTGGCAGTGGGGAAGAATAATAATATCACTTGAGCTTTGCTAAAGTGTGTTATATCTTAATGTCCAATAGACTCATTTGATGTACCAGATCCTTTGGATGTTAAAGTTATTTTTGGCTCCAAAGGTTGTTGGTTGACGGAAACTAGAGGACCAAAAACAACAAGTTCACCATCGATGTTTGAAGATGATATGGACGGATCAGGTGGTTCTTTCTCAGTCAAAGATTGAAAATTTTTCTGTTGTAGAAATTCCCAAAAAGTGGTGAGGTGCGAATTGGTGGAATATATAGAAAATTCATCACTACTAGAAACATAAGCCAAGTAGGATTCATCAAAAATTGCATGCCGTGATATGAAAACCTTTCGTGTTTGATGATGATAACATTATATCCCTTGGGAAGCAAACTATATCTGATGAATATGCAAGGAAATATTTTTGGTTGAAATTTATGTTTATTATGTCCTTTGAGGTAGGAAAAACAATAACATCCGGAAACTTTTAAAGTATTGTAATCCAGCTCATATATCTTAGGAAGGGAGATTGCATGCTTAAAGTAGAAGTTGGCCTTCTGTTGATCAAAAATACGAAAGTCATAAATGCTTCAACCCACAAAAATAATGGAAAAATTGCATTAAATAGCAAGGTTAGAGCAGTTTCAAGATCTTTGTGCTTCCTTTCGGCCACTCCATTTTGTTCGGGATTATGAGGGCAAAAAAATCTACTGCTTGATTCCATTCTGAGCCAAGTAATTTATGAACTCAAAACTATTGAATTTTCCAACTCCATCACATTGAAAATCATAAGTTACTTAGAAAATTGTTTTTCTATAATTTGTGAAAGACAATGAAGATAGGTAGAAAGTCAAATTTGTTTTCAGCAGATAAATCAATGAAAAACGTATGTAGACATCCGCAAAAGGTGCATAGTACTTTATTCCTCTAGAAGATGCTACTAGGGTTGGTCCCCATAAATCACTATGTATCTTTGCTATTGGTTTAAGTTCTTTTTTATTAGAAAATTGAAAAGATAACTTACAACTTTTACTTATTTGACAACTAATAAAAACTGAAAACTTTTTATTCAAACTTATTACATCAATCATCTTATTACTATGCAAAAAATTAAGAATTCTAGAGTGTGGGTAACTCAATCATTGATGTTATACTGTATCTGAATTCAACTCAATTTTTGTAGCTATCAAGACTTCATATAAGGTTCCTCCCAAGGCGTACAAGCCATGTCTCTCATGCCCCTTGGTCAGGATTGTTCCTGTGCTCTTGTCCATAACAACATAAACCCTTGTCAGTAAATGTTAGTTAGCATTCATTATCCTTCACAGGTTTACTAATGGAAATAAGATTCTTCTTGATTTTAAGCACAACAAATACATATTTTATGTGAAGGTTTTTCCCAAAATATTTGTCTCCTATGCGTAAGATCTGTAGGTTATCAACATAGCCTACCATAACTAAATTGTCACACCCCAAGGCTATCCCCTTGACGTAACACGAGACCTAAGATCACGAGTGACCCTAAGCTAACCCTATGTTTGGCAGATATCAAGCATATTGAGAATAACTGAATATGACATATACTATGTGGAAGCTAACGCAATGGATAACTGAAAGTGGGAAATACCCAACTAGTCTGAATGTATAAAACATACTAAGAGTTTAATAACAACCGAAAGATGAACTTAACGATTCAAGTTGATTATATTACTATGTCTGAAAAGCCTCTAACTAAGTTGAGTTGCTGGGACATGCCCCCCAGCTAATTCTAACAAAACTGAAAAATGAATAAAAAGACTAAAGTGAAAAGCATGTCTTTTATCCTCGAAGTATGAGGACTCACCATTGAAACTTATGAAATGCGGACCGAAAATCGACCTAAGCGTTATCTGGATGCTGAGTACCTGAACCTACATCATCAAAGGATGTAACACAAAGTATGCGTCAGTACTTGAATTGTACTGAGCATGCAGGATATGAATACTAAGCTGAACAAATAAATATATAAGCTGAGCAAAGAATAACTAAGCAAGAATGTAAATACTAAAACATAATCGAAAAGCTAATCTGAATGCAATGACCAAGTACTAATCATGAAAAAATAACATGTTGAACTGAATACTGAAGTATATACTGAAATCCTGGCCTGATAGTAGGAGCTGATGTATATGCCCCATCGAGAGGACCCAATATACCTTGCCAGGGGTATAAAGGCATGACTAATGTGATCACTAAATATGATGCACAACATAGGGGACTCATAATCCTACGGGGGCACATAGTGCTGGGACTGTGAGGGTACGCTGAACCCTAGTCCACTCGGTGCTAAGTCTACTCCCAACTGAATAAGTATATGACACAAATACAACTGAATACTGAATAGGTCAAAATAGTGACATGCAATCAGAGAATGCAATATTTATATACTGATAATGTAACATTCAAAATCTGGAGCATGATTATCTGTTTAACTAACCTAGCAAATATAATTCATGAACTAAGAGAATTTATACAAACTATGGTTCTGAGTATCATAAAAGGAATTAAGTAAAACATTCCAAGAAGCAAGTTATTTCGATTAAGGATACTACAACAGCTAAATCACAATAAAATTCTAAGGTTTTAGAAATCCTAGGTCTAAACAAGATATGCAAAATCAATAAACTAACTAAATTCTAGGGACCTAGTGGATGAAAGGAACCCACTAGTGAAATGCCACATACCTAGTGACAAAATCTACATAGAAATCTTTCAATTTCGAGTCTCAAACTTAAAGAAAACCTTCTGATTGTTCTTGGGAAACTGGCACCTCTTTCATTACCTTATTGCTATAAGTTTTGATGGTTTTAGGTGAATGAGGGTTCTGGGTATGTCTAACTAAGTTATTAGACTTAAATTGAGTAAAACTACGTATTTTAGGCATCAAACAATGTAGTTTAAGTGCCCAACACATATGGGAAAGGACCAATATGACCCTGACTTAAATCTAGCGAGTGCCACCTACTACAGGATTGATGGGCCGTCATTTGACCAACTAACCATTGGTAGGGGTCGTTGGTCAAGCTCTGCCTGACAGGGCTTCACTAAAATGAGATGGAATTTTAGAAAACTTGGTGGCGTTGGAAAGATGATTCAATTATCTTTCATTTGATAGGTCATGGGCCACCTAATTCATTCTATGCTAAAATTTATGACCATTTGAAGTTGACCCAACAACAATTTCCCTCTAACTGGTTGCTGACCCTCACCTACGGTCTGTAGGTCCAACCATGGACTGTCCTGGTTAACCGTAGGTGGGGTCAGAGACCATCAACATTTGATGCCCAACGATAGACCCCACCTATGGACCATGTGTCAGACCACGGAACCTCAGTGGCTTCCGTGGTTCTTGCACCAGGGCTTGAAAAGTTGTATTTTTCTATTTTCTCAAATCTGATGTGTTACAATATCTTCCCTTGGGAAAATTTGTCCTAAAATGAAGTCTAAACAAGGTGAGTATGGAGGGAAGGAGTTGCAATCCCTACCACTAAGTACTAGAAACTGATATCTAACTGAACAGAGTTCCAAGAACATATAAATATGATGAAATGCAAGATAACTGAAGGAACAAGATACTAAGACTGAACTTTCACATGAGTAAACATAGAGACTACAGAGGAACTATTACATGAAGATGAAATGGAATCGTAAGGAAAGAGATAAGGGTACCTGGCCATCATGACTGCTTCTACTTCCCAAGTAACTCCCTCTACTGACCGACTTCTCCACAAAACCGTCACTGAAGTGACTTCCTTATTTCTCCACCTACGAACCTAACAATCAAGAATTTCAACTGGCACTTCTTCATAAGTGAGACTATGCTTCAAAACCATGCTCTCTAATGGTACTATTGATATCAAATCACCTAC
Source organism: Solanum pinnatisectum (assembly GCA_035578085.1). NCBI lineage: Eukaryota > Viridiplantae > Streptophyta > Magnoliopsida > Solanales > Solanaceae > Solanum > Solanum pinnatisectum. The sequence goes on from CM069077.1 coordinate 12,833,755, forward strand.
ACACTTTTTCAACAAGGAAATGTGAAAGATTGGATGAACCGCTGCTAGTTCTGCTGGCAAATCTAACTCATATGCCACATAACTAACGCTTTTTAGGATCCTGTAAGGACCTACATATCTAGGACTGAGCTTCCCTTTCTTGCCAAATCTCATCACCCCCTTTATAGGTGACACCTTCAGGAAAGCCCAATCATCGAGTTCAAACTCTAAGTCGTTTCTCCTCACATCTCCATAGGACTTAGGATGACTCTGGGCTGTCTTTAATATATCTCTGATGAGTTGAACTTTCTCCATAGCCTCATGAACCGAATCTGGCCCAATGAAGGTTGTTTCACCTACTTCGAACCAACCAATCGGGGACCTGCATCTATTCCCATATAGTGCCTCATACAGGGCCATCTGAATAATGAATGGAAGCTATTATTATTAGCGAACTCTATGAGAGGTAGGTGATCATCCCAACTACCCTTGAAATCGATCATGCAAGATATCAACATGTCCTTTAAGGTTTGAATGGTACATTTTGCCTGACCATCCGTCTGTGGATGAAATGTTGTGCTGAGATTTACGTGAGAACCAAGACCTTTCTAAAATGATTTCTATAAATGAGAGGTAACCCGGGGACCTCTTTCTGATATGATAGACAAGGGAACCCCATTCAACCTGACTGTATCATTGATGTAGAGTTTGGCGTAGTCCTCCATTGAATCTGTAGTCTTGACATCCAAGAAGTGAGCGGACTTAGTGACTCTGTCTCCTATCACCCAAAGGGAGTCATGATGTCTGTGGGTACGGGGTAAACCCGTAATAAAGTCCATATTTATCACTTCCTACTTCCATGTAGGAATGTTAATATCCTGAGTTACACCTCCTGGTTTTTGATGTTCTACTATAACTTGTTGACAGTTAAAACACTTAGCCACAAAATCTGCTATGTCCCTCTTCATGTTGTTCGACCAAAAGACTTGTCGTAGATCATGGTACATCTTAGTGGCACTTGGATGAATAGAATATCTGGAATTATGGGCTTATGTAAGGATCTGCTGCCTCAACTCATGCACATTAGGAACACATAAGCGACCCTGGCAACAAAGAACACCATCTCCCCCTCGGGAGAAAACCTCAACTTTCTGCTGATAAACTGCACCTTTCAACTGAAGTAACATAGGATCACTATCATGTTTTTCCTTAACCTCTGCTACCAATGAAGATTCTGATCCATTCTGAACTATCACCCTACTATCTGATGTGTCCGTAAGGCAAACTCCTAAGCGAGCAAGCCGGTGAACATCTTTGGGTAGCTCTTTTCTTTGTTCCTCAACATATGCTACACTATCCATAGACAGCCTACTAAGAGCATCAGCCACTACATTCGCCTTACCAGGATAGTAAAGCACATTCATATCATAGTCAATAAGGAATTCAAGCCATCTCCTCTGACGAAGATTCAACTCTTTCTGGGTGAACATATATTGGAGGCTCTTATGGTCTATGAACTCATCCACATGAACACTATACAAGTAGCGTCTCTAAATCTTTAAGGCAAATACTACGGCTATAAGCTCGAGGTCATGAGTCAGGTAGTTCTTCTCATGGACCTTAAGTTGTCTAGAAGCATAAGCTATGACCTTACCTTGGTGCCTCAACACACAACCTAGGCTGACCTTGGATGCATCACAATAAATCACATAACTATTTGGTAGAGTCAAGACCGGAGCTGTAATCAACCTAGTCTTCAATTCGGAGAAGCTTTTATCACACTCATCTGACCACTGAAATTTGAGCTTATTCTGAGTCAACTTGGTCAATGGGGAAGCTATGGATGAAAATCCTTTAACAAATCTCTTGTAATAACTGACTAAACCCAAGAAACTTCTGATATCTATTGGGGAGGTGGGTCTGAGCAGTGTTTCACTGCTTTAATTTTCTTAGAAACCACTCGGATCCCTTCGCTAGATATCATATGACCGAGGAAAGTGATCGACTGTAACCAGAATTCACATTTGCTGAACTTATCGAATAATTGGCAATATTTGAGAGTTTGCAAAACAACTCTTAGATGAGTCACATGCTTCTCCTTACTCCAAAAATAAATGAGGATATCATTGATAAAGATGATAATGAACAAGTCCAAATACTATTTGAACACCTTGTTCATTAAGTCCCTGAAAGATGCTGGAGCATTTGTTAGTCCAAAAGACATAACTGCTAATTCATAGTGACCATACCGAGTCTTGAAGGCTGTCTTCAGAATGTCGCTAATTCTAACTCTGAGCTAATGATACTCAGATCTAAGGTCTATCTTAGAAAATAAACTAGCACCCTGAAGTTGGTCGAACAAGTCACCAATCCTGGGGATGGGATACTTATTCTTGATGGTGATGCTGTTCAACTGACGATAGTCAATGCACATTCTGAGAGAACCGTCTTTCTTTTTCACGAACAACACTGGAGCACCCCATGGAGAGATATTAGGTCTGATGAAGCCCTTATCTAAAAGGCCTTTCAACTACTCTTTCAATTCCTTTAGCTCGGCTGGAGCCATTCTGTAAGAAGGAATCAAATGGGCTGGGTATTTGGAAGGAGATCTATTCTGAAGTCGATTTCCCTTTTGGGAGGAACTCCAGGAATATCTTCTGGAAACTTATTTACTACTGGGACTGACTCAAGAGTTGGGGTTTCGTAGTTTGAATCCTTAACCCGAACAAAATGATAAATATACCCTTTGGAAATCATTTTTCTGGCTATAAGGTAAGAGATGAATAGACCCATATGCACTGAGCTACTACCCTTCCTTTCTAAGACTGATTTGTTTGGAAACTGAAACCGAATGATTCTAGTTCTACAATTGACTGATGCATAACAAGAATGTAACCAATTCATGCCTAGAATAATATCAAAATATATGATTTCTAACTCTACAAGATCTGCTGATGTGACTTTTTGAGAGACTGTGACAGGGCAATTTCTGTATACCCATCTAGCTATAATTGGGTCACCAACTACAGTAAAGACTGAGAAGTGTTCTAATAGAGTTTCTGGAGATGCATTAATACCACAAGATTCCTTTTACTGCTGGTACCAAGCATAGGCCACTCTCTTCAACTAATAGGCGGCCAAATCTGTACTTTTAACTTGAGTGATGCCCATAATGTTTGTTACCTTTTAGATGTCGTCAAGAAACTCTTGTGGATCTTATTCTGACTTAGACCTATGAATCTCTATAGGGTTTATCCGAGTAAAGTCTTGATTTCTTGCTATAGCAATGTTAGTCTGTGTCAGAGCTGGGACCACAACCTACTGATTGACCTGGGTAGTCATGGCCTGAGGTAGTACTTGGTAAGCAGCCCTGAACTCGGCATGTGTGACTTGCTCCTTCAATGGGTTTGCTGGTGCTGCTTGCTGATTCCTTGCGTTAGCTCCTCTGGGAGGCATTTTTCGAAATGCGAAGAGCAAGATTTACAAGGAGATTGAATAGAGTTCATACTCACGTACGATAAAAATAGCAAGGAAAATGGAGTTTTTCTTAAAACACTTCGTAGCCTCCCTCTCATAGATGTGGTGCACTTCACACCCATGAAAGGGACTCTACTTAGTGTGACTTTTAGACATCATAGGACTCTTGAACCTAATACCCTGATATCAAGTTTGTCATGCCCCGAGGCTACCCCCTTGACGTAACACGAGACCTAAGATCACGAGTGACCCAAACTAACCCTGTGTCTCACATATATCAAACATACTGAGAATAACTGAATAAGACATATACTATGCGGAAGCTAAAACAATGAATAACTGAAAGTGGGGAATAACCAACTAGTCTGAATGTATAAAATATATTAAGAGTTTAATAACAACTGAAAGATGAACTTAACGATTCAAGTTGATTCTATTACTATGTTTGAAAAGCCTCTAACTGAGTTGAGTTGTTGGGACATGCCCTCAGCTAACTCTAACAAAACTGAAAACTGAATAAAAATACTAAACTGAAAAGCCTTTCTATTGTCCTCGAAGTATGAAGACTCACCACTGAAGCTGCTAAAATGCGGATAAAAAATTGATCTAATGCATCAGTACTTAGAATATACTGAGCATGCATGATATGAATACTAAGCTGAATAAATATATATAAGTTTAACAAAGCATAACTGAGCAAAAATGTAAATACTGAAACATAACTGAAAAGCTAAGTTGAATACAATGACCAAGTACTAATCATGAAAATAACATGCTGGACTAAATGTTGAAGTATATACTGAAAACCTGTTCAAATGCACTAACAGTCTGACTGTGGGAGCTACTATTAACCGACATAAAACCACGTGAGCTAAACGTGGAGTCTGATGTATACACCCCATCGAGAGGACCCAATATACCTTGCCAGGGGTATAAAGGCATGACTGGCGTGATCACTAAATTTGATGCCCAATAGAGGGGACTTATAATCCTACGGGGGCACGTAGTTCTGGGACTCTGAGGGTACACTGAACCCTAGTCCACTCGGTGCTAAGTCTACTCCCAACTGAATATGTATATGACACAAATGCAACTGAATACTGAATAGCTCAAAATACTGACATGCAATCTGAGAATGCAACATTTATATACTGATAATGTAACATTCGAAATCTGGAGCATGATAATTTGTTTAACTGACCTATCAAGTATAATTCGAGAACTGAGAGAAATTATACAAACTATGGTTGTGAGTTTCATAAAAGGAATTAAGCAAACTTTTCAAGAAACAACTTACTTCGATTAAGAATACTACAACAGCTAAATCACAACAAAATTCTAAAGTTTTAGAAATCCTAGGTCTAAACAAGATATGGAGAATCAAGGAACTGACTAAATTCTACCCACTAGCGAAATTTCACATACCTGGTGATGAAATCTATGAAGAAATCCTTCGATTTTGAGGCTAAAACTTGAAGCAAACCTTTTGATTGTTCTTGGAAAAATGGCGCCTCTTTATTCTCCTTTTTGATCTAAGTTTGGATGATTTTAGGTGAATGAGGGTTCTGGGTATGTCTAACTAAGTTATTAGGCTTAAACTGAGTAAAATGACGTAGTTTAGGCATCAAACGACATAGTTTAAGTGCCCAACACATAGGGGAAAGGACCAAAACGACTCTGACTTAAATCTGACAAGTGTCACCTACTATAGTTCTGACGGGCCATCGTTTGACCAACCAACCTTCAGTAGGGGTCGTCGATCAAGCTCTACTCGACAGGGCTTCACTAAAACAAGCATAACTTTTTACTCAGAGATGGAATTTTAGCAAACTTAGTGGCGGTTCAATTATCTTTCATTTGATAGGTCATGTACCACCTACTTCATTCTGTGCTAAAAGTTATGACCGTTTGAAGTTGACCCAATAATAATTTCCCTCTAACTGGCTGCTGACCCTCACCTACTGTCTGTAGGTCCAAGCACGGGCCGTGCTGGTCGACCGTGGGTGGGGTCATAGACCCTAAACATTTGGTGCCCAATGACGGACACCACTTACGGACCGTGTGTCAGACCACGGACCGTCAGTGGCTTTCGTGGTTTTTGCACCAGGTCCTAGAATGCTGCATTTTTCTATTTTCTCAAATTTGAGGTGTTACAAATTTTGTTCCTTTAAATGGAGAAGATTTTTCAAGATTACCTGTAGATTGCACCATGTGATTGGTAGCACCTAAATCCATGTAAAGGTTATCTTCTTTGTGATTGCTAATCGTTATTGAAGCAAGTCCCTAGGAATTTCTGCTGGTTGTTATGATTGATAGGAGTAATCCCAACTGTAAAAACAATAGTGTTGTATGATTGTTCCTTCCATAAATCATACATGGGTTAGATTTAGGACTCTTTTTGCTGATTTCCTCTATATTGTGTTGTATTATATTGTTTGTGATTGTATGACTGTCCTCCTCTTCCCCTTTGTTGTCCTCATCCACGATAATGATTGTGACGCCCTCGTCATTATGAATTTTTAGTCATGAAGCCCATGGTTGGATCAATCAAAGTTGATGCTTCTTGCTTATCTCCATATTCTCTCAATTCGAGTCCCCTAATACTATTAAAAATTGATTAAATGTGGGACAAGGAGCCTTACTTAGCATAATAGCTCGAAGGGTCTTATGTTTGCTTCGAAGACCTCTGGCAAAATTAATAACTTTGTTAGCTTCGTCTAAAGGTTTGTGTATAGCCATGAGGTATAACAAATTCCTTTAAATTCCTTTATGTATTCATCAATGGATTTTGTTCCTAGCTTCACGCTCTGAAGTTGTTACTTCAATTGAAACTCGCTATCCTTGCTTTGTTGTAGATAAGTATCTTCAAGACAAAGCCATATTTGTTTTGTTGTAGTACATTTTATGATGAGGAACATTGACTCTTTTGCCATTGTTCCAGTAAGCCAACTCCGAACTAAAATGCCACGTTCCTCCCAAGCAGTGAACAGGGGGTTAGGACTTGGTTCAACTTTCTTATCTAATATGTTAGCGGATGGAGGTTCTCCTTCGATAATTTCATCAATCTTCAAAACTTTCATTAATTGAAGGACTTGAGTCCTCAGAACTAAGTAATTTGACGGCTTCAACTTAATAGAATAAATCGCTATAAGTGGATGAAGTGAAGATGGTGAAAGGGCTAATGTAACACTTTGCAATTCGGGAAAGATACGATGGGTTGAACAGGCAGGTCCCCAGGCCTTAGACTAACTGTAAATCCTCCATGGCTGCCTAAATGGTCCATTTAGGGGAAGTGGGTTGGCAGTTTAAGGAAACCCTAAAGCTGGCCCATCTGTACGGCTCCCTTCACGGACCATCAAGCTTTAAATGGCCTATGAAGGCTTTCATATATGTCACCGGTCAGCTTTTTAAGTCAGGACTATTTTAGTATTCCCCTATGAGTTTAATACATAAGCTATGCCATTTTAATCCCTATTTAAGCCCTATATAAGTGATTTAAGTCCTAAAACTATTCATTCTATATTATTCTCCTTCATAAATCCCTCCAAGTTCATCCCCAAAGTTCTCTCTAAATCTAAGGAAGAAGAAGCTAGGGTTTCACTTCAAGATCTCTAATTCCCCATAGCTATTGGGACTCAATCACTAAGACATGTTAGTATTCACCTATGGAGTCCTTTCCTCCATAGAGGTCCCAAGATCTTCCAATTTTACAAGTTCAATTTTCAATTCAAAGTTAGGATTTTATTCAAGGTTCTTCTCAATGTTGATTCAATTGATTGTTTTCTATCTTTTAATGCATGAATTGAAGTAATTACATGTTTTTTAGTTGAATTCATAAGAACCCATGCATGATCCATGATTATTATTATTATTTTACTATGAATACATGACAAAGCTTATGAACTATGAACTATGATTTAAGGAAATTATGCATGTTTTATGAAAGTAATGTTCATGACTACAGTAAGCTTATAGATGAAGGTATTTATATGTTCTATGAAGTTTGGCCACATGACAATGAGACTTTATATTATTATTATTTTTAATTAATATTTTTTTAGGCCATGCGAATTAGTGAACAATACAATATAGTAGGCCAAATGCAATATAATAGGCAAACAATTTCAGCAGGCAATGCAACTTCAGTAGGCCGAATACAATTAGTAGGCAATGCGATTTGTAGGTCAAATGCAATATTGTAGACCATATGCAATTAGTAGGCAATACAAATTCAGTAGCCAATGCAATTGAGTAGGCAAACGATTTCAGGAGGCCCAATTGGACAAGTAAAAAGGATCAGAAGAATATTGAATATTGAAGAGATTGTTTGTAGTTTCAACTTTTATATTAGGCATCATTCTCTAGGAAATATTTTCTTACCTAACATCACCTTAGATATAAATATATTAGCTAGACCTGTTTCACGTTTGCCTTAAATTTCAACCTACCCACCGCCAACCAGATAACAATCAATAATGTTTCTTGTTGCTTTCTGTTTCTACTTAAAGGGTAGCCTTTTCACTTATTCCCATACTCACTCATCTTTGTAGATCTTTAAGACAGAAGAATGGCTCAAACAACACCTAATCACACACAACCTGTTTCTGGTTGGGCAGCTCATGATTCTTCTGGCAAAATCACACCTTTTAACTTCAAGAGAAGGTACATAATATTCACTAGCTTTATTGCATATAGGTCCAAAACAAATTATGCTAATCTATTTTCTTGTTTACTTTTATATTTGGTAGAGAAAATGGTGAGAATGATGTGACCATTAAGATCTTGTATTGTGGAATGTGTCATACGGATATTCATCATGTCAAGGATGACTGGGGCATTACTAAGTACCCTGTTGTGCCTGGGTACGTACCTATCTATCTTGTTATAAATAATAATTATGTCTTTATGCATGTTACAAAGGGAAAATGAGGCATCAATTTTCCTATTTTACATGTTGTCTATATGATTTTATCTTCTTCTTTATTTTTCATGAGACATGTGTGATCTAAACTGGTGTGTTACTAGAGCCAAAGTCATAACAAAAACAACATTTAGCAGTAATAAATATGCACATTAATAAAGGATACTAAAATCTTTACCACTATTAGTTAATTGTCATTAGATTCAATATCGCTTCTGACTTTAGCGGCATTTACAAAGAGTACTAAAATGTAATTGTTACTAGTAATAATTGTCTCAAAGAACCATACTTAGTGGCAATTAAACTATCGTCGTTAAAGATCACTTTAGGTGCAGTGCAATGGTATTTTGAAAACAATTTCTCTAGCTTTCACGAGATAAATACAAGGTCTCACGTACACTCTATCCTCCTAAGATCCCATGTATGAAATTACACTGAGTTTGTTATTGTTATTGTATAATATTTAACCTATATCATCATAGATAATGTTATGAGCACAGAGGATATCATGCAAAATTTTATATAAATTAAACAATTAGAAGCATTGAGATGAGGTAGGAAGGAGCATAATTCGAGCAATATTAAATGTCTCTCCATGCAAGTGACTTTATATTATATCATGGGTTCAAGTTGTATATAATCACCTATTATTGATGCTTGCATTTGGATAAGTTGTCTATATCACAATATTTTTGTGGAATGCAATTCTTCCCTAGACCCTAGGTGAACGCGGAATATTTTATCCACTAACCTGATAGCTCTTTTTTTTGTGTGTTGTAGGCATGAAATTACTGGGATTATAACAAAGGTGGGAAGCAATGTGAGTAAATTCAAGATAGGAGACAGAGTAGGGGTAGGTTGCTTGGCAGCAACATGTTTGAAGTGCGAGTACTGCGATAGGTCTCAAGAGAACTACTGTGACCAAGTGGAATTCACTTACAATGGCATCTTTTGGGATGGTAGCATCACTTATGGTGGCTACTCAGAAATGCTTGTTGCTGATCATAGGTACTACTAGCATTCTCTTTTTCCTTTTTTCTTTTATCTATTATTCCCTTCGTTTCGATTTATATAATGTTGATTGGTTGGTTTGCCGTAAAGTTTATGAAAAAAAAATGAGTTTTGAAACTTGTGGTCGAAAACAAGTCATAAATGTTTGTCTGACCATGGAACACTCACCAACAAGATGAAAGTTTAGATAGTCAAACAACAAGGTGTTATTTTTTTTTTTTTTTTTGAACTACCCAGTAAAGAATGTGTCACATGAAACAAAGGAAGTCTAAATATTAAATACTCAATAATTATTTGTGAGCAACCAACTGTGCTGTTTGTGAGCAAACGAGGTGTTGGTACACTTACTAGTATTTTTTTCTGAAAAAAATAAGATGCAGATTTTGTACACATATTTTGAAAGATCTTTAACTTTATCTCTTTAAAATATTACCAAGAATATTCCAAACCTATCAACCTTATATATAAAGTTAAAGGTTCCCTGAAAATATATATAAATATTAGATCATGTGCATCTATTAAAAAATTTAGTAATGAGTGTACCAATAGTATTCCAAACCCACCCACGTCCCAACCCCTGTGTAAAGTTAAAGTTTCCCTAAAAATATATGAATATTAAATTTGCATTTACTAAAAAAAACAGTAAATTTGGAATGTTACAATGCAACAAACATTTTCAACAAAAGAGAGTCTTTTGTATTGAAACAGTACGCTCATATTTGCTTTTTCTATAATAAAACTTCTAAAATTCTAAAATTTGGGCGAGGAGAAGCAAGACAAAAAAAAAAACCAATACACGCATATCTTCAGGGTACATTTTATGTATTAACGAGAGATCTCGGGTTTGAGTGTGTCATGATACGGAGTAACCTTTGTTAAGGAGTGTTTTACCCTCTCAATACAGAACTTTTCGTGCAAATTCAAATGTAGGTATCTTACATCGAAAAGAAAATAGAGCGGAAAAAAACCTCAAATTTTCTAAATATCTACTCTTTTTTTTTTGTTAACATGAAGGTACGTGGTACGTATACCAGATAACATGGCAATGGATAGAACAGCACCATTATTATGTGCAGGAATAACAGTTTATACTCCTTTGAAAGACAATAATTTGGTGGATACAAAAGGTAAAAAAATAGGAATAATAGGTCTTGGTGGACTTGGACATGTAGCTGTCAAATTTGGAAAAGCTTTTGGACATCATGTGACTGTCATTAGCACCTCTCCATCCAAAGAACAAGAAGCCAAAGACAACTTAGGTGCTGATGATTTTATATTAAGCACTAATCCCAAACAAATGCTGGTTTGTTCTCATTACCTTCCTAATACTACATCTTTGCTATTTCAATAGTTATTTTACTTCCTCCGTTTCAAAAATAATGATATGCTTTCCTTTTTAGTCTGTTTCAAAAAAAAGGACCACGTTTCTTTTTTGGTAGGGAAAAATGACAAATATATCCCCGAACTATCGTTAATGGCATGCAGATACCCTCCGTTATACTTTTGGGACATTGATGCCTCTACCGTCCAAAAACTAGAGCATATATGCCCTTCATTCTAACGGAAGACTAAATAGGAACACGTGGCGCAATCTTATCCATCGATCCGATATTTAGTAAATATCGGTTCGGTTGGACAAGATTATGACACGTGTATGTCTGTTAGTATAAATGGCATATATGCTCTAGTTTTTGGACGGTAGGGGCATCAATGTCCCAAAAGTATGACGGAGGATATCTGCATACCATTTACGATAGTTCGGGGGTATATTTGTCATTTTTCCCTTTTCGGTAACATTTTAATTTGGCATAATACATGAACATGACTTTTAACTTGGCATCAGCTGACAACTATGATCTTTAACTTTGGTTGTGCACAAGTAGACACTTAAACTTGTATAAAATTGAACAAATAGACACATTCGTCCTACATAACAATTTTATGTCTTACGTGTATTAAGTCATGTAGGACACGTGTGCTTACTTGTTAAATTTTATACAATTTGAAATGTCTACTTGTGCACACTCAAAGTTGGAGGGCATATATAGTTGTCCACTAAAGCCAAGTTAATGGTCATGTTTATGTATTATGCCTTTTAATTTCAATTTTCCACGTGACATGTTTCATGCCACAAGATTAAAGGGTCTTTTTGTATATTTAACATAACTTTAATTTATTACTACAAGATTGAAAAGTCTTGTTTATTCTCTTAAACTCCGTGTCAAGTCAAATTATATCATTCTTTTAGAAATGGAGAGAGTAATATTTTCTAGTATAAAAGAATATTTTTGCATTTTAATTTCAGGAAAAGAAAAGAACCCTAGACTTTATTTTGGATACAGTATCAGCCAAACACTCACTTGGGAGTTACTTAGAGCTTTTAAAAGTGAATGGAACTTTAGTGATTGTTGGAGCACCTGATAAGCCAATTGATTTGCCTGCTTTCCCTATGATATTTGGAAAAAGAACAGTGAAAGGAAGCATGATAGGAAGTATAGAAGAGACACAAGAAATGATGGACTTATGTGGAAAACATAACATATTAAGTGATATAGAGATTATCACTACTGATCAAATTAATGAAGGACTTGATAGGCTTGCTAACAATGATGTTAAGTACCGTTTTGTCATTGACATTGCTGGTCCATCTTCTCATCTTTAAAATTTATTTATTTATTTTTGTGTGTGTAATTTACTTTTCATTTTATTTCAATCAATATTATGATGTTGTTTATTTACACTTTGTTTGGATGGTTGTTACGTATTGTTTCATGATGTATCGCATTATATTGCGTAGTGTTGTATTGTATCGTATTGTATTGTTTTAATGAATACAATGTTTGAATAGATTGTATCGTTCTTTGTCGTTACATTACATTTAATTCCAATTTCCTGAACCTGTATTTCTTAATATTATGATATTGCTTATTTATTTACCGAAATAATATATAAGTAGCCCTTTCTCTTTCTCTTTTAACATTTTTCATTTTAAGATTGCAAAGCTACAAAAGTGTTATTCAAAATACTTGTCCACGTGTAAAATTATCCATTGATTTCATAAAGTGCGCAAGTATTGTTGGACATCCCAAAATAGTATAGTGGAAAACTATTCCTGGACGGAGGAATTATATATATATTTGTGTGTATGCATGAATTGAGTTTAAAACAATGTTTCTGCGTAGTGCCTATGAACAACTTTAAAATCAGAATGCCCATATGCGAACCAAACCCCCCACCTCTGTCTTCCACTTACATGCCCTACAATAAATAAAGAAAAGACAATAAAAGGGAAGTTGATGAAATCACGTGAAGTTATTGATGTTTTGTAAAACTCCAACAACCATATCAACTTGAATTATGATATAAGGCAAGACAATTAATGTACATATTGATTGTGAAAACAACTGCCTTCATTTCAATCTATCCTTTTTTTTTTTTTTTTTTTTTTTTTGGTATTGGGGTTAGGCTTGGCCCTTTAATCAATTAATTCTAAAAGTTACAATTGTTACCCGGAGGAGTTGGACCATATCCCTAATCAATAGATTACTCCCTCTGTCCCAATTTATTTGACACATTTCGAATTTCGAGATTCAAACAAGTCTATCTTTGATCGTAATTTTTTCATATATCTTTTAATTATTTTGAATTATCAAATATTGAGACTTGTAGTACTTTTTACGTAGTTTACAAATATATAAATTTCATTTTAAAATTTTGAAGATTCCATGAGCAAATTCTCGGTCAAACTTAAACTATTTGACTCTCGAAAAGAGAAATGTGTCACATAAATTGAGACAGAGAGAGTACATCATAAAAGTTTCACAAAAAAAGAGTGGAGAAGGAGTAGTCTATTCAATCTTCTTCTTTGTGAAAAAAAAAAAAAGGAAAATGGCGTAAAATGCCCTTGAACTATTGAAAATAGTATAAAATTATCATACGTCTTACTGTCCATCTATTGGCTCCCAAATACTCTCTCATTCATCTTTGGATCCAATATTGACCACTTTTGTGATGGATGATTATTTAATTAATTTTTAAAATAAATTTAAATACATGACGACTATCTATTGGTTATATTTTAAACTACTTAAATTAATTAGCAAATCCACTCATTCCTAATTATACCCAATCCAAATTAACTACACCCGCCCCAAAGTAACTTAACCCAACTGATTAAAATAAATACACCCTCCTTCCAACAACGCAACTGCTTCACGTAGTAGGTATATATAATATAACCTGCCACAAAACCAAATAACTAAAAAAATTCCCCAAGTACAACTAGCGAAATCATTGTTCATAATCAAGGCAAAGAAAAAAAAAAAAAAACAAAAAAGTTACACACTGCTTTATAATCAAATCGGAAAAGGGTCATATTTGCCCTTATACTCTTAGAAAAATGTTATATTTACCACTTGTCATACTTTTTTTATATATTTGCCCTTGCCATCCAACTTTGGATACATATTTACCCTTGAGTTGTTAAGTCTCATGTCCCTACTTTTTATTATCCTACATGATTTATCTTAATAAAAAATTTATTCTCTAATTAAATATTCTACTTGACTCAATTTCTAAACCAACCCAATTGTTAAGACACAATAAACCCAATTTCTACCCTTTACCCTCGTCACTTTACCCATCAGGAAATATTCATGAGAGAACCATTTGCTCTCTAATAAAGCAATTATGTGACTTTGTTTTCTTTGTTGTTGGTTATTCCTCTCAAAATTTAGCAACTACTAGTTATATCTTTGGTTTCTTTATTGTTCATCTTTTTAATGTTTTGTGGCTTCAACTAATAGCAGTTACATTTCATATAGTTAATCATCGGAAAATGTAACAAGCACCAGAAAGATGTATAACCAAACTGTGTTTCAGAAGAGAAAGAACATTTCAAAAGTTATTTGGAAAAGGACCTAAAATACCCCTGGTACAAAATTACCCTTCTTCTACCTTTCGGGCCTAAAATGCCCTTGACGTCAACCTTTTGATTCTATTTTTCCTTCATCTTTAATGGACTAAATCATAACCTCAATGTCACGCCCCGAGCCTACACCCGGACGTGGCTGGCACTCGCGAACCATTGTTGGCCCCAAGCGAACCCTTGGCTTGGCTTACTTACTCAGCGGAAGACTTTCAGCATTAAGAAAAGAACTCAAATGCAAGAGAACTCAATTGTCTCAAACTTAACTCATAATGTTTTAGAAATAAACATTTAACTTAGCGAAAGTGGCAACTTAAATATGAACATAAGCTAATAACAAAGTAAAGACAAATGAACTAACTAACTATCTATCTATGAAGGCTCTAATAGCTGAGATAGATGTCGGGACAAGACCTATGACATCCTAATGAACTAAAATACTGAAAGCAATAAAAAGGATCCTGCGGAAAGCTAGGAGGCTCACCAACTGACTCTGAGTGCTCAACTGGATCAACGAGTCGCTGGATGCTGATCTTGGTTACCTGGGTCTGCATCATAATAAGATGCAGGCCAACAGGCATCAGTACATTGAATGTACGAGTATGCGAGTTGGAATGCTAAACATAACATAGGCTTGAAAAGAATCTGAAAGAAACACTTGCCTTGACTTTACTCAACTCCTAAATAACTTAACTCAATATAAAGCAATAAACATATGCAATATATAGAAAGCTTGTAAAACAGTGGAAAACAACTTAGTTTGTTAAAGAAAATGCAATAATAAACTCAACTTTACTCATATAATAAAGTAATATAGTTTATGTGGGAGATTCTTTAACCGACAACCACCACTATGAGCCTAAGTGGTGATACAACGTCTTGCCAACGCTTCCAGAACTGTCCTATACTTTGCCGTCATATAGAACTCCTTAACTAAGTGGATCCACTAGTCTATGCTGAAAGCATCTTAAGGAGTCATTTAAAAAGTATGATCATTTACTACACATGATGGCTACATGGTTTATGGAGACGTGAGTTATCTGAACTCAAACTCGTTCCCATATCGGTGCTCAATACTACTCCCAAAATATACTTAGCTCATATGTTTGTAAAAACAAAAATATTTCTTTAGTTTGAGATAATTACTCAAAAACTTAGCTTAAAAGCTCTTTTAGAAATCTCAGTTTCCTTTCTTGCTCAAATGTGAAAACATTTTAACTCTTGGGAATACTTAGTTCCCGTAATATCTTTAAAGAATGAACTTTACTCTTACTTTTTACGGAAAACTAGCTCAGAAGCTCTTTTGGAAATCAAGGTTTCCTTTCTTCTTTAAATGTGAAAGCATTTACTCTGTGGGAATACATAGTCCCGATATAATCTTTTGAAGAAATGAACTTCAAACTTTACTCTTTACTCAACTAAAAACTCAAGTCTTAAAACAAAGTTAAAACATTTGTAAAATACTTTTGGAAAACTCTAAGAACTTCTCTTGACTTGACTCTTAACTTCTCTTGACTTGGATCTTAACTTTTCTTGACTTGACTCTTAACATTCCTTGATTTGAATGATGGATTCAAGGATTGTGATTTGTGATAGGAAATATCTCATGATGTTTATGAATGATTTTAGATAGCTAAACATGAGAAAATATATATAAAAAAAAACACTGTCTAAGAACAGGTCCGCGATGCGGAGATGTATTTCAATTTTCGGTCTCGAAAATAACTTTTGAGGCAGAACAGTCTGTGAACGCTCCGTGACACGAAGAGATTTTTCTTAAATCTGAGGAGCAGGTCCATGACACGGCCCCACTACCCAGATTCGCCTGACTTTTTCCTTCTTTCATTTTCCAGTCCCAATTCACCTAAACTCGACTATTCTTCTCAAATTTTCTTTAGATTCAGATACCCAGCATATGTACCCATGAACCTAACTCAAAAAAACTCTAAAACTTGACGTAAATATCTTAGAAACTTCTCAATTCAGCCCAATTCAAGAACGAAAAACAAATTCAAGAACATCATTCAAGATTCATCAACTTTCAACTTTCTAGAACGGACATTGCTGAAATAAATGTGATTGGCGCGAGGGTGAACGAACCCAACGCTATTAAAGACTCACATACCTCGTAGGGATCACCCCTTGACAAAATCCACGAGCCTAGCTTCAAGAACTTGACAATTCTTTGCTCCTTCTCTTCTTTTCTTTTCTCTCAAAACCCTAACTTGTTTCTCAAAAGCGTAAACTGAATCCAATAAGTTTAGACCCCAACTCAATTACCAAAAACGAAATTAATTAATTGGGTGGTGAAAAGACCATAATACCCATTTAAAATCCGGATTGGACTTTCCTTATTTGAACAACCCAACTTCCAATGGGGATAACTCACTCATACGAACTCGAAATTGCACAGACTCGATGGTGTTGGAAAGATTATTCCAAGATATTTCCTACGATATCTAGAAACACACTTAACTCATCCTAATCTAGGAGTTATGATCTTTTGAAGTTGACCAAAAACTCAAACTTAACTTAACCAATTTTCCAAATTTTTATTATTCCAAAAGAAATCACTCTTTCTAGTTCTTTCAATTTGCGAGATGCTACAATATCTCCCCCTTGGGAACATTCATCCTCGAATGAGATTACTCTTAGTAGGCTAAGGGTGTAACATTTAACATTCAGCTCAAATACCCAACAAGCAATGCAATTACAATATGCTAATCTTATAAATAACATCCAAGAAAAGGATTAGTACCTTAATTTAGAACTTCTCCGGATTCAAAGAGATGTGGATATCTCTTCTTCATATCTTCCTCAGCTTCCAAGTAGTTTCCTCAACAAACTGGTCCCTCCAAAGAACTTTGACTGATGGTACCTCTTTTGTTCTCAACTTGCAAACTTGGTGATCTAGAATCTGAACTGGAATCTCTTCGTAAGATAAGATATCCTTGATCCCAATATTTTCAGTTTGTATGATCAATGAGGGATCTCCCCTGCACTTCTTCAACATGGAAATTTGAAATATTGAATGAACCGCTGCTAACTCTTATGGTAGCTCTAACTCATAAGCTACATTGTCAATCCTTTTGGATATTCTATAAGGCCAATATACCAGGGACTAAGCTTTCCTTTCTTACCAAATCTCATAACACCCATCATTGGTGAAACTTTCAAGTATACCCAATCATCTACTTCAAACTCTAACTCCCTTTTCCTAACATCAGTGTAGGATTTCTGACGACTCTGGGCTGTTTTCAATCTCTCTTGAATGACTTTCATTTTCTCCATAGCTTGATGAACTAAGCGTGGTCCTATCAACCCTGCTTCACCAACTTCAAACCATCCAATAAGAGATCTGCATCTTCTCCCATAAAGAGCTTTATAAGGAGCCATTTGGATGCTAGAATGGTAACTATAGTTGTAAACAAACTGAATGAGAGGTAGCTCATCATCCCAATTACCCTTGAAATCAATCACACAATCTACCTTGATACCTCTAAACACCATCTCCCCCTTGTTCAAAAGCCATCACTTTTTGCTTATGAACACTTGCCTTTAATTCAAGCAATAAAGGATCTTGGTCTTGTTTCTCTTTTACTTCTAACACTAATGATGATTCAGCCCCGTTCAACATCACTACTCCTCCTTCTGTGGAATCCATTAGTTGAACTCCTAATCGTGCAAGTCTATACACCTCTTTTGCTAACTCTTTCTTATCTTCCTTAAAATAGGCGGTACTACCCATAGATAACCTGTTAAAGGCATCAGCAATAACATTAGCCTTACCTGGGTGATAAAAAATACTCATGTCATAATCCTTGAGTAATTCTAACCACCTCATTTGTCTGAGATAAAGCTCTTTCTGAGTAACCACATACCGAAGACTCTTATGATCGGTGAACATATCCACATGCACATCATAAAGATAATGGCACCATATTTTCAAAGAAAATACTACGGTAGCCAACTCTAAGTCATGGGTTGGTTAATTATTCTTGTGAACTTTCAATTGTCTGGAGACATAAGTTATAACCTTGTCATTCTGCATTAACACACAACCCAAACCTACTCTAGACGTATCACAATAGACAACAAAGCCTTGTGTACCTTCTGGTAATGTCAAAATTGGGGCAGTAGTCAACCTCTTTTTCAATTCCTAAAAGCTTTTCTCACAAGTTCCAGACCATTGAAACTTCACTGTTTTCTGAGTCAACTTGGTCAAAAGGGACGAAATAGACGAGAACCCCTTTACGAACCTCCTATAATATCCATCCAAATCCAAGTAACTCTTAATATCAGTTAGAGATGTGGGTCCAGGCCAATTATGCACTGCCTCTATCTTTTGGGTATCAACTCTAATTCCATCACTGGAAACTATGTGGCTCAAGAATGCCACAGACTCAAGCCAAAACTCACATTTAGAGAACTTAGCATATAACTCCTTATCTTTCAAAGTCTAAAAAACTATTCTGAGATGGCTAGCATGATCTTCTTTATTTCTTGAATAGATTAGTATGTCATCAATGAAGAAGATAACAAACATATCTAAATAAGATTTATAAGGTCCATGAACGCTGTTGGTCCATTGGTCAAACTGAACGACATGACCAGAAACTCATAGTGACCATAACGAGTCATGAATGCTGTCTTAGGAATATCACATTCCCTTACTTTCAACTAATGGTATTCAGATCTGAGGTTTATCTTAGAAACAATAAAAAGCACCCTAAAGATGATCGAAAAGATCATCAATTCTCGAAAAAGGATACTTGTTCTTGATGGTAACCTTGTTCAACTGACGGTAATCTATACACATCCTAAGTGAACCATCTTTCTTTCTCACAAATGGGACCGGAGCGCCCCAAGGTGAGATACTTGGTCAAATGAAACCTTTTGTCTAAAAGATATTTCAACTACTCTTTAAGCTCTTTCAACTCTGCTGGTGCCATTCTATATGGCAGAATAAAGATAGGACGAGTATCTAGAAGAACATCTATACCGAAGTCTATCTATAACTCAGGAGGGACTCCGGGAAGATCATCTGGAAAGACTTCTGGAAACTCTTTTACTACTGAAACTAACTGAATATGAAGTATCTCAACACTAGAGTCACTAACTCGGACTAAGTATTAGACACAACCCTTGGACGCTAACTTTCTAGTTTTAAGGTACGAAATAAAACGACCCTTAGGCACTGCTGAACTGCTCTTCAACTCTATCATTTGTTCACTGGAAGCTGGAACTTGACAAATCAAGTTCTACAATCTATTGATGCATAACAGGCATGAAGCCAGCCCATACCTAAAATGACATCAAAATCTACCATGTTTAACTAAACTAAATCAGCCATGGTACTCTTGTGATTGACGGAAACGGAACAATCATGATAGACTTTTTCTGCTAGAATAGACTCACTATCAAGTGTATAAACACTGAAGGGCTCAAGAAGTTGCTCAGGAAGAACATCAAAATGGAAGACTTGGATCATACTAGTGATAACAACTGGCAAATCCCCTTGCTCTCGGCGACTAGCAATAGCATAAAGATGGTTTCCTTCTTCGCCTACCCTTGAAGTAGCTCGTCTAGATGCAGCTCTATCTGGTGGAGCAACTGAAGAAAATTAGGCTTTATTGCCCCCATTACCATTACTTTGTCTGCTCTTAGGATACTCTCTCATAAAATGACCGTTCTGGTCACACTTGAAGCAACTAGTGGAGTCATCACGACACATCCCTTAGTGGCTCCTACCATACTTAGCACATGTAGAAGTCTTAGTACCCCCTTGTGCCTTACTACCTTGCGAATACACAGGTCTAGCTCTGAAATTCTAAGAATTCTGACTATTGTACTCACATTTGTCCCTTGGTGCATGTTCACTAGCAGATGATGGAGAAGGTCCTTTCTACTTACGTTGGAAAGAAGACCGGTTTGCATTACTCTTTTACTGCCCAGATTCATTCCCTGATGTCTTAGCCCTCTTATTCTCAAACTCTTCTCTACCCTTCAGCTGATTTTTCTCAAATTGTTTCAAATGGATCATCAACCTTTCTATGCCCATGTAACCTATTAGCATGGCTGCCTTACTTTCCTTACTTTACAGATGAGTCAATCTAACTACAAATAAACTCATCTTGCTCCTCATATCAGCAACCATCTCTTTACTTCTCTTAGCTCACGAGGAAATAAATGCCTCATGAAGGCACTCTCGACCATAGGCCAGCTCAAAATTGGCTACGCGTAAGCATGAGTTAGAAAGAGACTTTTATAGAGATACACTCTATCGCACGAAGTAAGTATGAAAGAAGTGAAGGAGTTCCTAAATGTTATTGCCTCTTAATTATTGATATGGCGTGAATCACACCGATAACTAGGACTCTACAGACACGACTTCATAGACTCCTTAGGACTCTTGAACCCTGTGCTCTGATACTAAGTTTGTCACTCCCCGAGCCTACACCCCAGATGTGGCTGGCACTCGGGAACCATTACTGGACCCAAGCGAACCCTTGTCCTGGCTTACTTACTCAGCGGAAGACTTTATGCATTAAGAAAATAACTCAAATGTAAGATAACTCAACTGTCTCAAACTTAACTCATAATGTTTTAGAAATAAACATTTAACTTAGCCAAAGTGGCAACTTAAATCTGAACATAAGCCAATAACAAAGTAAAGACAAATGAACTAACTGACTGTCTATCTATGAAGCCTCTAATAACTGAGATGGATGTCGGGACAAGACCCACGACATCCTAATGAGCTAAAATAATGAAAGCAATAAAAAGGATCCTGCAGAAAGCTAGGAGGCTCACCAACTGACTCTGAGTGCTCAACTGGATCAATGAGGTGCCGGATGCTGATCCTGGTTACCTGCATCTGCATCATAATACTACTAGAAATAAGGCCTACGACAACGGATTTTTTAGCAACTCTTAAGCAACCATTACTATAGAGGGTCTATTGCAACGGTTTGAACCGTTGCCAAAAGGATTGGGCATTATTGCTACGGCTAGGTAATAAATCTTTTGCCATTGTGTGAAAACCATTGCAATAGTTTCCAGAACCGTTGCCATAAAGTCATCTATGACAACATTTAATGTGAATTTTTTTCTATTGGAATGGTTATTAAATCCCTCCATAATTTCCCTCTCTTATTTTGGATGAACTGCCAAAATATTTTCATTCTATTTTATTTTTCACTAATTTTTTAAATACAATTTATTTTTCTCTTTATCATATATTGATACAAACGAGGCAAACATTTGCTAAGCTCATTTCCCATCTCTTCAACTATCAAAACACAAAAGTTCTCCCTCTTTTTCTCTTTAACCTAATTTCTCATCCATTCATAGCTGATCGATCGAACACAGAAGTTGGGGAGCATTGCAGGTAAGTTCTTTATTTCTCTCATTTTAGGACTAACATAAACCCATTTTTGATTTTGAATCTAAACCTATTTATCTCTTCAAACCTCTTGTGAAATCTAAAGAAATGGAGGGTTGTATGTTTTCTTGTAAAATCTGAGAAATCTAGAGGTTTTCTTCTTCAACTGCTGGAGGTTCTCTTCTTCAATCTTTGAGGTTATAGCTGAAGAAACTACAGGTTTGGGCTTTTGAGGTTTTATTCTTGAATCTATTTCTCTCTTCAAACCTCTTGTGAAATCTAAAGAAATGGAGGGTTGTATGTTTTCTTGTAAAATCTGAGAAATCTAGAGGTTTTCTTCTTCAATTGTTGGAGGTTCTCTTCTTCAATATTTGAGGTTATAGCTGAAGAAACTACAGGTTTGGGCTTTTGAGGTTTTATTCTTGAATCTCTTCTTTTGTCTTTAATCTTTGGGTGTGGTTAGTGTATTTGATATATTTCTCTAATTGTGGGTTTTTTCCCATTAAATTGTAGCTATTGTGGGTTTAATGTTTTGTTAGAGTTATGATGAAATTGACTACTCTAGACCATATTTAACTTCACATTGATGTTGTATTTCTTGTCCATGAGCTATTCAATCAGGTTTGAATACCCTTGCATTGATGATGTCTTCATTGATTTCACCTCTCACTTGAGTAGGATGTCAAAAATACACTTTCATTATTGTTGAAGATTTACATTAAAGCAACAAGAAGCAAGAGATACATTAGCATAAAAATGGAATAAACTAAAATTTGCTACTGGTTGGTACTAAAATTTGCTACTGGTTCAAAAAGTGATCTTCTCTGTCAATCATCACCATCCAGAGCACAGCGCCATCTACTCTGGCCAGCGATTCCTGCCTTTGAGCGAGTCCGCCATGGTCGCTTGCTATAGCCATGGGTGTAACTTGTAAGTGCTCCTCTTTTTTTTCGCATTTCTCAGTTGGATTTTTTCCGATTTATCAATGTATATAAGCTATTGTGAAGTTCCATGGGTGGATAATTTCTTGGATATCATCATCATACTTCTGATTTTCCTCTTTTCTCCTTTATTGATTCCTTCTAATTGTTGAAGTACCTCTTTTTTTTGCTCCATTAAATTATCAAAAGTGCTATTGTTTGACATGATTTTAGGTCAATTTCCTATTATAATAATATGTAGCATGTGTTGTGACTATTCTGTAGTTGATGTCTTCTTGAAATTGACTTGTATCTTCTCATGAATTAGAAATAATTATTCATCAACAAAAAGTGACCATGAATGTTCTGCCAAAATCTATCAAATCAAGCATTGCACATTACCTATTTTTACCAATAATTCAAAATGTCAATCTGTTCCGAGGCATTTCCAGGGACCTTCTTTTCCAACTGGTAATTTCTTGTTCTACATTGTTCTGATTCCCTTGTCACTTGGCGTATACAACGTATATTCAATGGTTTATTTCCTGCATTTAAGGTTCCTTAAATGGAAGCTGAATACTATCCTTCCAAGGAAGATGTGATTTTACAGAATGAGTCTGAAACAAATTTTTACATAATAGTGTCAGGAGCATTGGTAAGTTAGTTTGTTGGGAACAATTACTTGAACACATCAAATTTGTTTTTCGTGTTATTAATCAGTTATGTATATTATTGCAAGATCTTCTAGTAGATATCAATAGACGTGAACAAGTAAGTATAACACATTCAACAATCATTATATCATTTTAAAACACTTTAGCCTTAACTTTTTTTTTTTTTTGAAATATGTTCAAAAACAGATCATTGGGAAGGCTGTTGCTCGAGAATCATTTGGAGAAATAAGTGTTTTACTTGGAAGGCCACAACCATATGCTATTACAACAACTGAAATTTCTCAACTTTTATGCCTGAGTAGGAAAACATTTCAGAACATTCTTTGCGACAATCAAGAAGATGAACAGATTATAATGAGAAATCATTTTCAGGTATGTGTACAAGGATATGATCACAAATTGCGCGACACACAACTATAATGAGAAAAGTTGTAATGTACACTCAACTTTCTTTGATCCTTTTTCCTTTTGATAAATAAAACCTGCAAGGATTTGGAGGCTTTGATAATGTGGACTAGGAAAGCGATCTAAGTTTAGTCTTCAACAACTGTTCATATGTTTCTAAGCAAGATACGCAACCAATCCTAGCGATCTAATTACTATAAATATCCAAACATTAGAAGCTAGAACCAAGAAACAAGTTGAAAATGAAAGTGAAAGTGGTGGACGTGAACACCATATAGTTCTTGATCATTCGCTAGTTACTAAGGGGCATATTGAATTGCTCCGAGTCTACCAGAAAGAAGGTGGAAAGAAGATCAACTCGACATAGAACGTGGAGGAAACAAAAGCATCCATGAGGTCCCCTGCTGTTTTTATTCAGCTAATAAAAGTCAAACTGGTGCAATTGGGGGAAAATCCGTCAAGATGAGAGTTACTATTCACATGAGAAACAACATCAATTCATTGCAAGAGCAGAATGTGAAGCTAATAATATTACCTGATACACTAGAAGAACTATTCATACTATTCACAACAAGGAGAACTATGTTGCAGGTCCTGCTTATAAGCTTGAGTTTCTGACAATTGGCAAGGTATGGCCAAATCTCTATGTGGTTATATTTGAGAAAAAAAATACTATTGAGGATATTATCAACATTTTGTAGGTCAATAGTATTGACGATGGTTCCTAATTTACCTTTAAAAATATTACAGGGAATGTAATACTGAGTTTACAATATTTGCGGCTTCTTAAGCTTGTAATCCACGATGCAAAAAACACTTGAATGTAGTTTCAACCAACTCTCTTGCTATTTGATGGAGTAAATTTCAGTAGAAAAGATGAACTGATCGAGGTGTTAACTACTAAGGTATTTTATGATGCATTAATAGTTGCCTAGATTTGTTCCAAAGTTCTTCCTTTTATTTTTGGTACCATCTTAATAACAAATAAAATGGGCAATGCATTGACTACAACATACATAATGAAAGTACTTGCAAATAGCGAAATTAATGTGAGTTGAAAATCTAATTCGGATTTCTCATTTTTTGCCTTACTTTAGAAATGATATTTGTGACGACTTCTTACCAAAAGAAATCCAGGTCATTTTGAAGTTGAAAATGTACGAGCACCACACTCATGCCCCAAACCATTCACTAGATACTTATAGGATATATATGCATGAAAGACAATTCTTATTTCTTACAACCCTCTATACTAGATTAAAGAATCGGATAGGTGAAAATCTAATACCTTGTGAATCTTTCTTGTTAAGGAACTTGAAACTGTAGTAGTGGTCTAAATATAACCCTCTGAAACTGAGGAGTTAGGAAGTAGAAACTATTTAGTGAAGTAATTTTGGAATAATATCTCTAACTAGTCAAATAACTATCTAACTTATGAAGGTATGTTGCTTATTAATTAGTACTATGAATTAGTTGTTGAGAATGTATTATTTACTTTTAAAAGGTAATTTGATAACTTTCTAATAACATGGTAACTTTCTAAAATAACTATAGCTCAACTATTAAACTTTTAATTATTAGTATATAGTGAAAAAAATTTAATTTCTTATATTGATCTTCATTTTATAGAGATTGAATTTCAGTGAAAAGCAGAGTCGAAGTGGAATTTGGGGACTCGAAGAAAATCACCTCAGTTTGCTTCCACAAAATAGGTCTGCATCATCTCTTTTTTCTCTTGAAATTCTAGAAATTCAAGTGTCTTCATGCTTCTGTAAAGAATATGAAAATTTGTTAGTTGTCATTCATGTGTGATTGAGAGTAAGAGGATTCACTTACTCAAAAAGATATTAACGTCAATTTTGATCAAATCGTCATTGTTTTTCATTTAGCAATATGTGATCAACATCTTTGTTTAAATTGATTAGTTTTAAGGAAATTATGGTTTATACACTTCTCTTTTATGGTTTTGTGGTTCCGTTTATGTTACACACTTGGAGGTCATGCTTTGAGACACAATAATCTGCTTCTGCTACTCATTTTATCTAGAAAAGATTTAAGGTCTTAGGATGAGTTTATGGTGAGTTCTTGAGCTTTACAAGTTTAGAGTTCTGTCCACAAGACATAAAGATTTTAAATGAAATTCACCATTTGATAAATATGAGACTGTTTGTTTATTTTTAAGCCTAAAACATGCTTGAGTTCAATGAATCTCTCAAAAGTCATTTCATTACTTCAAAAGGCAACATATGCCTATTTTTAATCAAAATATGAAATTGTCCAGGTTTGTGCTTATCTAAATGTTGGCTAACATCTGATAACTATTTTTGAATCCTATTTGAAAATCTAGTGATATCCATATTGTACATCAAGAACACCTTGAGTGAATGAATTCAAAGTCTTGAAGAGAAAAGGTGTTTTAACTTTCAAAATTGTCAATTTTTGTATTTAGCCATGGTTCAAAGTTTGAGTTCTCTTGTATTTCAAGATATACATGTTGTCAAGTTTATTTGTGTTTCCTACTCCATCTAAATGACAATTTTTAAACTAATGAAGTTGATATGTTTCGGTTAACTCTTGTATATCTGCTACACATAACATTTTATTTCGTATAAAACATGCCTATGAGAATGGTCCACATGGTGGTCATGAACTAGCTGGAATAATTCATCTTTAACTGTATAGATGAACAAATAGAGTGTCAGTTTATTTCCACCCTTGTTTAAAATTTTGAGTTAAGTGCTTACCCTATTCAATTTAGGTTAGGAATTACAATTTTTGTTTTTAAATTTTCAAGTGTTGAATATATACATGCTTCATTATATAAACTTATTGTTTATGCAGATTCTTATTTGGATGGTCATGAATTATACATTGAGGAATTAGTAAAAGCCTCGACCACAAGTGATCAACGAGCAAGTAAAAATGGAGTGCAAGTATAAGTATTTTGACATTCTTAATAGTAAACAGAAATGTAAAGATAAGTTATGAATAGAAGAACTGTATAAATAGAGAAACTATATATATAGAGGATTTGAACAGGCTTGTTGGAGGAACTAGTTATGGGTTGCTTTAATTGTAACTCTTCTGATTGTTGTTTTAAATATTGTGTTTGTTGAACCAAAAATAGATTACTTTAAGAGTTTTATAAATTTTTATGCGCTATATTTTTATTATATATGCAAATAATTATTACAATCAAATTAATATAATTTGGTATATTGAACCGTTGCAATATGCCATTTGGCTGTTGCAATAGCCTACCAAACTGTTGCAAATGGTTCAAATAAACATTGCAATATGCAAGTAGAACCTTTGCTATAGCTTCTAAAACCGCTCCATAAAGTGTCATTACGACACAATAGAAATCGTTACATTTGGCTAAAACTCTGTTGCTATATATTGTCCTATGGCATAGAGTTCGTATCCATTGCAATAGAGAGATCAATGGCAACTATTTTCCTATCGTTGCACAAAACCATTGCGATAGACCTATCGTAACACGATCAGATGAAACGGTCCCTAAAATGTTGCCAAAGGTCTAGTGCAACGGTTATCTTATCTATTGCAACAGTTTTAGAACTGTTGCCATAAGGCTTTTTTCTAGTAGTGCTATAATAAGATGCAGACCAACTGGCATTAGTACATTGAATGTACGAGTATGCGAGTTGGAATGCTAAACACAACATAGGCTTGAAAAGAATTTGAAAGAAACACTTACCTTGGCTTTACTCAACTCCTGAATAACTTAACTCAATATAAAGCAATAAACATATGCAATATATAGAAAGCTTGTAAAACAGTGGAAAACAACTTAGTTCGTTAAAGAAAATGCAATAACAAACTCAACTTTACTCATATAATAAAGTAATATAGTTTATGTGGGAGATTCTCTAACCGACAACCACTACTATGAGCCTAAGTGGTGATACATCGTCTTGCCCACACTGCCAGAACTATCCTATACTTTGTATTCATATAGAACACCTTAACTAAGTGGATCTACTAGTCTATGATAAATGCAATTTAAGGAGTCATCTAAAAAGTATGATCGTTTACTACCCATGATGGCTACATGGTTTATGGAGACGTAAGTTATTTAAACTCAAACTTGTCCCCATGTTGGTGCTCAATACTACTCCCAAAATATACTTAGCTCATATGTTTGTAAAAACAAAACTCTTTCTTTAGTTTGAGATATTTACTCAAAAACTTAGTTTAAAAGCTCTCTTGGAAATATCAGTTTCCTTTCTTGCTGAAATGTAAAAACATATTAACTCTTGGGAATACTTAGTTCCCATAATATCTTTGAAGAATGAACTTTACTCTTACTCTTTTCTGAAAACTAGCTCAAAAACTCTTTTGCAAATCAACGTTTCCTTTCTTCTTTAAATGTGAAAACATTTACTCTTTGGGAATACATAGTCCCGATATACTCTTTTGAAGAAATGAACTTCAAACTTTACTCTTTACTCAACTCAAAACTCAAGTCTTAAAATAAAGTTAAAATTTTGTGAAAGACTTTTGGAAATCTCTAAGAACTTCTCTTGACTTGACTCTTAACTTCTCTTGACTTGGAGCTTAACTTCTCTTGACTTGACTCTTAACGTTCCTTGAATTGAATTATGGATTCAAGGATTGTAATTTGTGATAGGAAAGATCTCCTGATTTTTAGGATTGATTTTAGATAGCTAAATATGAGAAAATATCAAAAAAACACTGTCTGAGAACAGGTCCGCGATGCGGAGATGTATTAAATTTTTTGTCGCAAAAATAACTTTTGAGGCAGAACGGTCTGTGACCGCTCCGCGACACAAAGAGATTTTTCTCAAATCTAAGGAGTAGGTCTGCGATGTGGCCCCACTGCCCAGATTCGCCTGACTTTTTCCTTCTTTCATTATCCATTCCCAATTCACCTAAACTCGACTATTCTTCTCAATTTTTCTTTAGATTTAGATACTCGGCATAGGTACCCATGAACCTAACTCAAAACAACTCTAAAACTTGATGTAAAGATTTCAGAAACTTCTCAATTCAGCCCAATTCAAGAACGAAAAATAAATTCAAGAACACCATTAAGATTCATCAACTTTCAACTTTCTAGAACGAACTTCGCTGAAATAAACGTGATTGGCGCGAGGGTGAATGAATTCAACGCTATGAAAGACTCACATACCTCGTAGGGATTACCCATTGACGAAATCCACGAGCCTAGCTTCAAGAACTTGATGATTCCTTGCTCATTCTCATCTTTTCTCTTATTTTCTCTTCTCTCAAAACCCTAACTTGTTTCTCAAAAGCGTAAACTGAATCCAATCAGTTTAGACCCCAACTCAATTACCAAAAATGAAATTAATTAATTGAGTGGTGAAAAGACCATAATGCCCTTCTAAAATCCAAATTTGACTTTTCTTATTTGAACAACCCAACTTCCAATGGGCATAACTCACTCATACGAACTCGGAATCGTGTAAACTCAGTGGCGTTGGAAAGATTATTCCAAGATATTTCCTATGATATCTATAAACACACCTAACTCATTATGAGCTAGGAGATATGACCTTTTGAAGTTGACCAAAAACTCAAACTTAACTTAACTTAACCAATTTTCCAGATTTTTATTATTTCCAAAAAGAATCACTCTTTCTTATTCTAGCTCTTTCTACTTCTTCAATTTGTGAGATGTTAAACACAATTAACAAATTCATTAATGGTATGTCACTATCCTATTGACTATCTAACAATTAATTAAAATAATTAAAAAGCCATACCCACCTGCTCCACCCAAAAGCCCCACCTGTAGAAATCTCAATTCTTTTAACCCAACCCATCATTCCCAAAACCTTTTAATTGTTACGCCCCGAGCCTACACCCTGGGCAGGAGTGGCATTGGAGAACCATTGTTGGCCCCAAGAAAACCCTTGGCCTGACTTACTTACTCAGCGGAAGTGTTAAACATAAGAAATAGTCTCAAAAGATAACTCACGCAAATGCCATTAAGAAATATTAAACTTAGCCGAAATGGCAATTCAAGTCTCAATCATTAAAATAGGAAATAAAAAACTCAAGAAGTAACATCTGACTGTCTATGAAGCTTTTAAATAACTGAGATAGATGTCGGGACAACACCATCGACATCCTAATGAGCCTAAAACTACTAAAAGCAATAAAGAGGATCCTCTGGAAGCAAAGAGGCTCACCAACAAGTCTAGAGCTCAACTAGAATCAACGATGCACTGGATGTTGATCCTGGTTACCTGTATCTGCATCATTAAAAGATGCAGGCCAAAGGAATCAGTACATTAAATATACGAGTATGTGAGGGGAATTCTAAAATAAGACATAAGCTTGAAAGGAACGAAAGAACTTACCTGGCTCAACTCAACTCAACTTAACTGAACTCAATTCAATATAAAGCAGTATAAAACAAGTGCAATATAAAGAAAAACTTTTTAAAATATGGATGTTAACTCTGTGTATTTGGAAATACAATAATACTCTATGTGTATGCAAAGATACAATATAACTCTGAAATGTATGTAAAATTACAATTAAACTGTGTATATAAGAATATAAATACTTCTGTGGGAGTTTCTTTAATCGACAACCATCACGTAAGAACTATTGTGATGATACAACATTTTGTCTCACGCTGCCAGGGCCGTCCTATACCTTGACAAAGGTATAGAACCTGACTACTAAGTGGATCCACTAGTCTATGCTAAAATGCACTAAGGAATCATCTAAAAAGTATGACCCTTTTCTACCTATGATGGCTACCTAGTACGGAAAGAAGGGGAAAAGGGTGGGAAGCCTGGCGCTCTAAGCGACGTGGGGTGCCAGAGGCAACACTTCAGGGGCTGGGTTGGGGTGCTCTGGCTGGCGTGGCACCCCAGAGCCCAAACTTTAGAGCCCTTTTGGGGCGGCGCCCCAGGCCCCTGCCCATGTGGGTTCCGACTTTTGTTCTTCATTTTTCATCTCTATACCCCCTATCTCGACTTGGTTCTTTCCCCCAAACACTTAGAATCAACTATACCATCAAAATACATCAGATTCTACTCAAAATCACACCTAAAATCTTGAATCAAACTCAAGGAACTTCAACGAGAAGAACCCACAAGATTTCAAATGAATTTCATCAAGAACTCATAAGATTTACTTTCAAATCAATATACTTCGCTGAATTGAATCATGATTGGCGCGTGGGTGAACTAACCCAACACTATGTGATCTTACATACCTCGTAAGGATCGCCCCTTGATGAAATCCACAAGCGATTCTCCAAGAAACGGACGAATCTAGGGATATCTCACTCATATAAACAACCTAACTTCAAATGGGCATATCTCACTTATACGAACTCGAAATCACGCAAACTCGGCGGCGTTGGAAAGATTATTCCAAGATATTTTCTACAATATCTAAAAGTACACCTAACTTATCCTGAGATAAGAGTTATGGTCATTTAAAGTTGACAAAAAACTCAAACTTAACATAGATTAACAAATTTTCCAGATTTTCATTCTTTCCAAAAACAACTCTTTCTAGTTCTTTCAAATAGCTAGGTGTTAAAATATCTCCCCATTGGGAATATTCATCCTCGAATGAGATTACTCTTATTAGGTTAAGGATGTAACATCTAACATCCAGTTCAAACACCCAAAAAGCAATGTAATTACAACATGCTAACTTATAAATTAAAGAGCACTAAGAAGAGAATTAGTACCTTGTTATGGAATTTCTCCGGGTTCAAAGATATATGTGTAACTCTTCTTCATATATTCCTCAGCTTCCCAAGTAGCTTCCTCAACAAACTGGTTCTTCCAAAGGACTTTGACTGATGCTACTTCCTTAGTTCTCAACTTGCGAACTTGGCGAACTAGAATATGAACTGGAATCTCTTCATAATATAAGCTATCCTTGACCCCAATATCTTCAGTTGATATGATCAATGAAGGATCTCACATGCACTTCTTCAACATGAAAATGTTAAATATCGGATGAACCACTTCTAACTATTGTGGTAGCTCTAACTCATAACCTACATTACCAATCCTTTTGGATATTTTGTAAGGACCAATATACCGGGGACTAAGTTTCCCCTTCTTGCCAAATTCATAACACCCTTCATGGGTGAAACTTTCAAGTATACCCAATCATCTACTTCAAATTCTAACTCTCTTGTCCTAACATCAGTGTAGGATTTCTGACGACTCTGCACCGTTTTCAACCTCTCTTGAATGACTTTCACCTACTCCATAGCTTGATGAACTAAATCTAGTCCTATCAACCCAACTTTACCAATTTCAAACCATCTAATAGGAGATCTGCATCTTTTCCCATAAAGAGCTTCATAAGGAGTCATTTGGATGCTAGAGTGGTAACTATTATTGTAAAAAAATTCAATAAGAGGTAGGTGGTCATTCCAATTACCTTTGAAATCAATCACGCAAGCCCTCAACATATCTTCTAAGGTTTGAATAGTTCACTCTGCTTGCCTATCTATCTGAGGATGCAAGGCAGTACTTAAGTTTACCTTTGAACCCAAGCCTTTTTTGAATGACTTCCAAAATTGTGCAGTAAATTACACACCTTTGTCTAAAATAATGGAGACCAGAACTCCATGAAGTCTAACTACTTCTTGAAGATACAACTTGACATAGTCCTCTGCTGAATGGATAGTCTATACAGGCAAAAAGTGGACTGACTTTCTCATTCTATCGACAATCACCAAAATAGAATCATGCTGCCTGCGAGAACTTAGCAAACCTGTGATGAAGTCCATGTTTATCATCTCCGACTTCCATTTCTAAAGTTCTATATTCTGAGCCATACCACCAGGCCTTTGGTGCTCTACTTTAGCTTGTTGGCAATTCGGACACTTAGCAACAAACTCTACAATGCCCTTTTTCATACTACTCCACCAATAAACATCTCTCAAATCATGATACATTTTTGTGAAACCTGGATAAATGGAATATCTAGAGCTATGAGCTTCCTCCATGGTCCTCTCTTGGAGTTCATCTACCCTTGGTACACACAACCTATCTTGATACCTCAATACGCCATCTATCCCTTGTTCAAAAGCCATTGTTTTTTGCTTATATACATTTGCCTTTAATTCAAGCAAAATGGGATCTTGGTCTTTCTTCTCTTTAACTTCAGACACTAAAGATGATTCAACCCCATTCATCACCACTACTCCTCCTTCTGTAGAATCCAATAGTCGGACTCCTAAGCATGCAAGTCTATGCACATCTCTTGCTATCTCTTTCTTATCTTCCTCAAAATGAGCGGTATTACCCATAGACAACACGCTCAAGGCATCAGCAACAACATTTGCCTTACATGGGTGATAAAAAATACTCATTTCATAATCCTTGAGTAATTCTAACCACCTCCTTTGTTTGAGATTAAGATCTTTATGAGTGAACTACTGAAGGCTCTTGTGATCGGTGAACACATCCACATAAACATCATAAAGATAATAGCGCCATATTTTCAAAGAAAAAACTACGGCGGCCAAATCTAAGTTATGGGTTGGGTAATACTTCTCATGAACTTTCAACTGTCTGGAGGCATAAGCTATAAATTTGACATTCTGCATTAACACACAACCCAAACCAACTCTAGACACATCACAATATACAACAAAGCCTTGTGTACCTTTTGGCAAGGTCAATACTGGGGCAGTAGTCAACCTCTTTTTTAATTCCTGAAAGTTTTTGTCACAAGCTTCAGACAATTGAAACTTAACTGTCTTCTAAGTTAACTTGGTCAAAGGGGATGAAATAGATGAGAACACCTCTATGAACCTTCTATAATAGCTAGCCAAACCCAAGAAACTCCTAATATTAGTTAGGGATGTGGGTCTAGGCCAATTTTGCACTGCCTCTATTTTTTGGGTATCAACTTTAATTCCCCCTCCAGACACAATGCAGCCCAAGAATGCCACAGACTCAAGCCAAAACTCACACACAAAGAACTTGGCATACAACTCTCTATCTTTTAGAGTCTGGAGAACTATTTTGAGATTGTTAGCATGATCTTTCTCATTCCTCGAATAGATTAGTATGTTATCAATGAACACAATAACAAACATATCTAAATAATGCTTGAATACTATATTCATAAGGTCCATGAACACTGCAGGCGCATTAGTTAAACCGAATGACATGACCAGAAACTCATAATTACCATAACGGGTCCTGAAAGCTGTCTTTGGAATATCACATTCCCTTACTCTTAACTGATGGTAGCCAGATCTGAGGTCTATCTTAGAGAAACAAGTATCACCCTAAAGTTGATCGAAAAGATCATCAATCCTTGGGAGAGGATACTTATTCTTGATGGTAACCTTGTTCATCTGGTGGTAATCTATAAACATCCTAAGAGAACCGTCTTTATTTCTCACAAATAAGACTGGAGTGCCCCAAGGTGAGACACTTGGTCGAATAAACCCCTTATCGAGGAGATATTTCAACTGCTATGTTAGCTCTTTCAACTCTGCTGGTGCCATTCTATATGGCGGAATAGATATAGGGCGTGTATCTGTAAGAAGGTCTATACCGAAGTCTATCTCTCTCTCAGGAGGGACTCTGGGAAGATCAGCACGAAAGACTTCTGAAAAATCTTTTACCACTGAAACTGACTGAATATGAGGTATCTCAACACTAGAGTCATTAAATCGGACTAAGTGATAGACACACCCCTTGGAGACTAACTTTCTCACCTTAAGGTACGAAATGAAATGACCCTTAGGCACTGCTGAACTACTTTTCCACTCTAAGACTGGCTCATTTGGAAATTGGAACTTGACAACTTGAGTTCTACAATCAACTGAGCCATACCAAGAATGACATCAAAATCTACCATGTCTAACTCAACTAAATCAGTTGTGGTACACTTGTGATTGATGGAAACGGGACAATCACGATAGACTCTTTCTGCTAGAATAGACTCACCAATAGGTGTACACTGAAGGGCTCACTAAGTTGCTGAGGAAGAACATTAAAATTCATCACAACATACGAAGTTACAAAGGATAAACTCGCTCCTAGATCAAGCAAAGCATAAACATTAAAGTTAAAGACCTGGATCATACTAGTGACAATATCTGGTGAATCCTCTTGCTCTTAGCAACTAGTGATAGCATATAAACGGTTTGCTCCTCTGCTAGTACCGAAAGTAGCCCCTCTACATGCAGCTATGTCTAGTGGAGTAACTGAAGAAGACTGAGCTCTACTGCCCCCATTCCCATTACCCTACTTGTTCTTTGGACATTCTCGAATGAAATGACCAATCTGGCCACACTTGAAGCAACCAGTAGAGCCATCACGACACGTCCCTGAGTGGTTCCTACCACACTTAGCACATGCATGAGGCTTACTACCCCGTTGATCCATACTACCCTGAGAATAGGCAGGTTTGGCTCTGAAATTCTGACTATTATACTCACCTTTGTTATTTAGTGCAGGCGCACTAGCAGATAATGGAGCAGGTCCCTTCTGTTTCTATTAGAAAGATGACCAGTTGGCATTACTCTTCTGTTGCCCGGACTCATTCCCTGTCTTAGCTCTCTTATTCTTAAACTATTCTCTATCCCTTAGCTTGTCCTCCTCAACTTGTTGCACATGGATCATCAACCTTGCTATGTCCATATCCCCTATCAGCATAGCTGTCTTGCCTTCCTTACTTGATGAAAGAGACAGCATAGCAACAAATAAGCTCATTCTGCTCCTCATGTCAGCAACCATCTCCGGAGCATAGCGGGAAAGTTGTGTGAACCTCAGACTATACCAATAAACTCTCAAAGAATCCTGCTTAATGTTCTCAATGTTCTCGGGGGAAGAAACGCCCCAAGAAGGCCTCCTTAAAACAAGCCCAACTCGCAGGTGGTGCTCCCTCAACTTGGTTCTTCTTCCATTAGTCAAACCATATCCTAGCAACACCCTTCATTTAGTCTGCAGCTAGTTCTACCCTCTCAGTATCAACATTATGCGTGATTTTGATAACCTTCTGAATCTCTTCCACAAAATTCTCTGGATCCTCAGTAGCACTAGAACCTGTGAAGCTTGGTGGATTCATCCTTAAGAACTCGCGAATCCTCGAAGTATTAGCCACTTCCTTATGATTCCCTCTTTGTTGTCCAACTTGATTGGTCACAACTTGGCTCAACATCCGTATAACCTCACGAAATTCTGCATTGGTGACCTCTCCTTGGGGTTGCACTTCTGGTGCATTAGGTATCCCGTGTTCCTGTGGTTAAGCATTCCTTCTAACCAAATTACCTCTGACAGCTCTTCGTGGAGGCATGATCTGAAAGACACGTGCAAGCACGAGTTAGAAGAAACTTTTTAGAGATCAAACTCTAATGCACTAAATGAGTGTGAAAGAAGTGAGGTAATTTCCTAAGTGTTGCACCCTCATAATTATAGGTGTGGCGCGCTTCACACCGATAACTAGGACTCTACAGACATGACTTCATAGACTCCTTAGGACTCTTGAATTTTGTGCTCTAATACCAAGTTTGTCACGCCCCGAACCTACACCCTGGGCGGGACTAGCATTCGAGAACTATTGCTGACCCCAAGCGAACCCTTGGCCTGGCTTACTTACTCAGTGAAAGTCTTAAACATACAAAAATAGTCTCAAAGGATAACACATGCAAATGTCGTCAAGAAATATTAAACTTATCCAAAATGGCAGCTCAAGTCTCAACCATTAAAACATGAAATAGAAAACTCAAGAACTAACATCTGACTGTCTATGAAGCCTCTAAACAAATTAGATGGATGTGGGGACAAGACCCGTGACATCCTAATGAGACTAAAACTACTAAAAGCAATAAAAGGGATCCTCCGGAAGCAAGGAGACTCACCAACAAGTCTGGAGCTCAACTAGAATCAACGATGCACTAGATGCTGATCCTGGTTACCTGTATCTGCACCATTAAAAGATGCAGGCCAAAGGCATCAGTACATTGAATGTACCAATATGCGAGGGGAATTCTAAAACAAGATATAAGCTTGAAAAGAACTGAAGAACTTTCCTGGCTCAACTCAACTCAACTTAACTAAACTCAATTCAATATAAAGCAGTATAAAACAACTGCAATATAAAGAAAAGTTTTTTAAAACATGGATGTCAACTATGTGTATTTGGAAATACAATAATACTCTATGTGTATGCAAAGATACAATATAACTCTGAAATGTATGTAAAAATACAATTAAAATGTGTATATAAGAATACAAATACTTATGTGGGAGCTTCTCTGACCGATAACGATCACGTAAGAGCTATTGTGATGATACATCATTTTGCCTCACGCTGCTAGGGCGGTCCTATACCTTACCGAGGGTATAGAACCTGACTACTAAGTTGATCCACTAGTCTATAGTAAAATTCACTAAGGAATCATCTAAAAAGTATGACCCTTTTCTACCCATGATGGCTACATGGTTTATGGGGACTGTAAGTTGTATGAACACTCCCCCATATCGGTGCTCTATACTACTCCCAAAATATGATACTAGCTCTTATGTTTAAAAACATACTTCTTTCTGTGATTTGAAATAATTGCTAAAACACTTAGCTCAAAGGTTGTCTTGGAAATAAAAGTTTCCCCTCTTGCTTAATTGTGAAAGTGTTTAATCATTTCTGAAAAATAGCTCAAAGGATCATTGAAAATCAAGGTTTCCTTTTCTTGTTTAAATGTGAAAACATTTTAAACTCTTTGGGAATACATAGTCCCCATATACTTTTGAAGAAATGAACTTCAATCTTTACTCTTTACTCTTAACTCAACTTGAACTTTAAGTCTTAAAACAAAGTTAAAACATTTGGAAAAGACTTCGGAAAACTCTAAGAACTTCTCTTGACTTGACTCTTATTTCTCTTGACTTTGATCTTAACTTTCCTTGAATTGGATTATGGATTCAAGGGTCATGATCTCATGTTATGGATGATTTCATGATGTTTAAACATTCATTGGGGTATAGAAATCGACTAGAAAACATAGGTACATTGCTAAGAAACGAGTACGGAAAGAAAGGGGAAAAGGTGGGAACCATGGTGTCCCTGGCGCTCTAAGTAACGTGGGGCACCAGTGGAAAAAACTTCAGGGGCTGGGTTGGGCAGCTCTGGCTGGCGCGGCGCCCCAAAGCCCAAACTTTAGAGCCCTTTTGGGGCGCTCTGGCTGGGGCGGCGCCCCTGGCCCTTGCCCAGGTGGATTCCGACTTTTCTTCTTCATTTTTCATCTCTAAACCCCCAATTTCGACTTGGTTCTTTCCCCAAACACTTAGAATCAACTATACCATCAAAATACATTAGATTCTACTTGAAATCACACCTAAAATCATGACTCAAACTCAAGGAACTTAAACGAGAAGAACCCACAAGATTTCAAACGAATTTCATCAAGAACTCATAAGCTTTACTTTCAAATCAATATACCTCGCTGAATTGAATCATCGTTGGCACATGGGTGAACTAACCCAATGTTATCTGCTGTTGCATACCTCGTAGGGATCACCCCTTGAAGAAATCCACAAGCGATTCTCCAAGAAACTGACGAATCTTGAACTTTCTTCTCCTTTCTCCTCTTTTCTCTTTTCTCAAAGCCCTACCATGAATTTCCAATTGACTAAACTGATATAATTCTGATTAGACCCCAAATAAACTCCTAAAAATGAATTAAAATAATTGGGTAAGGAAAAGACTAAAATACCCTTCCAAAATCTGGATTAGACTTTCCTTAATCGAACAACCCAACTTCAAACGGGTATATCTCACTCATATGAACTCGGAATCACTCAAATTTGGCAGCATTGGAAATATAATTCCAAGATCTTTCCTACAATATCTGCAAGAACACCTAACTCATACTGAGCTAGGAGTTATGGTCATTTAAAGTTGATCAAAAACTCAAACTTAACATAACTTAACAAATTTTCCAGATTTTCATTCTTTCCAAAAACAACTCTTTCTAATTATAGCTCTTTCTAGTTCTTTCAAATAGCTAGGTGTTAAAATAATCTAACTAAAACATACGCTCATCTCCTCATCTCCTCACTTCTTCATCGATAAATGCTCTGTTGAACTCAATCTTTCCAGCCAACAATTTGAAGTTGCTACTCTTCGTATAGTGCATGAGCTAAAGATCCTAAAATATACTAGTGAAAATTCAAATTATAAAATAACTCCTCAGACATCCTCGATTATCCTACCTGCAAAATTGTACAAATACCATCAATACCATTAAACAAGGAAAACAATAAGCATGAATAAGCAAAAACATGAGCACAATATAAATTAAAACTGAAAGCATAGTTAAAGATGGACAAATTTCAGATACAAGATCTCAATTCCCAAGCCACAATATTGATAAATCTTTTTAGAAATTCAGAAACAACAATTACTAATGTTCAATCTCAAAAATCCAGTCATTCACATGCCAATATTATATTTACAAATAAATATAAAAGGCACACATGCACTATATATTTTCCAGACATAAATTTCTTACATGACAAAAACTTTAATCCCAAACTTAAATAATTAC
This sequence comes from Solanum pinnatisectum, assembly GCA_035578085.1. Classification (NCBI taxonomy): domain Eukaryota; kingdom Viridiplantae; phylum Streptophyta; class Magnoliopsida; order Solanales; family Solanaceae; genus Solanum; species Solanum pinnatisectum. Next base: position 12,873,015 of record CM069077.1, read on the forward strand.
AAATGATTTCATCGTGATCTGATTGGCTTGTTTGTTGAGCCGTTGTTGGTCCAATAGTAGGTTATTGAGTGGCAGCGATCAACTGGAAGTTCTTGACAGATGCAACTGTCACACGTCCTCGAAAATCTAGGCACCAACACTATAGTTGTTCATGCCATCATGATGCCTTGTTTTTTAGGACCTGTTATTTTCCCTTGCTATCATCTTCTTCATTAGTTGATCCTCCAGCAATATTAGAAAATTACGCACTACTAAACTCGGTGGAATGATCAAGTGACTTTGAGAAAGAGATGTTGCGGAACGAATCCTCAAGGGGCCTTGAGAAAAGCTCTAATTGACCAGGCACAGAGCCACCGACTTCAATATATGAGTCATCCATTAATTCCTCAACAAAATCTCTTTTCCTATCTTGGAGTGAGCATTGGATATATTGGTTCCAAATACATTATAATCCAAGAACTTCATCAAACCAATTATCTAAAGCATCTTCAAAAACTCCTACTTGAGTGTGTGAGGATATTACTTATGCTTTGCACGAAGAGTAGCAACTTCAAATTGTTGGCTAGAATAGAGCTTTGATCGATGAAGAAGAGAGGATATGACCATATCTTTTAGTTAGGTTAAAATGTTTTGTAGATAATGGACTGGGTTAAAAGATTTAGGGATTTTTACGGGTGAGGCTTTTGGGTAGAGCAGGTGGGTTTGATCTTTTTAATTATTTTAATTAATTTTTAGGGTAGCCGAATTGGATAGTGACATGTCATTAATGAATTTGTTAATTGAGGTTATTATTTAGTCCATTAAAGATGAGGGCAAAATAGAGCCAAAAAGTTGATGTTGAGGGCATTTTAGGTTCGAAAGGTAGAAGAAAGGTAATTTTGTACCAATTCACTTAGTTGAGGGGTATTTTAGGCCCTTTTCTATTTTTTAGCAGGCATGTTAGTAATTACTAAAGAATCCATTTTGACTGTGAAATTGCTAATTTCCTTTTCCACACACAAATTAGCACCAAATCTAGCAGTAGTAGCTTCTGTTTGGTTACTGTTGGTGCATTACATTACCTTAGAGAAAGCCATCACAAAGTCACCTTCTAGGTCATTTTCTTTAGTTTGCAATATTTTTGACCTTTAGAGCTTTTCTATAGTGATTCCAAGTAATTTTATGACTTGTTGAGAATGATAGTTCAATCACTTGGTCATTCGTTTATTTTTTATGTGAGTTTTCATATTTTGGAACTTTTAAAACATGATTAAAACTTCAAGTAAACGACCATAGAATGCAATTTTGATGGTTCTATTAGCTGGAGAACATTGAGTTTGATCTAGATGAAAAATTGGATTGGGTCTCGAGGCTTTCAAACTCATTTTGAGCAACCTTGTGGTTTATAACTGAAATGGAGCTTGAGTGTGGGACCCACTTTTCATCAAGCAACCTCCGTTGAAAATTTCTACAACTCCATTGTGTCAAAAATATCGTCTCTGATTAGGTAGCATAATTGGTTTGCATTGGCAAGACCTGAGCTAATTCTAAATATCCAATAGGGACTTACAATTATTATCCCAAAAGGTGAAGCATAAACTACTAGTGCAGCCGATCCTGCAAAGCTTAGGCTCACTCCTATAGGCAGCAGGCCACTCTTACGAATCTGGCCACATCAACATCCTTTACTCTTGTGGGCCTTGGTCGCACGTGTGAGGCCTTGGATGCTCCTATAGAGCTAGTCATCTCGTTGACCTTCCCTCCATCAGCCCATTTTTAGCTTCAACAATATCGCACTTGCTACATCGGGATCACTAGAGCGACATTTAAAGTGACTAAATCACTGAAGTTCCCTCTTCATTTCATTCTCATGTTGGGATGTAGAAAGCTTTATTTCTAGAAAATTCTTGAGGAAATTGTTGCTTGGAGCTGGGAGTGGTATTGGAACCTTGTTGGGCTCGTTGATTGCACGTTTAAAACCAATAAGCTGCCTTCGACTCCCTTCTTAAGTCCATAATTTTAGAGTTCTTGATCATTTGATGAATGACATGTTTGAACCTGGTGTACATCTTGGATTGTGCCCATTTTCGATATACGTGTTCTTTGAGCTGAACGAGACCTAGATGGAGTAAATTTTAGAATTTCTTTTTCTAGTCCGACAATGTAATTTTTAGTTCTGTCCTTAATTATTTCAAATTAGATTTTGAGGCACGTAAGATTAGCTTTGAGATAGGCTATGTCTTACCGATCTTTTATTGAGCTTGCACTTAGTATTTACATAATGTTTAGCTAGTTTTGAGAGGGTTCTTACTTCTTAGCATGTTTCATTTTTAATACTGCCTTAGTCTTTTCTCTTGGACTATTTCGGGGTATGTAAGCATGTCTACCGTATGTTTGATTATTTTATCATTCCATATTGTATCTTGTTCATGTGCTTTTGATTATTGTAACTTATCCTTTTGGCCTTAACCTAGGCGTAGGCTAGTGATTTCCTTAAAGTTGCTTTATGAAACCAATATGCCTTGGAAACCCTCCGACATCATTTTGAACGGCTCTAGCTCCTTGTAGACAAATGTAGCAGACTTGAGTCTGGTAGTATGAATCCTTAGCTAGATGCCAACTCCGCTCTTATATGACTTTCATCCATAATTTCCTTATGCTACGACCCTGATGTGTTCCAGTTGTAAGATCGGGCCTTCATGGTTATATCAAATATGGGTCATGGGTTTTGGGATGGACTAGGTCAATTGTGACCCTAAAATAGATTTCGTTCTATGGTTTATTCTCACACAATGATGGTCATGCGATTATAAATTAATGCAAAGCCTACCAACTGTGGTTCGAGGTTTGTGCACTTTTCTACAAGCCATGATTTGAGGTCCGTGCGCATTTCTACTACCCACAGTTTGAGGTCTCTATTTATTTCTACTAGTCGCTGTTTAGGGTCTATAAGCATTATTATTAGTTGTAGTTCGAGGTCCACGCACATTTTTACTAGACACGATTTGAGATCCGAACGTACTTCTACTAGTTGTAATTTGAATCTAGGATCGATCGTTTCAGTTATGGGTTATACTTAGTTGTAAATAGGGATCTCATTAGCGATTCTATGCACTCATTGGGCTTATGGGGGTCCGTTAATGTTATTTACCTTTTCTTTCCACACGAGTATACCGTATGGGCTTATGGGGTCTAGTTAGGTTATAGGTAGCTGCTTTACTTTGTCACTTGATTCCTGCTAGATTATAGAGGCATATAGTTAGACTTTTCATTATTATTAAGTTCATATAATCCTTAGCTACCATTTATTTCCTCGTTTCTCATTTTTGTCTTCATTTTCCAAGCTTAGTTGGCATATGATGCCTACTGGTTACTTATTATTTTGGTACTCATGCTATGCTTTACATATATTTTCTTGATGTAGATTTGAGCACCAGTCGATATCATTGAAATTTGTGTAGCAGTGGGGGCTTCCGAATATAGAAGGTGAGTTGGTGGCATCTTAGTTTGACTCATCTTTGTCTGTGTATAGTTTTGGCTAGTCTTTTGTATTCTAGATAAGTTTGTACTTATTTTGTTATTTTGTAACTCGTACTCTTTTAGTGGCTTTATACCATCGTCCACCAAATTATCAGATTGGATCTTATTCTTTTATATATATTTATGTCATTCCACATTTCTGTTATTTTGTGTTATGTTATTTATCTTTATGTTGTTTTAAGGTTCCACCTAATATGCTCGTTACTTATTGTTTTGGGATATGGGTTGACTTACCTACTGGTGGGTTATAGTAGGTGCCATCATGACTCGAGTTTTTGGATCGTGAAAAAGTTTGTATCAAAGTCAGGTTCACCAGTGTCATTGGTACAAAGTTTAATATCTAGTAGAGTTATGTGGATCGGTGTGGAGATGATGTATCATATCTTCAGGAGGCTATATGACATATTTTAGGAAGAATCTTTCTTTTGATCATTTATCATTCGTTGACTGCGTTAATCGATTTCTAGAATCTATATTATTTCACTATTCACATGATGGCTCGCATACGCGGTGTAGCGCCCAAGGGTGACATTCCAGACCAGTAGATAGAGTCCCAGCTAGGGGTAAAGGGTGACTCTGAGGTCGTGTGCAAGCTGTAACACCATGTCAAGAGCGATTCAGAGATGGGAAGTTTAATTAAGTTATGAAACCTTAACTAGCTCTTATTATTCAGTAGTTTATGGGGTTGAGACCATCCCAACCACTACCCAGGCTAGCTATGGCACCAGAGTTACAAGTATTTATTTCCCAACTATTAGTTGTGCTGGTGGAAATACAGAAGGCCCCAGCTCTAGCCATGTTACCATCTTATGCTTAGTCGACAGTAGTGGCTCACCAGGTTGAGGAACCACCAGCACCATTGTCGCTCATCCAGTTATTGCACAAGGAGCGATGTTGTTTAAAGAGTAGAAGATGCTTAGAGTGTTCTTTAGATTGACTCATTCGAGGTTTTATGGGTTGTAAGAGAGGATGCACAAAGGTTCCTACCGACTTATAGAGAGAGATTATATACTTTGGGGTTAGTAGAATTAAGAGGAGCATATTTTACTGCATATCAACTTGACGAACTAGCCAAGAAGTGGTGGTATTCATATTTGGAGTGTCGACTAGATGGGTTACCTCCCGTGTCTTGGACCAAGTATTCAGAAGCATTTTTCGCTAGGTTCAAACCAAGGAGAATTGGAGGATCAACTCTGGGATTAGTTTTCTAGGTTGGAGTAGGGCTCCATGATCATGTCAGAGTATGAGGCTAGATTAAATGAGCTCTTTAGGCATGCTACCATGATTCTACCCATAGAGTAGGATAGGGTTCATTCTTCATTGCTTCATTTGTTCTTGAAGTTCTAGTGTGGATCGAGACAGATTCTATGGCTTCCACGAGCAGATATTTCTTGGATGTTGTTGATCACACCCATGTTATAAGGGAGCTCCATTGTGCGGCCCAAGTGGGCAGCGATAAGAGGGCTCATCACCAAGATAGTTATGGTGGTTCCTGTCTAGGGGCAGGGACTCTTATGTTAGACCCCGCTAGTGCTACCAACATCAGGGCCACTCTAGTCTACTTGTTCAAGAAGCACTCTAGACCTTAGAGGAAGAGTAGTACAATTGGGATTATTTGGATTCATGTCTGAGTCGAGAGGCTTGCATTCGGATTCTTCAGGTTATAGTGGTCGATTTTCTCAGAGCCTTGCATATCAGGGTTGTTATGATTTTGGTGAGCTTGACCACTGGTCTAGAGAGTGTCCCGGCGAGATATGATTGCACCTACTCCACCAATAACTTAACCAGTTTTAGCGGTAGTACATTTGGCTAAGAGTGGTGCTCGGGGTAGGGATCGTAGGGATGGTCACCATGGGGCTCAAGGAGGAGCTCATGAAGGCTAATAAGGGTTAGATTAGATGCTTAGTCAAAAGGCAAATAGGGACACATATATGCAACTTAAGCAAGAGCGGAGGCTGAGGCATCAAATGGTGTCATCACAAGTAGGATTCTTATATACCATTAGCCCACCTAAAAATTATTTGGCCTGGGTTCTACATACTCATTTGCCTATGTTTATTATAAATCCGCATTGAGTTTTTTTTCTAAGATTCTTTTAACACCATTACGTGTTTTGACCCACGAATGTGAGTCTTTAGTAGTGGATCAGGTGTATAAATCATGTTTGGTGACTATCCAAGGGTGTGACACTCGGACTAACCTTATTGTGTTGGATATGCTTGATTTTAATGTTATTTTGAATTCATGAATTTTCATAACCCAGAATGTTTTCAGCGAAACCCAAAGAAAACTCTATCAATAATAACTCTCATTCCAAAACCCTCACCTCAAGAACTCAAAAAGAGACTCCATTATCAATTAACTCAACAAATACTTAAGAACTCAAAAATCAACCTCAAGAACGAATTCATGGATACAAATTTACATGATTGGCGTGAGGTCGAACAAACTCAACAGTATGAAATCTTACATACCTTGAAAGAACTAAGTTTTTTGGCAAAAATCCTCAAACTCGAATGAACGCTTGAACTTTCTTCTTTCTCTCCTCTTGAACTCTTCTAAAAAACCCTAAGCGTGTAACAGGATTTATAAAACTGACTCCAATCAGTTTATACCCCTAAAATATTAACAAAAATGAGCTAGGCTAGTGAGGGTAAGGAAAAGACCAAAATACCCCTCCTTAAAACGGATGAATTACCTTATCTAGACAGACTGCACTCAAACGGGCATATCTCCTTCATCTGACCTTGAAATTTAGCAAACTCGATGGCATTAGAAAGAACTCAATGACCTTTGATTTGATACCTCATGGGCCACCTAACTCATCATGTACTGAAAGTTATGGTCGTTGAAAGTTGACCCAAAACTCATAATTTGAAGATTCACTTGTACCAATTTCTTTCAAAATTTAGCTCAATCTAAGACCGAGGTGTTACAATATCTCCCCCTTGGGAACATTCATCCTCAAATGAGATCACTCTAAATAGAAATGAGAATGGAAACATCTAACACCCATCTCAAACATCCAACATGCAAATTAACACAACTTAACATTTCAACTTAAAGTGTACTAGGAAAAGCGTTAGTACCTTAGTTTGGAATTTTTCGGAAAGCAAAGAGATGTGGGTATTTCTTCTTCATATCATCCTCAGACTCCCAAGTAGCTTCCTTAAAAATTTGATTCCTCCGTAGTACCTCGACTGATGCAACCTCCTTGGTTCTCAACTTGTGAACTTGACAATCAAGAATCTAAACAGGCATCTCCTCATCAGATAGGCTATCCTTAATACCAATATTATCAGTAGGTAGAATAAGTGAAGGATCACTCATACACTTCTTCAACATAGAAATGTGAAACACCAGATGAACTGCTGCTAACTCTAGTGGTAGCTCTAACTCATAAGCGACATTGTCAATTCTCTTGGATATCCTGTAATGAAAAATATATCAGGGACTGAGCTTCCCTTCTTAGCAAATCTCATAACACCCTTCATGGGTGAAACCTTCCAGTAAACCCAATCATCCACCTCAAATTCTAAGTCTCTTCTCTTATTATCGGTATAGGATTTCTGATGACTCTATGCTATTTTCAACCTTCCTTGAATGATCTTCACCTTCTCCGTGGATTTATGAACGAAGTATGGTATTATCAACTCAGCTTCACCAACCTCAAACCATCCAAAAGGGGATCTACATCTTCCCTCATAAAGAGCCTCATAATGATCCATTTGGATGCTAGAGTGATAAATGTTGTTATAATCAAACTCTATGAGAGGTAAGTGATCATCCCAATTACCTTTGAAACCGATCACACAAGCCCTCAACATATCCTCTAAATTATGAATCATACGATCTACTTGAACATCAGTCTGAGGATGGAAGGTGGTACTAAGGTTCACATTGAACCCAAACCTTTCTGGAAAGACTTCCAAAATTGTGCGGTGAATTGAACACCTCTATCTAATATGATAGACACAGGAACTCCATGAAGTCTGATTATCTCTTCAATATATAATATGGCATAATCATCTACTGAATAGGTAGTCTTTACTAGCTAGAAATGGGCTGATTTAGTCATCCGGTCTACAATCACCCAAATCGAATCATGTTGCTAACGAGACCGTGGAAAACAAGTAATAAAATCCATATTGATCATCTCACACTTTCATTCTGGAATCTCTATATTCTGAGCCACACTACCGGGTCTCTTGTGCTCTACATTGACTTGTTGGAAATTTGGGCACTTAGCAACGAACTCTGTAATATGCCTCTTCATACTACTCCACAAATAGACTTATCTCAAGTCACGATACTTCTTCGTGGAACCAGGATGGATCGAGTATCTGTAACTGTGGGCTTCCTCCATGATCTTCTCTTGGAGTTCATCCATCTTTGGTACACACAATCTACCTTGATACCTCAACACACCATCTCCTCCTTTTTCAAAAGCCATCACTTTCTGCTTATGAACATTTGCCTTCAACTCAAGAAAAATAGGGTTTTTGTCTTGTTTCTCTTTCACTTTGGACACTAGTAATGATTCAGCCCCATTCATCACCACCACTCCACCTTTGTTAGAACCCAACAATCGGACTCCCAATCGTGCAAGTCTGTGCACATCTTTGGTTATTTCTTTATTGCCTTCCTTAACATGAGCAGTACTTCCCATAGAAAACCTTCTCAAAGCATCAACAACAACATTAGTCTTACATGGGTGATAGAGGATACCCATGTCATAATCCTTGACTAACTCTAACCACCTCCTCTGTCTGAGATTAAGCTCTTTCTGACTAAATACATACTGAAGACTCTTGTGATTAGTGAACACATCTACATGAACACCATATAGATAGTGACGCCATATTTTCAAAGCAAATATCACTGCTGCCAACTCGAGATCATGAGTCGGATAATTCTTCTCGTGAATCTTAAGATGTCTGGAGGCATAGGAAATAATTTTACTATTCTGCATCAACATACACCCAAGTCCAACTCTGAACGCATCATAATAAACAACAAAGCCTTGTGTACCTTTTGGTAGGGTCAATATTGGGCAGTAGTTAACCGAGTTTTCAATTTCTGAAATCTTTTCTCACAAGATTCAGACCATTGAAACTTTGTTGTCTTCTAAGTCAACTTGGTCAGCAGGGGTGAAATTAAAGAGAACCCCTCAACAAACCTTCTATAATACCTAGTCAATCCCAAGAAACTCTCAATATCTATTGGATATGTAGGTCTAGGCTAGTTCTACACGGCTTCAATCTTTTGAGTGTCAGCTCAGATCCCTTCACCAGAAACAATGTCGCCTAAGAGCGCCATAGACTCCAGCAAATATTCACACTTGGAAAATTTAGCATACAACTCCCTATCTTTGAGTTTGGTGAACTATTCTGGGATGACAAGCATGATCTTCCTCATTCCTCGAATAAATCAGATTGTCATCAATAAACATGACAACAAACATGTCAAGATATGGCTTAAATACTGTGTTTATAAGATCCATGAATGTTGCAAGAGCATTTTTCAAGCCAAATAACATAACTAGAAACGCGTAATGACCATAACGAATCCTAAATTATGTCTTTGGAATGTCACTTTCCCTTACTCCCAACTGATGATAGTCATATTAGAGGTCTATCTTAGAAAAGTAAGTGACACTCTAAAGTTGATCAAAAAAATCATCAATCCTTGGAAGTGGATACTTATTCTTGATAGTAACCTTGTTCAATTGACGGTAATCAATACACATCTTATGAGAACCATTTTTTTCCTCACAAATAAGACCGCCCCAAGGTGAGACACTAGGTCGAATAAAGCCCTTATCAAGGAGATCTTTCAACTGCTTTTTTAACTCTTCCGACTCAGCTAGAGCCATTCTATATGGCGGAATAGAGATGGGTCGAGTATCAGGAAAAATATTTATATTGAAGTCTATTTATCTCTTAGGAGGGACTCCAGGAAGATCAACTGCAAAAACCTCTGGAAACTCACTCACAACTGGAACTGACTGAATAGGTGGTGTCTTAACACTAGAGTCATAAACTCAGACTAAGTAATAGATACACCTCTTGGAAACTAACTTTCTAGCCTTAAGGTACGAAATGAAATTACCCTTAGGCACTGCTGAACTACTCCTCCACTCTAGAAATGGCTCATTAGGAAATTGGAACTGAACTACTTGAGTTCTACATTCAACTGAGGCATAACAAGCATGAAGCCAGTCCATACCTAGAATACACCATAGTCTACCATATCTAACTTGACTAAGTCAGCCATGGTGTCTTCGTGATTGACTAAGATGACACAATCACGATAAACTCTCTCGGCAAGAATAGACTCACCAACAGGTGTGGAAACGCTGAAGGGCTCAAGAAGTCGCTCGGGAAGAACATTGAATCTCTTAGAAATATATGGAGTCACAAAAGATAGACACACACCTAATCAAGTAATACATATACGTCAAAATTAAAGACTTTGATCATACCAGTGACAACATCTGGAAAATTATCATGCTACTGGAGACTGGTGATAGCATATAGACGATTTGCTCCTCCGCCTATCCCTGAAGTAGCCCCTCTAGGTGCAGCACTGTCTGACGGAACCACTAAAGAAGATTGGGCTATATTACCCCAATTACCATTACCCTTCCTATTCTTATGGCACTCTCCCATGAAGTGACTTATCTGAACATACTTGAAGCAACTAGTGGAGCCATCACGACACACTCCTGGGTGGTTCATACCATATTTAGCACATGTAGGAGTCTAGTTTGCCCTTTGTGCCACACTACCCTGAGATTGAGTAGGTCTAGCTCTGAAGTTATGTGAATTATGATCCGTAAACTAACCTCTGTTCTTTGGTGCAGGTGCACTAGCAGATGATGGTGCATGTCAAGTTGGCCTTTGCTATAAAGATGACCGGTTCGCATATCCAGTCTTATGTTGTCCGAACTCATTACCTGTTGTCTTAGCCATCTTGTTGCAGAACTCTTCCCTATCTCCCAACTTGTATTGCTAAACCTATTGCACATGAATCATAAATCTTTTTATGTACATGTCCCCTATCAACATAGCAGCCTTACCCTCTTTGCTTAACAAGCTGGACAGTCCAGACACAAATAAACTCATCCTGCTCCTTATGTTAGCTACCATCTCTGGAGCATAGTGGTATAGTTAAGTGAACTTGAGGCTGTACTCATACACACTCATGGACACCTACTTAAGAGTGAAGAATTCCCTTACCTTCGATTCTCTCAGCTCATGGGGAAAAAGATTCCCCCTAAAGGCACTTTCGAACACAGCCCAGCTCACAATTAATGCCCCCTCAGCCCTGCTCCTCTTCCATTGGTTGAACCAAATTCTAGAAACACCCTTCAGTTGGTATGCAGCTAATTCCACATGCTCAGCATCTGCAACATACATCAACTGAAACACTTTTTATATCTCTTCCACAAAGTTTTTTGGATCCTCAGTGACACTTGAATCGATGAAGTCTGGAGGATTCATACTCAAGAGCTCACGAATCTTGGATGTATTAGCCAAATCAAATTGAACCCCTCTTTGCTACCAACTTTATTGGCCACAACTTGACTCAACATTCAGATAGCATCCCTTAACTTCGTATTCGTGACCTCTCCCTAAGGGGGTTGCACTTCATGTACATTGGAAACCCCTTGATCATGAGGATCAACATTTCTCTTAGCAGGACGACCTCAAACAACTATTTGTGGAGGCATGATCTGAAAAGATACGTGCAAGCATGAATTAGAAAGAATCTTTTTATAGAGTTGAACTCTATCACATGAAAAAGAGTAAGAAGGAATGGAAGTGTTTCCTAAATGTTGTAGCCTCCTAATTATAGATGTGGCGTGCTTCATACGATAACAAGGACTCTACAGACATACCTTCACAGACACCATAAGACTCTTGAACTCTATGCTTTGATACCAAGTTTGTCATGCACCAAGCCTACACCGGGCATAACTAGCACTCGAGAACCATTATTGGTCCCTAAGCGAACCCTCGGCCTGGCTCACTACCAAGCGAAAGACTTACTCAAGAATATAGGAACTTCAAATGCAAACTCAACTCATAAATATATCATTAATTAAAATAGTTTAACTCATTTTATACTGAAATACTCAATAATATAACTATTCAACTAAGGTCTTTAAAACATCACAAGAAGATGAGAAAAGACTCCTCAAAATGCTACTGTCTATGAAGCGTCTAAATACTATGATAAATGTTGGGACAAGACCCATGACATCTTAACAAAACTGGAAAAAAAAATAAGGAATCCTCCGGAAGCAAGGAGACTCACCAAAGCAAATCTTGAATTGCGAGTGGTATCAACAGAGCGCCTGTTGATGACCATGAATAAATGTTTTTGCGTCATGAAACAATGCAGGCAAAATGGCGTCAGTACATTGAATGTATGAGTATACAAGGGAAAAGCTAAAACAAATATAAACATAGCTGAATTGATATAAAGGAAGAACATACTCAACTCAACTCAAGAATACTCAACTCAGGAATACTCAACTCAACCCATGGATACTCAACTCAACTCAATATGAAAGTGATGATAACATGATTAATATATAAAGATTTTAAATCTGTAGATAATAACTCATGATGTATATAAAAATACAAAAATAAACTATTTACTCTAAATTGGGAGATTCTCTAACCGACAACCAACACTATGAGCTACGTGATGATACAACGTCTCGCCCACGCTGCCAGAACTTTCCAATACCTTTCCCGAGTATAAGACATCCTCAACTAAGTGGATCCACTAAGCTATCCTTAAAAGAAATAAAGGAGTCATCTAAAAAGTATGACCCTTTACCTATGTTGGCATATACGGCTTGTTAGGATTTTGAGTTGCTTGAAAAAATCCTCATATTAGTGCTCAATACTACTCCCAATTATATATACCTCATGCTCATATGTTTAAAAACATAACTCATCCTCAATTTGAGAAAATTACTCAAAAGATTCTCTTAAAAGAGATAATTCTAAAAAATTCCTCATAAACTCATTTGGAAATCAAGGTTTCCTCTTGTTTTAAAATGTAAAAGTGTTTAAACTCAGGAATACTTAGTTTCCTAATATTCGTTTTATAAAATGTACTCAACTCTCCTCATCCTCATACTCAAGTACTCAAATCTTAAATCAAATTTTAAAAGATTGTAAAAGACTTCTCAAAATAACTCAAATGATTTCTCGAACTCTACTCTTAATCCTTACTTTAATTGGAAATGAAAATTTAGAGATGTGATTAGGATATAGGATCTCTTAATGATTTATGGAGGTTTAGATAATTGATAATAGGAAACGAGCGAAGACACAAATATGAGAGCATAGGCGCAACGCGGAAAGGGATTTAATTTTTTATCGCAAAAATAAATTATGAGATAGAGGACTCAGTATCCTCTCCATGACGTGAAGAGGGATTGCTCGACTGGGTACTAAAAATTTGAAGCACCTCCGCGACGCGGACCTGAGCGCATAATTTTTCCTGACCATTTCTTCCTCTCCCAAACTTGATTCAATCCATACCCACTACAAATCTATGATCAAAATTCACGAATTTTCATAACCCAGAATGTTTTCAGCCAAACCCACACAAAAATCTTTCAAGAATAACTCTTATTCGCAAAACCCTCACCTGAAGAACTCAAAAAGAAACTCTATTATCAATTAACTCAAGAATACTCAAGAACTCAAAAATCAACCTCAAAGAAAGAATTCATGGATACAAGTTTACATGATTGGCATGGTGTGAGGGCGAACAAACCCAACACTATGAAAGCTTACATACCTTGAAAGAACTAAGTTCTTTGGTAAAAATCCTCAAACTCGAATGAATGCTTGAACTTTCTTCTTTCTCTCCTCTTGAACATTTCTCAAAAACCCTAAGCGTGTTTTGGGATTGCTAAAACTTACTCCAATCAGTTTAACCTAAAAGATTAACAAAAATGAGCTAGGCGGGGGTAAGGAAAATACCAAAATACCCCTCCTTAAAATGGTGTATTTTTCTTCAAAAATCAAAATTTTTAGTGCTCAATTGTTTATAGGGAACAAATTATATAACAAAAAAATGAGTCAACTATTTGGGATTTGTCTGAACTTCAATGCACGGAAACCTCAAATTTATAGTAGGACATATTAGAAGGGTGGATTAGAGAGGATTTATTTACTGATTTTTACCCTTTAAATGGAGATATTAGTTATGCACAGATGGTAACACATAGAATGAATGGGTTGTTATGCCGTCATTAATAATTTTTAAAATTATAATACATGAATAGCTTATTTTGAAAGGGTAGTTTTACATTCAAACAATTAATACCTAAATTGCTAGTTTAGTAATTGAGGTTACACAAAATTGGAGCAAGAAAAAAAATAAGTTGAATTTGGAAAAGTACTCTCTAAGGGTAATGTACTTGAGTAAAATTTATTTTGTATCATACACGAAAGGAACTTTGTTTGTGTATGTGCTTGTGATAAGAAAACTAGATACTTTATTTCAATACATGTGTGTATCATGTTAAAAATAAGACCCAACTTCTCTTGGAATCTTGAATATGCCAATAAAGTCAATTGATATTTGGAAAGTTCCTACATAAGTTGTCAGATCCTCAAAAAAACTTTTCTCGGGACACGTTTATCAAGTCGAGTTTCCTTATTGTCCCTTCCAATACATCCCTTCTAACTTCCCTATTTCAAAACGAAGATACATTCATATTACAGAGATTCCACCATCTCATAGAGAGCTAGCCTAGATGTAAAATGTAAATGCACTAATCTTGTTGAAGATGAAAACATAAAGAAAATTAATGAGTGTATGAGAGTTTTCTTTGATTTAACACTTTCACAATGTTTACTAGTTATTAAAAAATTCAATTAATTTATCAATTTAGGCAACACAAAGTGTCAAGCCCCGAGCCTACACCCTGGACGTGGCCGGCACTCGAGGACCATTTCTAATCCTCAAGCGAACCCTTGGCATGTCTGGCTATTTAGAAGAAGACTTACTCAAGAATAATGAAGCTTTAAAATGGAATTTATAACATTCAAACTCAAGTAAATACACAACTCAATTATCGGAAAATACTTAAGTGGAATAATAATAATGCTTTGCAAAACAATCTCAAAACGTCTCAAACAATAGGGAAATACTGAGAGACTCGTCAACACTAACTATTTATGAAGCTTCTAATACTAGGATAGAAGTCAGGACAAGACCCACGACAACTCAACAATAACATGAAAGTAAATTGTAAAATACTCCGGAAGGCAAGGAGGCTCACCAAAATAGTCTGAAGCGCAAAGTGATCTCAACGAAATGCCTATTGATGATCCTAAACACTTGTATCTGCATCATAAAATATTCAGGTCTAATGACATCAGTACATTGAATGTACGAGTATGTAATAGAGCTTAATAGCAAACAACTGAATCAAAAGGTTGCAATAGATATAGATATATACTCGACTGAATGTAAATAAATAAGGAAGTGAAATCATTAAAAAATTATAAAAGTACTTTCTGATTCTCTAAACTTTAACATAATAAGTGACATATAAAAATACACTTTAACTCTATTGGAGATTCTCTAACCGACAACCATCACTATGAGCTAAATAATGATACAGTGTCTTGTCCACGCTGCCAGAACTGTCCTACATCTTTTCAGGATATATAACACCTCAACTAAGTGTATCCACTAAGCTATGAATGAAGGCTCTAAGGATTCATCAAAAACGTATTATCTTGTACCCATGTTGGCAAGACATGATTTATGGGGGTTGTGAGTTTTATGAAATCTCCCTCATATCGTTGCTCAATACTACTCCCAATAATATTTTCCTTTGCTCAATGTATAAAAACATTACTCTTTCTCTGGTTTGAGATAATTGTTCAACTGTCCTCTTAAACGAGGCAACTGTTCTGAATTAACTCTGAACTCATTACTTGTTTAGAAAATCAAAGTTTCTCTTTTCTTACTGTAAAAAAATAATAAATTTGGGAGTCAATAATTCCCTTAAGCTTTACTAAATATGCCTCTTTAAACTTTTCTCAAAAACTGTTTTTCACCTTATGAAAAAATCAATTTAAGATAATTATTCGGTTAAAAAGACTCTCATCAATAACTCAGTGAATACTTCAAATAATAGGGTTCATGCTGAAAAATAAGCATGAATAATCAGCTCAAGAATCTCAATACATAATATGTAGCAACTCGAAAATTAGGAATAACAACTTGGAATTCAACAACGAACTCATCTGAAGAATTATCAAAACTAAAGATGTAAGCCTAGATTATTCTATACTGATAGAAAGTAGATGTAGGGCATGAGGATGAACTCAGTCCATCACTATGATAGCCTTGCATACCTGGGAAGAACAAAGTTCTTGGCGAAATCAATGAAATTCGAAGAATGATAGAAAACCCTAGATTTTCTCCTCTTTAATTCTTGCTCTAAGTCTTTGAAGTGTTAAAGAACATAAAATAATGTTTTAACACTGTTTAGACCTTAATTCAGTGAAAAACAGTTGTGGGTTAGGTTTAGAGAGGGTGGGAAAAGACCAAACTACCCCTCTTAAAAGCTGTCAAAAACTATCCACCGGACCACCTAAGGGTTGTGATTTGACGCACGGACCATAGATCCCATCCGTGGATTCTATATTGAGTTTTTAAGGCTCAAAAGTCCATTTACGGGTCCAAACGACGGCCAGTAGGTCCACCTACGACCCGTTAGTTGGATCTGTAGGATTTGGGTCCCAAAAGCTGACCCCCGGTACTCTAACAATGGCCTGACAGGACAGGTCATTGGTCTACCCACGGCATGTCAGTTAAGGTCATCATTCACAAACTCAGAAAACTGTGGTTTGACAGACTTTGGTAAAACGGTCATAACTTTTTACTCAGGACATGAAATGATGTTGGGGTTGGAAAAAAGATTCAAAGACCTTTAATTTGGTAGGTCATAGGCCACATAATTCATTATTTACTGGTAAATATGATCGTTTGAAGTTGACCTAAGTAGAATGTTATGTCAAATCTTAATCGAAAATGAATATTTCAACTCAACTTGTGCTAGGGGGTTCTTGTGATTGTAAATCATATCCAAATCCATTCGAACACAAAATAAATGACCTTTACACATGTGAGTAACTTAAGGATCACCTGATTCAATTTTACAGGCAATTAAAAAATGGTTCTGGCCTTAGCTTAGAATTTTTCAGAGTGTTACAAAAAGCATCATTAAAGATTGAGGAGAGAAAAATTGACTTAATAACATATGAAATTGATAACCTTTTATTTTAAATCTAAAACCTCATATAGATCGATAATTGATTACTAAAAATAAGTGAATTATTTAAAAAGACAACAATTTATCATGATAGAAGACTCAATCGCTAGTAAAGTCTTCTCCAAGCATAGCTTCAATTTTAAGAACTCTGATTATAAAATCCATTATAATTTTGAGTTCAAGATTCCTCCTCCTCTTCTGGCTCAGGGCAACATTTAAATCAAACTTCAGATGCTCGACCAAAATAGAACTTTGTGTTTCTTTTTTAATCTTCTCTACCCGCAACTTCAATGCCAACTTTTGCTCCTCCATATGTTTATCTTGCGGTATTTCTGAGCCAGGGTGCAGAATCTTATGCATTAGTACTTGTTTTTTTCTTTGTCGTTACATGTTTGCAATTCTTTATGGAGATCTTCCAATGCCTCAAAATAATTTGATTTGCCCTCAGCATAATCATGTTGGTGATCCTCTAGTTTCACTTTGAGAAATTTTTCAATTATTTCTTCTATGCTTTTGGAACCATAGGAACATGGTTTTCCACCTGGTGAAAAGAGCATCACACCAACATCAGCTCCAGTCCGAGTTACAAACTTCTCTGCATCCTGAAACAAAGTTTTTTTTCTTTTTGAGAAACTCACAACACGTGCTCTCTCAAACTCGATGAACTTCATTTCAATTTTTTGCTTGCCTTTTTTTGTCTCAGTTTCCATTGCAAAAGAAAATGATACAAAGAAGAAAGTAATATATTTTTGTTGAATAAGGTTGAGCAATTTTAAGAGGAGCACTTGTGTAATTAATAGTAGGTGTGTGAGTGTACTTCTCACGAGTATTGTAATGTTTTCTTGTTTGAGTCTAGGTATCACGTGTATTGTCATGTTTACTTAATGCTTTCATATTACGAGTCTATCTATTTATTTAATGCTTTCATAATACATTTCTTTCTATCACGTGTGTTTTCAAGTATGTTTTCACATTTTTTTAATGCATTCATATTATGAGTCTATTATCACATTCATACTACAAGACTATGTTTTCATATTATATGATTCTATTACAAGATTACCTTGTAACTCAACAAAAATTATGAAGTTGCAAGGTAATAATGCCGAATTGAATTTAAAGACAAATAAAAAAATATAAACAATGCTTAGATATATATGATGATGTTGAAGGTGGACCAATTAGAGAAATGGTAGAACTATCTCTTTGTGACCTATAGGTCACAAGTTCGAACCATAAAAGCAACCACTAAAAATGATATTGTCAATTGTGCATCATAACCAAACCCTTACCAAAATTCTACGAATGCAAGATGTTTCATGCAATGACTAGTTTATTCTGTTAATATACTATCAATGTTAATTCTTTTTGGAATTCCACATCGAATGGGTAGAGGTTACTTGGTCTCTATATATGATCTTGAGAAATTCTTTCTTCGTGGGCTAGCTTTTGGGGTTGAGTTATGCCTAAGATTATTTTGTTTAACATGGTATAAGAGACATGTTCATCCCAATTCATTTTTTATCAATGTCCCCCCTCCCCCCTTAATCTTACATTGGCCACACTCCAAATGCACAAGTGCTCATCCACCCGTAATGATTTGATGTTAACACTTGTTATTCAAATTTAATAATATTCGAGAAAATTGTATTATGCATTGTATATGTGTAGTTTAGGCTATAGATCTATTATTTGAATACGAAGTATGTGTATTTCATTTATCTATAAATTTTAGTGCTTCAGCTACTTGAACTTCACATTTTGGTGAGGATTCCATATCTCGCATAACTTTCACCTTGTTGGTCACTACCTAGATATTTAACAATAATTTAAAGGTAAACAATCTCTCAACCCCGACCCATACATAGTAAGAGTAAAATTTGTGTATATCCGCACTCTTCAGACTCTGCTTGTGAGATGTTACTGGTATTTGTTGTTGTTATGACAAGGTTCAATTAGAATAGATATGGGCATTTGTTGCCCTGATAGACTAGTAAAATGGGCTTCATAACTTATTGATCTTAAAGATGTGGGCCTGAAGTAGCTAGCCTGTACACAAGTTCAAATAAGAGTTTTACTGAACCCAATTAAAAATACATGACACATTTTTTTTACATATACTATGATTTCTAAATCTGATTAATTAATACTCATCTGACGTTGATTTATAATTTAATCTTAGTATATTTATATATTTGATGGTAACACAATAAACTGTGAGTAAATATTTTACAGCATACCAATATTTAAGTAAGTTGGACAAAAAAACTTTGTTTTAGGCCCAAAGGATTTGAGGCCTCATTACCACTTCAACAAGCAAGTGAATCATTTGCTTTAGGCCCAAAATATTTCAGGCTCAAAAGTTATTAAAATATTTATTTGGGATAATACACAAGTACCCTCTAGACTATAACCGAAATTTCAGAGACACACCTTAACTAAACTAAGGTCATATTACTCCCTTGAACTCATTTCTTTTGTAATTTTGTACACCTTTTGGCTTACATCGCACACTTTGTGACTCCACTTAGTAGAGGCGTGTCGGATATGTTTGGAGGCCACGTATACTAAAAAGGTGTACAGAATTACAAAAGAAATGAATTAAGGGGCAATAGGACCTTAGTTTAGTTATGGTGTGTCTCTGGGATTTCGGTCATAGTCTAAGGGGTACTTGTGTCTTATCCCTATTTATTTAATTATTTCTTATCATTTGTAGAAGTAGTACAATATTTTTCATTTAATAAATTTCTATGCTCTCTTTTTATCAATTTGTACAATCTAACTATTGATCTAAACTCTGAACATAGTTGAAGCAAAATAGAAGATTATATTATTACAGAGCATGAATATCATGTGAGACATAATTTTATCCGCCACGAAATGATTCTATAATGAAATTCCCATTGGCCGGTTGTATACATTTTGAAAAGGAACTATGTTGCAGAATGGAAACAGTCAAAACACTCATACGACATACTGAATAAAAAGAACAAAATTGACTTCATGTCCTAGGAAATCAAAATTTGGTAGTTGTTATCTTTTCCTACATCCTCAATCTCCCAATATAATTCCCTCATTGTGAGAGGGATCGTCAAATTTTTCTAATATTTGAAAATAATGTCATCGACTGATAGAAAATGAAGATCCCTCTATACAGATGCAAAATAGAGTGATGGCAAGACAGAAACTGTAACATCCCGAAAATTTATAAGCTAAGATATGAATCATTCTTCATTTGCGTATAAGGTTGTATCGTGTGATTCTTAAATCATGCTTAGGTTTTAAGGTCAATTCTTTAGTGAGGGAATAGATTTGGAGATGAATTAAGGTCAAAAGAATTCTCAAGCACAAAGTTGAGTGGAAAGTTTCCTTACCGATTAAGCTTTGATATAAGATTCTACTTAGGTCAGTTCCAAACAATCATATCTTTCAGCATGTAAGGAATTAAGTGTCCTTTAAACTATCAAATTAAAGGTCTATGAGTCTTCTTTCTAACTTTGCCAAGCTTGCCTCATTTAGAGTTCGGAGTAAAACGTTATGAACATTTTACCAGAGACTACCACAATAGATTTTTAGAGTCAATGACCTACAAACCTTATCTACGAGTCATAGAAAGAGTTACAATATGTATTGTTAACTCGTGGAAAAAGTTCTCGAAGTCAAACTTTTAGGTTCAATTCTTACGGGTCGTAGAAACTTCCACGGGTCCAAATTAGGGCACGTAGAAAAGAAAGGTTTTAGCCTTAAAATTTCAATATGAATTCAACAGATAGAATCTACAGTCATTAGATCAAACCACGAACTGTAGATGACCCCGTGGAAGGTTTTCGATAGCTTTTTAATTGTGTTTTTATTTGTCTTTTCCAACCTTTCTAAGTCCAAACCATGACATTTTAACTTAAATTAGGGGAATATAGTCCACCAAGTACTCTATTTTCTTTTACTCAAAAAGAATACCGCAAGGAAGACAAAATCTAGGGTTTCAATGCTTCCAAACTAGTTCTTCTTCAAGATTCTTCCAGAACCTTATTCTTCCATGAATGTAACTCTAATCATAGTGTTGGACTAAGTTCGTCCTCATGCCCTACATCTCAATTCACTCAGTAAAAGTTAAATCTAGGGTTCTACCCTCGGTTTCATGGAATTCTTGATATGGTTTATTATCTGGTTCTGAATTTCAAATCCTTATTTATGAGATTTGCAATATTTTATGCACTGAGATTCTTGACTGGTTTTTCATACTTGTATTTCCACATGAACCTTATTTATTGAGTTTTGCTAAAAGTATTTCTGACCAGTCTTTTCCTTATAGTTATTTTGGAAATTAAAGTGATTCCAAAAGAGAGTTTAAATCACTATTATTAGAAGAGTTTAAGGGGACTTAAATGATCCCAAATATACTAATTTTACATTGAAAAGCGAATACCATTTTTAGAAAGGACTTCTTTAATGTGCACTCATTTGATGTCTCCCCCTTACTTCCAAAGCCTTGAGGCAGTGCCATAAAAACCTCTCCATGTTGATCACCTTAGGAAAAAACATTAAACACATCCATCTGAAAGAAAGGCCAATCATGTATAGCAGCCAAAGAAAGTGCACATCTAACAGTAACAATCTTTGCAACAGTAGAGAAAGGTAATAAAGCCTAATTGAATTTAAAGACACCTAAAAAATAAACAATGCTTACATATATATAATTATAAAGGTGGACCAACTGGAGAAATCGTAGAATTATTTCTTTGTGACCTATAGGTTACAAGTTCCAACCGTAAAAGCAATCACTAATGATATTCTCAATTGTGCATCACAAACCAAACTCTACCAAATTTCTACTAATACATGATGTTTTATGCAATGGACTGCATTATTCTTAATATACAATGTTAATACTTTTGGAATTCCACATCGAATGGGGTAGGGGTTACTTGGTCTCATTATATGATCTTCAGAAATTCTTCCTTCATGAGTTAGCTTTTGGAATTGATCTATTTGATACTTGTGAATGACTTATTTGATAAGTGTGACTGATATACTTAAAACTAATTGATTGTGAATTGTGACTATTGGACTGTGATTGTTAAGCCTTGTGAATTGTGTATTGTAAAACTGTTAGGTTGGACTGATTTTTATGCAGGTTGAAGTTTGAGGAGGTTCAGTTGGGATGAAAGGAGTACTCGTATTCTAGATAGTTTTGCCATGTTTGTTTGGTTACTTGTTTGAGTACAATGTTGGTTAATACTTACTCCTTACTTTTTCACTTGTGTAGGTTCCGACCCCGGATCTATGTGATTGTTCTTCTCTTGGTTACATCTAAGGCTTTCTGAGGATACATTAAGAGGTACATTGTTGTCATCTTGGTGAGCCCTCATGTTCCTTATTTTATGTTTGTTTTGTTTTAGAAACAAACACATTGATACTTGTAATTATATGTCAATTCCGCACTTTATACATTAGCAACTTGTACAGGTGATAACCATATTTTGGGGTTTCATATGAACGAATAAGTGTTCCGCTCTTATGTTATTATTGCTTACTATATGCTTTTATTTCGTGTTATTGGGGTTGAGTGTCACGTCCCGAGCCTACACCCTAAGCGTAAATGGAACTCAAAAACCATTGTTGGTCCCCAAGTGAACCCTTGGCATGGCTCACTACTCAGCGGAAGACTTACTCAAGAATATAGGAACTTCAAATGCAAACTCAACTTATAAATATATCATTAATGAAAATAGTTTAACTCGGAATATACTGAAATACTCAATAACATAACTATTCAACTCAAGTCTTTGAAACATCACAAGAAGATGGAAAAAGACTCTTCAAAATTCTACTGTCTATGAAGCCTCTAAATACTATGATAGATGTTAGGACAAGACATACGACATCTTAACAAAACTAAAAAAAATAAATGGGGAATCCTTCGAATGCAAGGAGGCTCGCCAAAGCAAATCGGGAATGCGAGTGGTATCAACAGAGCGCCTGTTGATGACCTTGAATACCTATATCTACATCATGAAATGATGCAAGCCAAATGGCGTCAGTACATTGAATGTATGAGCATGCAAGTGGAAAGATGAAACTGATATAAACATAGTTGAGTTGATAAAAAGGAAGAACATACTGACCCCAACTCAATTCAACTCAAGAATACTCAACTCAATAATATTCAACTCAACTCAACTCAAGGATACTCAACTCAACTCAATATAAAAGCGATGATAACTTGATGTAATATATATAAAGCTTTTAAAACAATAGATAATAACTCAAAATGTATATAAAATATGAAAATCAACTCTTTACTCTAACTTAGGAGATTTTCTAACCGACAATAATCATTATGAGCTACGGGATGATACAGTGTCTCGTCCACGCTACCAGAATTGTCCTATACCATGCCGGAGTATAAGACATCCTCAACTAAGTGGATCACTAAGCTATTCTTAAAAGAAATAAGGAATCATCTAAAAAGTATGACTCTTTACCCATGTTGGCATACATAATTTATGAGAATTTTGAGTTCTATTAACCCATCCCCATAACGGTGCTCAATACTACTCCCAATAGCATATACCTCATGCTTGTCACTCCCCGAGTCTATACACTGGACGTGGCCGGCACTCGAGAACCATTGCTAGCCCCAAGAGAACCTTTGGCTTGGCTCAACTCTCAGCGGAAGACTTACTCAACAACGTATGAACTCAAAAGTAAAACTTTGAAGACTTACTCAATAACATATGAACTCAAAAGTAAAACTTTACTCAAAATCTCAAAATAGATACTTAGAATATTTTAAATAAAGCATTCACTGGCCAAAAGAGGCAACTCGAGTCTCAACAATAAAAATAGAAATTAAAAAGACTCATGAACTACTACTATTTATCTATGAAGCCTCTACTAACTGAGATGGATGTTGGGACAAGACCCACGACATCATAATAACAAAAGTGAAAAATAAACTCAATTTGAAACCCTCCGCAATGTAAAGAGTCTCACCAACTCTAGCTGGAACACGACTGGATCAACGGAGCGTCAGTTGATGATCCTGATTCCTTGTATCTGCATTATAAAAGATGCAACCCAAATGGCGTCAGTACATGGAATGTACGAGCATGCAAGGGGAAATCTAAAACATGACATAAGCTTGAACTAGAATTGAAGAAACAACTTACCTCATCTCAACACAACTCAACCTCAACTCAATTCAATATAAAAGCAATGATAAAGATCCAATATAAGGAAATCTCTTAAAATAGTAAGTAACCACTCAATGTATTTAAGAATACAAAATACCTCAGTTTGTATGTAAAAATACAAAATAACTCTATCTCGGAGATTCCCTAACCGACAACCATCATTATAAGCTATGTGATGATACAGCGTCTCACCCACTCTGCCAGAATTGTCCTATACCTTGTCGAAGTATAAGACATCCTTAACTAAGCGGATCCACTAATCTAGGCTTAAAAAGGAAAAAGTAATCATCTAAAAAGTATGACCCATTCTGCCCACATTGGCTACATGGTTTATGAGGACTTTGAGTTGTATGAACTTGTCCCATATCGGTGCTCAATACTACTCTAAAAAATATACTCAGCTCTTATGTTTAAAAACATTTCCTCATCCTCAAACTTTGAGATTATTACTCAAAAGGTTTCTCTTAAAAGATATAGTACTTAAAACTCCTCATAACTCATTTGGAAATAAAAGTTTCAAATGTAAAAACATTTACTCTTGGGAATACTTAGTTCCCATATTTACTCTTGAGAATACTTAGTTCTCATATATTCATTTGGAAAATGAAACTCAACCCTACTCATCCTCATACTCAAGTACTCAAGTCTTAAAACAAGTTTTAAAAGATTGTAAAAGACTTCTCAAAATGACTCGAAAGAACTCTCAAGATTTAACCCTTAAATCTACCTTTAATTTGAATTATGAATTCAAGGTTATGATTCATGTTATGAATGATCTCTCGATGCTTAGATGTAGTTTAAAGTAGTTAGAATAAAAAAGGAGTAAAGGCATACTTTAAAAGAACTCAGACGGGACAAACAACGGAAATGGGGGTGGGGCAGGCGACCCTGGTGCACTGAGTGGCGTGGCGCGCCACCCCCTAAACTACAGAAGATATTTTCTGGCACACTGCTGGCGCGGCACATCAGCCCCTTGCCCAGAAATTCCAACGAATTTTCTTTCTCGTTTTCTTGCCCTAATTCGCCTAGAATCTAATGGTTTCTTCCCAACTCACTTAGATTTGAATACCCAACATAAGTACACGAAAATCTACTCAAAACAACCCTCAAATTACTAACATTCATCTCAAGAATTCATCAAAACCTCAATAATCAATATTAACGAGTGAAACTTCAAGAAAACGCAGCAAGAACTCAAATCCTTTGACCTCAAGAATGAAATTGCAATAAAATCATATGATTGGTGTGTGGGTGAACAAATCCAACACTATGAGAACTCACATACCTCTTAGGGATCAAACCCTTGGCGAAATTCCTCGAAAATCCTCAAGAACCTGGACGAACGCCTTGAATCTCTCCTCTTTTCTCCTCTTGAACTCCTCTCAAAACCCTAAGCGTAATTTAGGATTATGAAAACTAACTCAAAACAGTTTAGACCCCTAAAAACCTACTAAAAACGTTTTAAGCTGAAGGGTTAAGGAAAAGATGAAAATAACCCTCATTAATTCGGGTAACTTTCCTTAACTGGACAGGCTGACTTCAAACGGGCTTATCTCCCTCATCCGAACTCGAAACTTAGCAAACTTGGTGGCATCGGAAAGAGGATTCAATGACCTTTCATTTGGTATCTTATAGGCCACCTAACTCATCATGTACTGAAAGTTATGGTCGTTTGAAGTTGATCCAAGACTCACAACTTAAGCTTAACTTGAACAAATCTCAAATTAGCTCTTTCCAAATTAGTTCTTTCTAATTCTAGTTCTTTCTAAGGCGGGATGTTACAATGCTCATATGTTTAAACTCTAGCTTTGCTTCTAACAATTAGAAGAATTCTTGAGAATCAAATTACTTTAGGCATGATTATTTAATCAGCACCACTTAAATTTCTCAATTTTAATATTATTTATCAGATATTTATTTTATTTAGAGAAAAAATTAAAAATTATTTAGTCAACACCACTTAAATTTATCAATTTTAATACTATTTATCATATATTTATTTTAAACTTAATGAGATGATTTAAAATTATTTAATTAATATCACTTAAAAAATAATTTTGTGAACAAATATTGTGTCCCGTGCACTGCACGTGTTCTTCACACACACACACACATATATATATGAGCTCTTAAATTTTTACAAAAGAAAAAATAATTTATTTTTTAAAAATTCTTTTTTAAATTATTGAACTCAATGACATCTTAATAAAATTTTGAAATATGCGCACTAATAATATTAAAGTTAAACTATCTCTAAAATTACTTAACTCATCTCTATTTATCACTCAAACTTCACTTTTTACTATATATACAAAAGTCATTAACATTCAATTTCACAAAATATTCATTTATTTGCACTCTTTCTCCTCTTTATTTCTCACCTTTCTTAGAAGAAAAATAAAAGGAAAAACAATGTTAATGATGTGGCACAAACTGAAGAAGGCACTCTCCCTCCATCCAACAATAGTAGTCTATTATATTAAAAATAATTGTCCAATAACACTTGTCCAATTTAGAAAATCAAGAGATAATTTACCTTTGTGTCTATTTTACCGTTGCCATTAAATATTATTTATCATCTAACACATTTTTCAAAGCATTAAATTTAATAAAGTCAAAGAATAATATAGTAATATTATTCCTATTGTTTATTGTTTCTTAAGGGGTGTGTCAAATCAATAGTAGACAACTATTGTTGGATAGAGAGAGTAATACTTTTTTTAAAAATCCAACATAGATATGATAACATTTTTGAGAAGTTCAAGCAATATATAATAAAAATACCAAAGATCAATAATGTGGGGAAGTTGCTAGCAGTTGTGATAGTTCCCAATAAAGTTTTGCACCCACAAGTATTGTATATTTCAAGTCGATATTGCCAGGAAGGAGAACAAGGCAGTAGTAAAATTTCATTTCCAGCTTTCCTTCCTTGAAGTAGAGGAATGTTTTTTGGGAAAATTTCATGAAAGTTTAGTTGTCTAATCCATTGTAAACATACCATCCAAAATTTATATGACAAGTTTTTAGTCCAAAACACAATTTGGTATATAATAATATACATCCAATATACAAAAGTTTCATATTTCTTTTTTACAAAAATGTTTAGAACTTATATACAATATTATACACCAATATAAAATTTTATACAAAATAGATCCAATTGTGAAACTATATACCCAAATTGGACCCAATATAAAGTATTTGCCCATAATGGACTCATGGCCCAAACTATTTACCCACTTATCCCACTTTTTTCGTTTCTTAATTGGGAAAATTACATGGTTAAGCAAACATATACTAGTTAATTAGCAATCATAGCTATAGTTTTAGTTGGTTACCACTCGCGATCAACATTTAGTGACAATTACGTGAGCTGGGGTTTCGAGTTTGTATAATTCGCATGTTTGTAGAATTCAGAATTTGTATAATATAATTTGTATAACTTTTGTATAATGTAATTTTGTGTAGTATAATTTGTATAACTGTTTAAAGTTCAGATGTTTGTGTTTGTATAAATTCGTAATTTCGATTTATACAAAAAATATCTCAACTATACAAATGTACCCGTGAATTATACAAACTCACCCGCGAATTATACAAACCCGCAAATTATACATATGAGACAACTTAAATTGTATCAACATCCCGTAAATATGCAAACGATAGCTATGAAGCATAATTAAGTTTAGTATAGTGGCTATTTACAAAAATTCCCCTTCTTATTTTGCGCATGATATCAACATGACGTCAACGTACTATGAATTAATCTTTTGTGATACTCTGTTAGTATATTGATACCATATTGGTAACATATAGGGCTGAGCTTAATCCTCTGTGATACTTTGTTGGTCTGTTGATATCATATTGGTATCGTATAGGGCTGGGCTTAATCCTCTGTGATACTTCGTTGATATATTGATAGCCTATCGGTATCATTTAGGATTGGGCTTTTTTTAAAAAAAAATAAGGAACAATTAAGATAAAATTATTAAAGTCACAATCTTATTTACTAAACTCTAAATTAGTAAAAAAAAAAAAATATATTCTTTGTGGTCTCCGTCGGTATATTGATACCATATCGGTATCATATAGGACTGAGTTTAATTCTCTATGATATTATGTTGGTATATTGATACCCTATCGGTATCATAAAGGATTGACCTCTTTTTTTAAGAAATAAATAAGAAAGACTTAAGAGAAAATTATTAAAGTCACAATCTTATTTATTAAACTCTAAATTAGTAGAAAATATATTTTTATATTTTTTTTTCTTTTTCTCTTTTAGCAAATTTTTTTTAAAAAAATTGTATCTAAATTGTGAGTCTTTTTAAAACTGTTTTTAAATTTAAATATTAAAGAATTGAAACATACCTCAATAATACCACGACAATAAGTAGATATACCATAATAGCATCATGGATGATTGAGTAATCTCATCGGAGTTCTTGAAGCAAACCTCAATGAAAACACTGCTCAGTTACTCATTAATGCCACCAGAGTATATTATATTTTGATGGTAAGAAGTCCTTCAATGTAGACAATGCTCAGCTTAATTACTCTTTGATATCATCAGAGTATACTCATATACTACAAATATACTGTGATGGCATCTTAGAGGAAAAAAAGGGTGGGCGCTGACGTTAGCGCATGAATTATATGTTTTTTTAAAATAAAAAGGGGGTATGAAAGTAATGGAGCATTTAAGGGTAAATATTTTTCTTTTTTGGAGGTATAAGTGTTCTTTATTCCAAAATTATAAGATATATTTATATACTCATATATAGGATTATACAATTTTATATGCTATTATATACAAATCGATGTTTCGTCAAACTTTGCTAGTTGATTTTTCTCAAACGACAAGACAAAATCTTCTGAAAATTTGTGGAGAGGAAGATTAGTGATGTCCTATCATCCCCAATAGGTGAGACATCATAAATCTTAATAGAATTTCATGGAGAAATATTCTAAAAATAGTTGACACTTTACTCTTGCGATTTCGCTATAGTAATTGAGTTTGTAATTTGCGATTTCCTAGAATAGTGGATGAAATTTTGAGACGATTATTGTTGGAACAGATTTATCTCATCAAGATATATTATTTTTTACAAGTATGAACTTTTGGAGGCCGGGAGAGGGATTTGGCCCCATAACAGCCTTCTAGGGTTTTTAATTACTTCTCTTTTGGATCAATTTAGATAAGCATTAAATTTTTTTAATGAAATTATGTAAACTAACTTTATGCGTTGAACTATAGTATAATTATCTCTTTTTTAAGGGGGAGGGGGGGGGGGGGGGGGTTTACTGATTTGACTTAGAAATACTGCAATTGTTGGGTTGTTATGTTTTTACATGCTTAAAAAATTAACAAATAAAACCCTTAAGTGTTTTTAAATAAGAGTTTACTTAATTACTGATTTAATATAAATATTTTTCTATTTTTCACTTTTGGCTCGTCTCTGCACAATGGATGTTCATATTGTTATTTTTGTGTTCTCGATATATATTATGTATTGAACTTATCAATTAGAATGCCTAGTTATGTCTTCTTCTTAGACAGCTTAGCCTATTTTTCTGCAATTTCCTTTTATTTCAACTTCAAATTGCATCATGATATTTGTCACGATCTAGAGCATAGTTATTTAATTTAACTTTAACCTTAATTTAACTTTAACCTAAGTGCGAAACACTATGTCTAATGAGTTTCATCAAAGTAGTAAAAGTAATAAGTAAAGAACACATTGGTTTTATGTAGAAATAACTAGCTCACAAAAGGTATAAATATCACGACCTATACCTCTACAGCATTTTTTTTCTATCCCCATTTACACCATTTTCTCCTACAATCTCTCACCCACATAAGTTTCCTTTCACCCACATTATTTTTGAATTTTGAATTTTTGGTTCTTTTCTCTCCCCATTTACACAATTTTCTCCTAAATTCTCTCACCCAGATTAGTTTCCTCGCACCAACATTATTTTTGAATTTTGAATTGTCGTCATTACCCTCCCGATTGTGCTATTAAAATTTCAGGGAACCATCAAAAACATGTTGAAATCAACTTTATATTTTTTTTCTTTATATTATGTATAATACTTTTAATTTTTTTCATGAATTTTCATATACATATATAGATTCAACTAATACAATTTTTTATTTATATACATATTACACATATATACATATACAACTGAAAAGTACAACAAAAAGAACATATACAAATTACAGCTAATACTATTTCTTATTTGCATATAGATTTCACATATACATTTATACAAAGAACACATACATATACAAATTACAGCTATATGTACGTATACAATGGACAAGCCTAACAAAAAATACATATACATATACAAATAACATCTAATATACAAACGCAATTATCATAATTAAAGACGAACATAGCTGTATACATATACAAATATAGAAAAAACTGAAACGTTTTATATACGAATTATCCAATTGTACAAATGAATTTATACAAAGCTGGTCAATTTGTATATAAATTGAATGTATTTAGCGAATTATACAAATCAAAAGCTCCATAGCAAACATAAATGTAGCTATGAAGCGCAATTATCTAAACTATAAATATACAGCACTAATATTGATATTATCTTTGTCATACCTAAAATTTACTCTAAGTTTTATATTCAATTTTTCAAAAGATATTTTTAATTAAAATATATGTTTTTTTAATTTAGAGTTTTATAAATAAGCTAGCATTTCTTAAATATATTTTTAAATTAACTATTTAACTTTGCTTATATTTTTATTAGTTCAAGATAGTTTCCTAATATTTTTATCACTATATTTTATTTTTTATTTTTGTCTTACAAAACGAAAATCAAATAAGAAAACAATAAATCTTAACTCCTCCGCACTAATCCTTACCTCACCCCATTACCCCTATATACACTCCACAACCATCCACTCTCGCCCTCAAATACTCTCTACACCAACATATTACAACACACACACACAAAAACCCACGTAGAAAGTAAGAAGAAAAAAACAATATAAACCATGTTAGATAATCGATTAACCAACATCATACATATCTTGGTCTAAACACCCCTAGATGTCTAACCCCAATTTCTCTCTTTAGTGATCCTCAAACTCATTTCTTAGATAGACTCTTATCTGGTTAGTAAAATAAGTCATAACATGACAGTGAAAATCATCTTTTCACATAGCTTGTGTGGGAGAGCCAAAGTTGTCATGACTTGAGCCAACACTTGAAAAACAACTCAAAACTCCGCATTAGTCACTTGTTTGGTCAAAGGGTCGGTCGAAACTTGTGGAGCTTCTTGTTCCACATTCTCATTCGCTTTCCTTCTCCCGTATGCTCTTCGAGGGGCTATAGCTTGAAAAGCATAAGATGAGGATTGGGAGAGAGACATATAGAGCTACACTTTATCGCATGCCTTTAGAATAATGAAAGAAGTGGAATTTCCTAAACATCTTATAATCTCTCATTCATAAATGTGGCGCACTTCACACTCATGAACAAGACTCTACTGATTACCAAGTTTGTCACGACCCAAAGTACACCCTAAACGTGACATGACGTATAGGACCCCAAGAGACCCTACACAAGTCACTTAGCATACATTATACAAGATAATAGAAATAAAGAGTTTGAAAAATAGCATTTCACATTTCAAAAGAGTTTGACAAAAGCAAAAGTCTAACATAAGTCTTAATAGCCATCTAATACATCATAAGGAAAATGATTGGGACATAACCCATACATGACATACAAAGTATGAAAACAAAAATGACATAAAGCAATAAAAGCATCTCGGTCCTCGGAACATGAGGACTCGCGACTCTTCGAAGCCAATGAAACCAAATAGCCACGAGTATGGGAGGTAGGAACGTCAAACCCAACATTAGTGAAATAGTGTAGGCACAAGTATGCATTAGCACATGAAATGTACTAAGTATGGGGTAATGTGCACAAACATATGCATGATATCATGAATGGCTATAGGCATGATCATTCTTTGAACATTTAATGACTTAAAGAAGAAATGACATGTAAATCATGAAACATGGTGAAAACATTGAAATAAGAGACATGAGGAAAGCTTTGAAGAAATATAGTTATTTTGTGGGATATTAGCATTAACCGACAATAAGACCATGAGAGCTATATCATGGCATCTGGTATATCCCTCATACCGAAAGAAGGGGAATCTACTTGCCAAGGTAGACTTCACACATCTCATCATTTGCTAAAGAGGATCAACTAACTAGGTCATTTAAGACAATCATACAGGGGCACATAGTTTGGGACTAGAAGTTTCTACTAGAGACTACCCTAATTGAGCCTCCACCTCAAAGCCTTCTCGGTGCTAAGTATAAATCCCAATGGAATAGATAAAAGTCAAATATCATTTTAACATAGGAAATGCAATGATCAATACCAATCTACACTTTTGAGATCAAAACATAGAATACTCCTTAAACATAATTCGGCATGGATGAGAAAACATTTCACCAATGTGAATTCATTTGTGAGAAATACCTTTCACAATCATGATCATCATAGTAAGTGAGAAATCCTTTCACAATAGCAGTGATACTTTTCTTTTTAAAGCATCCCCAAATCATTTATAAACATTTAATAAAAACATGTGTATCTTCATAATTCCATAGTTCATAGTTCATGGGTGCATCACAGGATCATAGTCGAAAAATATAATTTAGGTATGAGTCAATGCAATTTCAACTAAATATTATAGATTAACATCAAATTATGCATTAGAAGACTGTATCAACAATAATCACTCATAATTGGATGAAACCCACATTTGTTGTGTTGAAACCCTAATTTGATCAATTAAAATTGAATTGGGAAGTTAAAACCTTTGGGGACTCCATGGAGGAAAAGACTCCATGCCCACATACCTTGCTATTCATAGACCAAGAAAGATGGTGAAATGGAGACTTGAATGAAATTCTAGCTCTTCTTCTTCTTCCTTAGGTCAAGAGAACTTGGGGATGATGAATTTGGTCAAGTTTAGGGAATTTAAGAGAATGATTTGAAAGTGGGTAATTTGGGGGTTAACAATCTTATATATGGCTTATGGTAAAGGCAAAACGATGTAGTATAGAATTAAAATAATTAGGAAAAGACCCAAAATCCCCTTTAAAATAACTGTCGAACTCGACCTATGGTTTGGACCTACGAACTGTATGGCTGTCTACGGTGCGTACTGGTCAACCGTAGACCAAGTACTGTGACTATTATTTTGGACTAACTTTGACGGACCCTGTCAATGGCTCGTAGGTCATCCTATGAACCGTAGACACCAACTGTAGAAAGCAACCTTAACCATTAAAATTTCACTAAGTTTGGGATTCACCTACGAGACTTATCTACGAAGGGTACTAGGGCTTGGTTTTTTAAATTGTATTTCCCTTCTTCCTACGACTGTCATCTACGGCCCGTAGAAGCTCCTACGGTTCGTAGATGGGACATGTAAAACCAAACTACAGCCCAAAAAGTCATTTTCTTCTTTTTCCAAAATCCTAGGTGTTAGATTAACTTTATGCTTTATGAATTTGGTATGACTAGAATTTTGTGGACTCAAGCCTTATTTTCAGTTAGTCATATTTTTAATCAAATTCCTACCCTAAAATATGATGCATCTCTTTATGAACTTTGAAGGAATCGAAAGTCAAACATAAATTAATTTTAAGTATGAGGTTGTTTGGCTCATGTTAGATTACCAAATCAACAAATGACTAAGTGTATCTATAGATGAATATATTATGTGTTTATTGGTAATTCAGAAATCAGTAAAGCTTATAGATTTTTAAATCTGAAGACCCTAAGCCCTGACACAATTATTGAATCATTACATACTATTTTTTTTTAGCATATATTTCCCAAGAAAATCTTTGAAATAAAATACAAGTTCTTCCATGTCTCCTCTTAAAATAAAAATAGTTGAACCCTTGGAAGAAAGTCAATCAAGACATTACAAGATCAGCCAAATTAAGATATTTTAGACCTAATTTTCAAGTTTATTTAGTTGAAAATGATCCTAAAAGTTATGATGAAACAATGTATTCACATGTTGCTCCTTTCTGGCCTGAAGTTACTGAAAATAAAATGCACTCTCTTCTATCAAATAATATATGAATTTTATTTGTATGTTATAGTTATAGTTTGCATAATTGCGCTCCATAGCAAATATAAATATGTATATTTCGCTATACATAAACAAAATAAAGTAGTTGTATATAATCTGTTTCTGTTTCGGTATACATATAAAAAAGATCAATTACATAATATGTGTTTGTATAAAGCGAGAAAGAGAGAAAGGCAAAAGAGAACTGGGCAGGGAAATATTTGTATTGTATAATTATAAGTGTATAGGACGGATATATATGTATTTGCATGTTTATATACAATTTTCTCTCGCTTTATACAAACAGAAACACAATTTATACATTTCTGTTTGTATAAGCGAGAGAGGCGAGGGAGAGAATGGCGAGCGAGATCTGGGAGAGTGGCGAACTAGATCCAGGGAGGGGAGAGAGGGGAATGAAAATATATGTATATATACAATTTTCTCTCGCTTTATACAAACATAAACACATTTTATACATTTGCGTTTGTATAAAAATCGAGAGAGGTGAGGGAGAGAACAAGAGTGGCGAGCGAGATTCACCAGGAGAGAGGCGAAATAGCAACAATTTGCTATGGGGTACAACTAAATCAAACTATGTTTATAGCATTTAATTTGAATTAATAATTTGTTATTGTATACGATTTTTCCCTTTTTCTTTCGTCTAGCCCAAACATCTCAACAAGCCCCACACCTTAGTGAAAGATGGTCAGATCCAATGAAAGAGATGTTATTATCACTCAATTCTCACAAGTGATAAGATGTCATCTCAAGTTCAATTTCATGTGTTGTCCTTCCTGTTTTGAACAATTATCAAAAACTCAATCTTTTATAATTATTTATGCAATATTGATACATGTTTATATACCATTCATATAATATCTATACACGTTTATACACCATTTATACAATAACGATACATCACATATACACTACATAACTATCTATACATACAATATATGTACATTGTATGTACACTACATAAATATTGATCCATAATATATATATATATATATATATATAATATCGATACATTACATATACACTGCATACTTATTTATACATCATATACACATGTTCATACACCATTTATACAATATTCATTCATATTTATACACTATCTATACTACATTGATACATTACATATACACTACTTAACTGTTGGTAATTAAAAAATTTAAGAAAATAATTATTTAGCCACGGTCAAAACAACATTTTCTTGATTTTTTTTATTTGAAAAAGATTAAAGAGAATAAATAACATAAATTTTGAAAAGAATTTTACTTTTTATCATAAATAATTTTTTTTATAAAAATATTAACACGTAATTTATTCTTGGTAAATTTTTTGAGGGGGAGTGGGGGGGGGGGGGGGGATAAAATTAGGGGTCTAAGACATATGCCTTATTTTCTTAAGCATTAACTTGCCTTGATGTATATATCTAAGAACAAAAGAATTCTTTCATCAATTAAATACTCCTTTAGTTCATGGTTTTACAATGGAGAACGCAGGATTCAGTCCTTGAGTTCGTACTCCAACATATTGTGATGGAGTTTCACTTGTTAAATTTTAAACTTCAGTGTTGACTTTCCTATATTTTAGTTAGGATATGTTTTATTCAAATATTATCTCCGCATTAAAAAATTATTACTTCTCAATTACATTTTATTAAAATGATAACTAGATATTCATAAGTGATCCCAAAGCTGATCATTCTGCTTCATTTTTCCCTTATACTCCATTGTGGGACTTTTACACGAATATTCACGCGGGATGGAAAAAAATTACCCATTTGTGTATGCTTACCAATTTTTTTTATAAAAATTACACCACATATATTTGTACATTGTATATCTTTAAGGTATATATTTCACATAATTGTATACTTGAAAGTATACACTATAATATAGTATTAAGGTAAACAACATGTGAATCATGTGTCTCGAAGGTATACAACGTACATATCTGCTGGTATTTTGTAAATGATTTTTTTAAAAGTTGGATTATAATGTTTTACAATATATTGTTGAAAGCCATTGAAGAATTAACTTAAATAGTCGCTCACTATATTGCATTAACTAGAAATTATCCAAGAGATTTATAATATACATGTATATAAACGTCGTATATAGTCAATGTATAATGTATGTATACCACCTAAGAAAAGTAAACATTGAATTTAAAAATCGGAAATTTATTACTATAATAATCATATAAGTCATGGGGAGCTCTTTTATCAAACTATTCATGGAGAATGTGTCCAATGACCAATATGAAGCTCCTGATGGTTATAATTTGCACTGAAGAATTTAATTTTCACATCATTTTTTGGTCAAAATGGCTATTATTACTTATCAAGGTAAAAATGAAAGCTAATAAGTGGAAATTGTAAGATATAATTATGTAAAAGGTAGTAGTAATAAAGAAGTTAATGAGTATCTTTAGGTTGGTCACTTTCAAGCCATTATATTTTTTGCAAATCTTATGCTGTTTCAATGAAGGAGAAAAGGTACATTTTATAGTTCCCTTAGAGCCATGAATACTCAAGTGTTTGATGACAAGTAGATCAATTGGCATATATCTTTAAGTCCTATCAATACTTCAATAATGGATTCCCACTAGACTTATATTGAAAGAGTCCTTTTAGCTTTGGCTCCATCCAATGAGGAAAAAGTGTACCCACTAAATTGTACATGTTGGGTAGTTGAGTTAATAGTGGATGAACAGGAATTTAAGGTTCTAAATCTTGAAAAGATAAAAGCATAACTATCAATCATGTTGCCCTAGATGTTAACCTAAGTATTTTTAGTAGTCTCCTTAGTTGTAATGTGTGGTTTTTTTTATGCAAAGTGCGAACCCCACAAAATAAGAAATCTTGTGAGATGAGGACATTTGAATTATAATTAGGCTAGTGGAGAAAATGATGTCTGCATCAACCATGTGTCAAAAAATAGTTTGAATTATTCCTCCATTATCTCTTTCCAAGACTTTGCTTTCCAACCACTCATTCACTACAAGAAATCAGAGTTTTGGTGATGACTTTTGGTAGCGACTTATCTTATCGCTATAAAATAAGATAAATCAATAGCGATAAATAAATGTTACCATAAAATGTATAGTTTTGGTGGCAATCTTTGTACTGGCCACGAAAGATATCATATTAGTGGCGACTTGATCATCGTCTCCACAAATAATCCTACTAAAATATAGCTGAAAAATGAATTTGTTGCGACAAAGAAATTGTCGCTATAAAATGTCTTTTGGTGGCGACTTTGTAGTCTCCACTAATTCTGTTGTTTTTATAAAGATTTTGAATGTAAGTTTAAAGTTTTATTACTAATGTATTTGGTCCATTATTTGTACTAAATGTTTCAATCACGAAATACAAAAAATAATTAATTAAAATAGTAGTGGACTTTAGTATAAATTAAATTTTAAAAATTATCTATTTTTTAGGATAAGTAAATTTTAAATAATATTTTGTTAAAACTCATTTATCTATATTTTGACTTTTTATGGGTGATTTGTATCGCCACAAAAAGATTCTTTTCTTGTAGTGATTGTTATCAATTCTTGATGATTCAACTAGAGAAATTAACAAATCTCTTTAGTTGGCTTTCATTCCATTCCATTACTTTACCAATTGATCCCAACTCATCAAAAAAGTTAGGTTTTGACAAAGTCATGAAAATTCCCATATAAAGTAAACACAATGTGGAAGGTCATTATTCTACATGTATGGGGTGTTGCATGGCCCCCAAATTCCCTTCACCTTTCTCTATCAACTATTTGTATATTTAGTGTATGGATCCCATTTCATAAAGAGCATATGTGTTGTAAGAAAACAAAGGAAGCAACATCAAATTGAAGATGGATGAGTAGATATGTGCCATAATCATACTGACACAATAAGGTAAGGTTAAGTTTCACATCGTGGAGCCCCTACCCTACACATTTCTTTGATAGTATCCATGCTTTTGTGCTAGGTTTTGTCCCCTCTATAGATCCTACTAAAATTCTATCTCAGGTCAATGAAGTGGGAATAAGGATAGACAACTTCTGGTGACACACACCCCTTTCCATTTCTTAATGATATTGGGTCCACACCCTCATTTAGTCTAAAATTTTGGGACATAAACATGGGCCAACATAATTGGATCCTACATTTTGGGTTAGATGGGGACCATCAACAATACTATAAAAACATTGAATGTGGGGTGACCTAAATTGTTGGATTGTTAAGTCTCCTTTAATTAGATTTCATCTTCATGATATGTCCATGTTCTTGTAGGGTGAAAATAATGTAATTGTGACATTTACTTGTCATAAAGGACATTCACATGCATCAATCAAATACTTACTTCAAATTATTGTCACACCAAAATATCAAGTTTTTAACTTTTTTCAACAAGGGGCAGAGATTTTGGTTTTAATTAACCTAGCAAATCACCAAGGAATTCAACTTTTAATTTCAATAAGGAGAGCTACCCCTTTCAGTGCTAGACATTGTATACATTTTGGCTCCACTAAATTGATACTCCATTTTAAATAAAATATCACTTAATTTGAAACGGAGGGAATAAGCGAACAAAGGCAGGCATTGATAGGAAAAGTCTCATTGGGAACCCCACCTCTCATTTAGACCAAAAGGCAAGACAAGTGGTGCAAAAGTGGTTGAGATGATATATATATATATATAAACTCTGTTGTGATTATTTAAGAAAAAAAAAACCATTTTTTGTGGAAAATAGCTATGGGTCCCAGAAATGCAATCTTATGACAAGAACCTCTTTCAACTTTATATTTCTTTAGTTCTTCAACAAGATGGCCAATGTCTTGAAGTAAAGGGAAGTTCAAATCATAATTACTCCTCCTTTGTCATATTTTAGTTGTTATTTTAGCTTATTTTGTGCTCAGAAAATAATACATATAATCTAATTTAATTTAGTAAGTGATGTTTATTTATTAAATATTTTTTTAAAATTAATTAGTGTTATAAAGAATTATCTTTTAAAATAAAAAATATTATAAAATACCATTAATGATTAGTTTAAATTTTTAAAGTAATTATTATTTTTAAGATAACTTTTTTTAGTTAAAATGACTGTTAATTTGGGGCAAGTATCATTTTCCACCTACCAATGAAAAGAAGATGTACATTTGGAGGAACTTAATAAAGAATGCGACATGCT
Source organism: Solanum pinnatisectum (assembly GCA_035578085.1). NCBI lineage: Eukaryota > Viridiplantae > Streptophyta > Magnoliopsida > Solanales > Solanaceae > Solanum > Solanum pinnatisectum. Next base: position 12,912,398 of record CM069077.1, read on the forward strand.
TGATGCTCTTAAATATCAATCGCTTTGACAAGGAAAAATCATTTAATATTCACCTTATTGTTGCATCTAACGAAAAAGAATAAGAAAAAAATAAAATTATAAATACTTAGGGACAACTAAATGAATTTGTCAAAATGGACAAGTAATTAGGGACAACTAAAAAGGAAAAGTGGACAAGTAATTAAGGACAGAAGGAATATTAGTGCTCTCTTTGACCCTAATTACTTGTCCACTTTTCTTTTTTTAGCTGTACCTAATTATTTATCTATTTTGACAAATCAAGAAATGACAATTTTTTAACCTATTATACCTTAAATTAATTATTCTGAAAAAGGTTGAACTTTTTGAGTATCTTAAGTTTTTAATTCACCACTTCATAATTAATAGGTATAAAATGATAAATTTACTATGTCAATCATTATTTTCTTAATAAATGTGTCAATTCAAAAGTAAAAAAATAATTAGGGGCGGGAGTATTGTGCACTGCACCCAAGCCAGAACAATCAAAGAACTCATTACTCACTAGATATGCATATTGCTAGTCACAGAAAAGTAGAGAGGAATGATTATTCAGCCCAAGGGGAAATGGTCATAGCATTGGATGCCACACATTGACCAGACAACAAGGCGGCATTTTAGTAATGCTCATGATCATGTTGGCTATTCCCAATAGACCTATACTAATTAAGGATAAAGTACTCCATAATATTAAGTTGACACATGATATTTTATTATATTTAAGAAATAAACCTATATAGTGAATATTCCCTATATAAGTAACTGATTGAGAATCTTTGATCTCATAATTAATATAATATTTTTTTATATAAGTGACTCTTTATTGAGTAAAACACAATCCAAGTGTATGTGCCATGAAAAGAGACCCCTCGAGAGGGCATCCTCGGGAAAGAAAGAGAAGATAGTATGATATGATCTAAAATCAATGACATAGACAAGAAACAAGGCTTCAGAAAATTCAAGTGTGCAGACGAGCCTCATATATCTTATCTTTAAAAGAATATTAGCTAGGATTATTAAAAATATCACTGTGTGGTCGTTCATCAATGGTCTCAGTAGGATAGGGCATATTTGGAGCTTTTCTATTGGCCAAAGCCTCTTCATTGTAACCATTTTAAATATTTTGAAAGATTCACAGGGTTAGTCATGTTGTACTTAGTCTATTATATCATTTGTTGAGGGTAAGCTGGTGGATTCAAATCTCATCCCATCAGGTTAAAGTCCGGATGCATCATGATGAAAAATGTTCAGAGAAAGAAGGTAGATTCACGTTTTATCGCACCAAGAGGGTAATACATCAATTTGAGTTTTGATGCATCATGATAATAAGATATTGCATTCGAGTCTCATAGAATTATGGTCTAACGCGCTTCATATGGGTAAGACATTGAGTTTGAGTCTCAATGCACCATAGTGATGATAAAATGATGACTAAGGCAAAACTAATATAATTTTTTATGAAAAGTTATGAAATTCGTCCCATTAAATTTGCTTTATTCCCTGAAGAGAATATGGTAGCAGTACATGATAAGTTTGAAATCCGTCCAATTATTTCATCCTATCATATGAATGTTGTAGCGATGAATAATAAATCTGAAAGAAGACAAGAGATTGAATGTATGAATAAGGGTGTGGGGAAAAGAATTATAATAGTCATCATTGTGGTAATTATAAAAGGAAAAACATTTTGAGTTCTCCAAATAGTCCTTCATAATGTGAAGGTAATTTTTATCATCAAAATGATATCAAAGGTCATTGGACACGAGGTTGTTGTGCGAACTAATAATTTGATAAATTTATAAACCCTCCATCAAAAGAAAGGAAGATAAAGTGGTGGTACACTTGACCTTTCAAAGTGATGTTGAGCTGTGTCATGCTAAAATGATAAATATTAAGGACATGATAATGAGCTTATAATGCAAATTTATGAAACACATACAAATGATTAGTTCATTTCTTGAAGAGAATGTGACTTCTGATAAGCATCATGAATGCTCGATCATTCTGAAAGTGAATGGATCAATATGTGGTAAATGCATTAAGGATTGGATACCTGCCACAACTCACCTCTACGGGAGGTTTGAGAAAAATAAATAAATTTAATTTTGTCATAACGGTCTTGTTTGTTGTATACACACATGGGCATGATAATGGAATCACATGCAAAAGTAAACTAGAAGTTTACTGAAATAAAGATCAGTTGGAATAACGCTAGTTGGCCATTTGGGTTCAAATATAATGCAAAAGTAATTGAATAATCACGCGATTATATGATGAAAAAATAAAATATTCTTTACGAATTCTCTTGTATTGCTTGTTCTCATAATAAACTGGTCGTTGTACCAACTAAGGTTCGGATTGTATTTCCTAAGGTTTTGGAATATATAAAAATGTAAATATGGGTCTGTTCACCTGCCATGTGGATTGTTTTCAACTATATAATTTTAATAGTTGCATCTATGGTACGGTCACATGTGCTTTGTTGTCAACTTACGAATTGATTTTTGTAAGGTTATTTTCTCGAATTATTTAACTAATAGCATAGTTTGAAATTATGAAATTACGATGAAAATACTGATTGATTTAGCATAAATTGTATGCCTTCAATTATAGCTAAACCATTGGTATGAGAACAAAACTCCCAAATAAAATTTGGTATGAAATGAATTTATTTAACATGACAACACCATGTCTGCATCAAGCCGATAAAGTTTCTCCATCATAATTGGTTCAGGATTAAGAATCAAACAATTTTCATTGAACTTCAAATGTGAGATATCTAATTTAAATGTGCTACCACACACAAAGATGGATCCACAAATAAAGATGGGGGAGAGGGGGAGAGATGATTGGCAGCTAAAAATTATGATAAATTATCTAGATACTCGTTAAAAAAGTAAACTTGAAGTTCAAAAGATAATTGTCAGGTGTATTTGCTTACTCTATGTTACAATTCAGTTGCAAATGCTCCAATGAGAAGTCCTTCAAGGACAAAATATATGGTACGTCTGAAGCATGAGAGACCAATCGATTTCAAATGTAAACTTTCTTGAGGAAGGAGAGGAGCAAATAATCAAGATGGTCATGATAATGAGGCAATTGCTTTAAAGAAGCACGACAACATAACACTTCATAAAATCTTGGAAACAGGTTCAGGTACCTGAAATGATAAAAAATGAAGAGATCTCAATAAGTTATGTTGTATTGAAATCGAGTTAAATGACCGTCTACAATATCAACAATATGAAGTAGCGCTAATATAAATGGTGACATTGATCTTGAATTCAAATTTGTCACATAGTCTAGACAAATAAATGATTGACTAAATAAATTTACAATTTAAGTATATTTTATTTCACTTGGAAAAATGATGTTTTAAACTTATAGCCTATAGATCAAGGTATAATGTCAGTGAGAGTACAAATAAATTATTGTGCGAAAATATAAATGATTTGTACTAGGGGCATAAATATTTTTCGCAAAAGTTTTGACATTGTATGGAGATGTTTTCTTCTATGGTGGATACAATGAGGTTTGTTTTGTTCTGAAAAAATTTGAAAAACTGGAATGCATGTAATAAATAATTGTCATGTCTAGCTAGAAATGAAGGTTATATGAAAATTGAAGAATTCGAGGTGCCTTAAACGATGAAGGTTATAAGAAACTCCTTGAAGGATTTAAAAGGAATTAAAGTGATTCCATTGAGTTCTTTAATGGTTGTGACATTGCTTAACATAAAGAAAGATCAATTTCGATTTGATGAATTTAATTGAAAAATATCATGTATTAGTGCAATTGGTGTACATACAAATTAAATTATCGGTTATGCAAATTTTAGAAGATTATTACATAACCAAAGTTATGTGAGGGGATTGTCATATTATCATTCAAGTAATGCCAAAAAACTAACAAAGCAAGTGACTCAACACATAGAAGATGTGAGATTTTTTTTAGAAGAAGAGACGAGCTTCAACAAAATTGAAATGTTCAATCTTCGAATCTAAAAATATTGATTATGCAGACACCGAATATTTATTTGATCCTCATAAATCTCAATCTCAAATGAATTTTTTGTTTGCATGTGGAAGCATAATAATATTCGACATTCTATGAATCAAACACTAGTAGCCACTTCTTCAAATCGTGCGGAAATAATATTCATCCATGAAGTAAGTCTAGAGTGCTTTTAGTTAGGATCAATGTTCCATCATATTCAGGAAATGTGTGATTTTCTTTGGAAAGGAATATTCTAGCCACTATGTATGAAAATAAATTTGTATGTATAGCTCAATTTATTGAAGGGATGATACAATCAAAGGATACCAGACAAAACATATTTCACCAAAATTCGTTTTCACACATAATCTTCAACAAAATGGTGATATAGAAGTTCAAAAGATTTGATAATCTTGCAGTCTCATTCACTAATTAAGGTATTGCCGACATCAACATTTGAGAAGTTGAGATATAAGATTTGAATGTGTCGTCTCTGAGATATCAAGTAAAGTTTCCATCAGGGGTGAAATACGTGTTGTCCTTTTTTCCTTAGCCATGGATTTGTCAAAATTGAATTTTCCTGGTAAGGTTTTCAATAAGGCAACATTCAAGACGTATTATGAGATGTGTGTAACCTTTTTTCTTCGCTAGGCTTTTTTTCCATTGGGTTTTTTCTAATAAGGTTTTAATGAGGCACATTATCTATGGACATCCAAGGGGGAGTGTTATAAATCCATTGAATTAGTGGATTCTCCATTACTCAATACATGCACTACTTACATTCATGTATGTATATCCCCTAGGTTCTATGAACTATTTTGGATAAGAATGTATCCATTAATGTGGACATTTAGCATAGTAACTTTTGGAGTGGTTTCTCAACCTATAATTAGTATTGTAATTCACCATATAAGGAAAACCCGAAGACATTTGAATAAGATGATCTCTACATTCTACTCTTCATATCTCGTCTATATTATTTGTAGATATTGCTTATGTTTTACAACATATCTAAGTTATACAAATCATTTTTCTTATTTAGTAGTACTGATATTTTCTATTTCCACATGATATTTAATTATACTTACTTAGACAGTTAGGGGTGTACAATCGAACCGAAAATTAAACTGTACCGCAAACTGAGTCAAACAAAAAAAACCGACTAGTAGTTTGGTTTGACTTGTTTTGGTATTAAAAAAAAACTTGACTATATTTGGGTTGGTTTGGATTTAACTAAAAAAAAAAACAACCCGAGACCAAACCAACCCGACATTATATAGATAATTTTAAAATTTTATTTTATACATAAAAATATTTACTTTGATATAATTTTTAAATATTTCTTATACATTTTCATAGTTTTTATTTTTTAATATATTATTTCAAGTTTGAAACTTAAAATTTTGAATGGTCCAATAAAGATTATAGTCCATAGATGTTGATAATTATAATAAAGCTTAAATCAAAATCAAATTAATACAAATGCAAAAAGAAAATCAATTCAACACTAAAAATGACAATAATATTGAATATTTGTTCTTTAGTTTTACATTGGTTTAGACAATTAAAATACATATTCTAATTTTAATTTCTTTTAATATTTAATTATGTAACTAATACTTATTAAACTTATTTTAGCATGATTTAGTACTTTTAAATTATGATCATTTTCATGTACGCGATTTCATTATTATTTTTTGTTGGATATTTAGTGTCATTAATCATATCATATTTTGTGTTATTTTTTCTTAAGAAACACCTTAGATAGTTGAATTTTGGTAGGACTAAAGAAATATTTGAAGTACAAATAAATTATATGTTTATATGAATACTTTAACAAAAAAATCCGAAAACCCTGAAAAAATCCAAAGTTGAAAACCCTGAGTTTTATTGGTTTGATTTGATTTATAAATTTAAAAATCCTACAGAAATGATTTTGATTTGTGCCATGTAAGGTCCTAAAAAGAGTAGTATTTCCTATCAAGTCCTTTTCATTTTAAAATCTTAAAATTGAGACATCTAATTAAGAGGAAAGGATTTTATCCATCAATCACAACCCTAAATGATTATTATTATTATTATTATTATTATTATTATTATTATTATTATGATTATTATTATTGAGTAAGGGGTAGTTCGAAAGCAAAGAAAATGATGAAGCAATGAAAAATGAAAGTAGGGCCATAAGTTGAAAGCATGAAAATTGATCACTAAACAACCTTTTCTCAAATGTCATTTTCATAACAAAGGAAAACTGTAAAAGCAAAGTAAATGCTTCCAACTTATCGTTATAGCCTACATCATTATCATCAACATTTTGTACGCATTATGGATAACCTTGACAATTTTTATTTATATTTTTAACAAAAAAATTAAAAAGAGCCAAAGGAGATAAGCACAATTCTAGCTAATCCTTAATTAGATATTGGGGTTGAGCCACCAAGTAGTTGCAAATAAGTTAAATCTCACAAAACAACTTTATTTTCTTAACAATAATTTTGTTCCATAATATCAACTACTTCATTAGATATTTATTTACTTCTACCAACACAGCCACAAATAACAGTACCTTCAAAGTTTAAACAAATCGAAGAAAATATCTTAACGCTTTTTATTTGGTTAGACTTTTGAATTTAATTTTCCATAATTTTCATTCGCTTTATTATTAAGTACTATAGTAGCTTTTTGTGACTTGTGATGATAAATATTATAAAAAACATAAAAAGAAAAGGTTTAAAAATTATAAGAAAACGACACATAAATACAGAAATCCAAGGAAAAGATATTTTACAAAATCTAAAAGACCATATAGAAGAAAGAAAAGTATAAGTGAATGTAAATGTTATAATTGTGGAAAATTAGGACATATAGCAAAGGATTGTAAAATACCAAAGAACCCTAATAAGAAACAAATATCAGAAATAATTATAGAAGAAGAAGTTTGTTTACAATTAGAATATTTAGATTATGAATTAGAAAGTGATGATAGTATTTATGAAATATCTGATAATGAAGAAGAATACCAAACACATAATGAAATAGAACAAATAAATGACTGAAGAAAATATACAAATAATAAGAGAAGAATATACGACAGATGATTATTCTGAACAAAAAATAATTTTTGATAATAACGTATTTGAAAAAGTAAAAGGGAAAGAAATTGATTTAAGTGTAGAAAAAATATTTAGTATACCCTTAATAAAAAACCCTTTTAAAAGAAATAGAGAAGAATTTTACATAATTAGTCAAAAAGAACATATTATAGATTGTAAATATGCCCAAGGAAAAGTTGAAATACCAATTATAAATAAGAGGGAATTAAATAAAGAGGTACAAAAAATAAAAAGTAAAGAACAAATTAAATATGTACATTTAGGAGGAATAGAAATACTTATAAAAGCCTGTTTTAAAGAAGGAATAGATACTCCAATAGAAATATATTTAGCAGATGATAGAATAATAGAACCTATAGAAAAAAGTGTAATTACAGCGGTAAGAGGAAACTTAATCTACCAAAAATTTAAATTCTGATTAATACTAATTATTCAAAGAGCACTAATGATCGAATATAGATAAAGCATTAGTACTATATTGGAAAATAAATGGAATAACTCTAACCCCAGGAAGTAAAATATGTACAGCTAGATGTAAAAATTTATATGTACTAACTACTAAACATAAAATAACTGCAAAAAGTAAAATAAAAGGAATAGAAATAGAAACGCCATTTGAACAATTTGTTAAAATAATAGATAATAATAACTACTCATACCAAGAAATTGATACTAGTGAAAATCTAGAAATAATAGAAGAAAGAATAGGAAGAACTAGAAAAATTAAAAATAATCTACAAAGAGAATATACAAAAAAGATAGCATATGATGTAATCTCTAACAAGTACTACATAATAGGAATAATAGAAGAAAAAGAACATTTAATATTAGTAGACACAAAACAAGAAGATAATTACATAATAGATAAATTATTAAATAAAGAAGAAATGGAAATAAATAAAATGACAAAACAAAAATGCTCAGATTTACCAGCATTAATAATGGCTCAATTAGAAATAGAAAAAGAAATAATAATAGCAGATATACCTATGAAAATAAAGTTAGAAATTAAAGAAGAACAACAAGCAGATATAATATTAGGATTAAAATGGTTAGAAGAAATGAAACCTTATAAAATAGAACCTACTTACATAACTATTACCTATAATAATAAGATGATAATAATAAAAAGAATAATATTATGAAAATACATGTACTTATGAAAATAATAATAGAAGGATATTATAATAGATATTATACACCAATGATAGATACAGGAGCAGAAGTTAACATATGCAAATATAACTGTTTACCAAGAGATAAGTGGATAAAATTAAAAACACCAATAATAGTAAAAGGATTTAATAATGAAGGAAGCTTAATACACTTTAAAGCAAAAGATGTAAAAATACAAATATGGGATAAGATACTTAAGATAGATGAAATTTATAATTATGATTTACCTACAAAAGATATAATTCTAGGAATACCATTTCTAGAAAAATATTATCCGCATATAATAACTAAAACTCACTGGTGGTTAACAACATCATGCAACCACAAAATAGGAGCAAAAAGAGTAGGAAATAAAATACGAAAAGACACAGAATGGATAAAAGGAAGTGAAAATATTACACAAAAATTAGAAAATATGCCAATTAATGCCAACAATATAGAATACATAGTATTCACAATAGACAAATTAAGCCCAATAAAATATAGACTAGAACAATTATATAGTGAAGATCCATTAAAAGGATGGAATAAACATAAAATCACTGTAAAAATAGAATTAATAGACCAAAATAGCATAATAACCCAAAAATCCTTAAAATATAATTTTGATGACTTAAAAGAATTTACAATGCACATAACAAAATTATTAGAAAAAGAATATATACAAGAGAGTAATAGTAAACATACTAGCCCAACATTTATAGTTAACAACCATAGTGAACAAAAAAAAGGAAAGAGTAGAATGGTTATAGATTATAGAAATTTAAATGCAAAAACTAAAACTTATAATTATCCAATCCCAAATAAGATATTAAAAATAAGACAGATACAAGGATATAATTATTTTAGTAAATTTGATTGTAAATCATGATTTTACCACTTAAAACTAGAAGAAGAATCTAAAAAATTAATAGCGTTAACTGTACCACAAGAATTTTATGAATGGAATGTACTACCATTTGAATATAAAAATACACCAGGAAGATTCCAACATTTTATGGATACATATTTCACAAAGCTAGATAATTGTATAGTATATATTGATGATATATTACTATATTCTAAAACATATGATGAACATATAAAATTATTAGGAAAATTTATAAACATAGTAGAAGAATCAGAAATAAGCCTAAGTAAGAATAAAGCAGAAATTATGAAAAATCAGATAGAATTCTTAGGAATACAAATAGATAAAAAGGGAATAAAAATGCAACAACATATAGTACAAAAAATTATAAATTCAGAAGAAATATTAGATACAAAAAAGAAATTACAATCCTTTTTAGAATTAGTAAACCAAGTAAGAGAATATATACCTAAACTATCAGAATATTTAAAACCATTACAAAGAAAATTGAAAAAAAATGTAGAATATAATTATGATGAAATAGATAAAAAATAAGTTCAGGAAATAAAAGAACAATGTAAAAAACTACCAAAATTATGTTTTTCAGATGAAGATAAAAAATTCAATTATATAGTAGAATCAGATGCAAGCGAAAATAATTATGGTGGAGTATTAAAATATAGATATGAAAATGAGAAAATTGAACATCATTGTAGATATTACTCCAGAACATTTACGGAAACAGAAGGAAGATGGGAAATTAATAGAAAAGAATTATTTGCATTATATAAATGTTTATTAGCATTTGAACCATATATTGTATATAATAAATTTATTGTAAGAACAGATAATACGCAAGTAAAATGGTGGCTAACACGCAAGGTACAAGATTCAGTTACTACAACAGAAATTAGAAGATTGGTATTAAATATTTTGAATTTCTCTTTTACTATTGAAGTAATTAAGACTGACAAGAATATTATTGCAGACTACCTATCAAGACAAAGCCGTACAAACGGACTTTGAAGAAGAAATTACAAATGCAGTACTTATGAAGGAATTACTAGAACAAATTAAGATGCTCAATAATAGAGTATCACTTATGAAAACAAAATATGTGGAGAAGGACCACGGTAAAAAACCAGAGCTAGTAGTGCAGTCGGAGCACTCTAAAAAACTAGATCTAGAAGGTGACGATGGGAAACACCTAAAAACTCAAGCTACTAACAAATTAGATATTATTGCAGGTACAAGTACAAAGGAAGAATTATTTACAACAGTTACAAAAAAGAAAAATTACAATTTGAATAAGGTATTTGAAAAGCCTTATGCCCCACCTCACATAACAAAAAATGAATTATTCATACCACCACAAATACATACCTATGCAACCTCACTTAACCAAACAAAGAAAACTTACAACCATATAACCCATACATATATTGAAAATATTGAAAAAATTCAGAAATTACTAAATACCCAACCTATCGAAAACCAAGAAAAAGTAAAATCCCACCAAGGATATATTTACAAAATTATAATAAATTGATTGTTTTGCCAGGTACCAAACCAAACTTAGTAGCAACTTGTTACTCTTATGGACTTATTTCAACAGTATATACAATTACTGGAGATGAGATCAGCCAGATACCAGAATTACATCAAGCATTTATGAATTATAAACGAGTTACTAAAGGACAATTATTCTATGTCAGATTTTATTCAGCACCAGCAAAGATATTATTTGACGAAATTAAACCAGTTATTACAGCAATAAAAATAGGAATGACCAAGGACTACATTATGCCAGAAGAAATTACTGACCAACCAGTCATATCAAGAACGGAACTACCAGCATTCTATGCAAATAAACGTATTATTGGACTGAGCACAATATTAACGAAATTATCAAATGTCTATGATGAAACAAATTATATATGGAAGTATTGCTCGAGGAACCATTTATTAATTTATTCAACAGCAAAAGAATTACGACCCATAGACAAATTAAAAGTGAAAAATTGGGCCTTAACACTACTCAGACCAGAGCAGGAGCCGATAACAAAAGCAATAAGGAAAGAATTTATTTCAGAAGACAGCTTAGACCAGTATTGTAAACTTATTGGAAAAAAGTATACGGAACATGAATGTAGCAGATGCAGCGGTACAAACAACTACATACCAGATGTCAATATCGACTAGAAGACAAATGGACAACCAAGACTTAAGAGGAAGAATTATTAAAGACAGATGGACGGACGAAGATTAAAGAGAAGAAATTATTGGACATAATAATAGATACAAGTGGACGGATATAATTAAAAGAAGCAACATCAGCGTGTGACCAGAAAAAAACGTAAAGAAGAAAAGATAAAAAAGAAGATATAAAGAAGGATAAGATAACGACATAAACAATTAAAGCTTGTTGGGGACTAATATGTAAATTAGTTAGGGACTTACTTTGTAAATTTCTTTTTCAATATTGCAACCTTAGTCCTTAGTATGTAAATATAAATAGGCACATATGTAGACATTTAGGAGGCATCAGATCCTCTCAATCCCTCATCCTCTATCCCTCACTACATCTATAAGGTTTCCAATTTTTGTAAAAATATATTCAATAAAAAATTACTTTAAATCCCCATATAATGGAGCAGAACTTAGCAAACACTGCAACTGAGGTATATCCATATACCTATTTATGATTTATACTTAGTTAATAATTATGATTTATGATTATGATTTATACTTATTTATGATTATGTTTAGCTAAATAATTAATTTCTGTCAACCATAATATTATATGATATACTTATGATTGTTATTATGAATTAGAATTATTCAATATTTATTATCTAGTTTGCTAGCATAGAGAAAAGTAGGAGAAAACTTTCAGAACTATGCATCTAAAAATAGGAAACCGGGAAAGGCAAGAAGGTCGTGTTAGGGAAGTACCTAAGTGTTGATGCGCTGTTTAGGAAGATAATATCTGAAAAAGGTATCATGCTAGTAGTGACCAGATAATAAACATGAATACTCTAATCTGTAATAAGCTTTCATAAGATTACCATATGGTAGACATGGAAGGCAGGAATAAATTGATAAAATTGCTAAAACTAAATGAATATCTCAGATATACCCACTGTAGAAGTTAACAATAGCTATTTTGAAGATAATTATAAAATACTTATTTTCAAAGTATTAGAAAAAATAAACGAAATTAGTATAAAAAAAATTAATATGGGAAAAAATAATGAAATACGAAGAAGAAGAAATGAATAACTTAATAAGACAAAATTGGTTTGATGACATAAGAGAAGTAATGCAAGAATTATATGATAGTACAGATTATTTAGACATATATTCAGAATACAATAGTGATTAAATTATGATAAATGAAGAATACTTCCAACTTTGGAAAGAAGTTATGACTGAAATAGATTCATGGAAAAATATTATAAAAACATATTTAGAAATGTATTTTAAAACACAAGACATACAATACCTAAAATTACTATAGAAGGAGCCCAAATGATTCTACATAAGAAAGAAAAAGAAGAAGAATTCTATAAAAAAGCATTTATTTGATAAAAGACTATGATAAAACAAAGCATAGCCCGAATTCCGCACCTACCCCCCAATTTGGTATCAGAGCATATGATTAATATAATTAAAAGAAAATGAGAAGACCTTATAAAAATACTCGAATCTATAAACAAACCAAATGCGAATTAAAATATTTATATGTAGAATATAAACAATTAAATAAACAAGTAAATAAAACTACAGAAGGTATCCATAAATTAGATAAGTTAATCACGAAAATATCATTATTAGAATATAAGTTTATAACTCAGTTAAAAGAAAAAATAAAACACGAATAAAAATGAATAAAGAAGAATTTGCTATAAGCGAAAAAACATATGAAAATCATGATGGACTAAAAATAAAAATAATTTTCTCAAACTTGGGTAGAAGATATAAAAAAATAGGAGATCAATTATATTTAATGTTAGAAAAAGAAGAATTAAAACTAGAAGATAGTCTAACAGCTATGATAAGAATAGCAAAAGAAAATGAAGAGATAGATAGACAAAAGGAAATAGAAAAAATAAAAGTTCAAAATGAAGAAAAAATACAACAAGTAACAAATACGATAATTGGAATGCATTAGCCATTATAATAATGATCAGAATTATAATCATATAATTTTTGACCATATAAATTTGTCTCATTAGGCCTGATATGCTCATGTAATCGTATGTTTAGTCAATTTAATTAGGCCGTCCAACTCTCCCTACACCCAATTATCTTTGTATTAAAAATATTAATTAGAATGCTTTTTTAACATGTGATAATGATGTCTAGTGAAGGTTTCTTCGAACGTTAACATACATGAATCATTAATGTTGTACCTAACTAAAGACGTGTGTGGAAAGTTCAAGAGAAATTTTCAACTTAATTTGTTTTTAGTCATCCATTACACCAAGCTAGAAAAGTGTTAAAATATTCTATTTATTCATCTATGTTGATGTAACAACAAATAATATTTTTTTCATAGTAATAAGTGGATTTTTAAGGTTTTTTTCATTATTCAAAATAATTGAATTGTTCAAAATTCAGGATGGGTGTTTGAAATTATTTTTATATTTGACCTTTCATTTATTGAAGTTTTATATTTCCTCCATTTGCTTTTATTTGTCACAATTTGGCTTGACACATTCATTAAGAACATAATTATTGATATATGTATTTACATGATGTCTTGAAAAATATTTTGGAGAATAAGTATTTAATGTTGAGAGTAAAACATGGGGAAAATTATTTTCTTTTCTTGATATGTCAAAAATGACAAGTAAAAATGAAAATCTATTTTTAGAAATAAATGACTAGTAAAAGTGAACGGATAGAGTATTTACTATGAGATAAATTACACTACTTACAAAGTTACATTTATGATTTCAAAAAGGGCATAGTGAAAATTATAGTTCAAATTATGTCCTTAAATATTTTTTCTTAATATGTGTGCATTGTCTCACAAATTCAATTAATATGGAATAGAGAGAGTAATAATTATTTATGGAAAAATCCTTTTGGCTAGAAAATTTGGCTAGAATGGTATTTTATTTATGTTATTTTACTTTTTTGAATATTTTTATCCTTTTAACTTTAATACATTTTAATTAAAAAATGAAAAAAAATCAGTTTATTTTAAAATTAAAAAAAATATTATAGTTTTTCAAAATTTCTGGTGAAATTCTGGCCAAATTTTCTGATCATTTAGCATTATCCATTATTTATTTGATTTTTCATTTTTTAATCAAAACACGAACTTGCTTAATCAATGATTAGGATGGTTGTTTATTTTATTTCCATATTTACATCAAATTAAAAAGAAAAACTAAAATTGTTAGTTAATAATCCATGAAATGCTCTAATAATAGTAGTAGTCCTTTAATCTATCTGTAAACGTGCCCTTTTTTAAAACATTATCATTGTAGACAAGAGAATAATTTTGGAGTTAGTAAACAACTAATAATATAATAAATTACTTAACAGTAGGAGCACTAGATCTGAGAAAACAGTAACTTTAAGCAAGAAATATAAACAAATCATCAATTATTTTAATGTGCCATACAAACCCCACAAATTAAAACAACCAGACTATACCTTATAATTAATTATTATAGACAAAAGAATATATGGGACCAATTCTCTTGTGGCCTGTCATAACTGATAATATGTACGTTGGAAATAAACTAACAACGAGATGCTGCTTTTTTGAAAATGATATTAAACAAATCACATGGTCACTTCCCAACTTCTTCACAAATACTATACTATATGCTTCATTATTCAATTCAAGATTTCATTTTTGGCTTTTTCTATACATACACTCATAAAGATAATCAACTATATTTCTTTTTATAATTAAATAAAAAAAAATATGACATTATACTAGAAATTATGTTTTTTATATAATTTGTCGGTCACAACAATCAACAACGATGGCGTTTGGACTTTCGGAAAACTCTTCAATGTTATTTCCTCCGTCCAATTTTAGTTGTCATGTTGCATTTTTTAAATGTTAATTTGATTAATTTTCAAAGTTAAATTAGATTACATTAATTCGATATTTTAGACAAAAAATTTAGATATTCAAATTTTTTATGAAAAGTACTATAAATTGCAATTTTTTAATATCAATATAATGAAAAATACATCGTAAAATATTAGTCAAAGTTCTTATTGTTTGTCTCTGAAAAAAAAAATCATAACAACTAAAAATGGACGGAGAGAGTAATATTCTTTTCTAAAATTTCTGCCCAAAAAAAAGTTCCTTTTTTTAAAAAAATATTTTAATCACTTGTGGAATATATTTTTTTCATATATATAAATGCGTCTCAAAGAAGTTTATAAACATTTGCGACGTTATTTTGGAAAAACATAGCAGAATATCTAGTAAGTTTAACTAAATATTTTTCTTGTAGGGGAATAGAGTCTAATATACATGCATCATCGGGACATGAGTGTTTTTGACCGGCCATCATTCTATCCCATACTGTTAGGATTTTACCTTGATTTTCTTACTTTGTTTGAAATTTATTTTTCTCTCGAAGAAAAATGAAAGTATTACCATAAATGCTTTAACTTTTTCTGA
The DNA here is from genome assembly GCA_035578085.1 of Solanum pinnatisectum. Classification (NCBI taxonomy): domain Eukaryota; kingdom Viridiplantae; phylum Streptophyta; class Magnoliopsida; order Solanales; family Solanaceae; genus Solanum; species Solanum pinnatisectum. The sequence continues at coordinate 12,928,215 of CM069077.1, forward strand.
AAAGAAAATATAATTTTCTTCTATATTTGATTTATTCTTCCTTATAAGAAAAGTTTGAAAATCTATAAATTGAAGATCTCTATTCTCATAGCAGAACACAATAGCATCCACAAGAGTTTTGTTTATGGGAGATTTATTCTCTCAATGGTTTTAATATTTTCTTTTATATTAGTTTTCATATAATAATATTATGTCTTTAATATATTTTTATTTGTCATCTGATTTATCACAAATATGATTCGCAATTATAAACTTTTGCATAACGTCCTAAACACTTTCGAACTCAACAAGTAATATCAGAGTACATGGTTCAAAGATCTGTGGTTCAATGATCTAATGCTTGATGAGGTTGAATGAGGTTGAAGACAGGTTCAAGTGGTTTCAAATCAATTTGCAACCAATTTATTGATAAAGAAGATTTTTGTCCAACTACATGTGGAGAAGAAATTTAAATCGTATTTTCAACATTCCTGTCGCTGCATCTTTAAAAATAAAAATAAAATATTTTAAAACTATTTTAACCCATATATTTTAAATTTTATTTTTAATCATGACAAGCAGCAGTGATGAAGACTATGTGAAAACAAGGTTATCATGCATATGAAGAAGATGAATAAGATTTTGTCAAGAAAATCCAACCAAAATGAGAGATTTGTTAGGATTTTGTCTTGATTTTCTTACCTTGTTTGAAATTTATTGTTCTCTCTAAGGAAAGTCAAAGTATAACCATAAATGCTTTAACTTTTCCGGAAAAGACAATATAATTTTCTTCTATATTTGGTTTAATATTTCTTATAAGCAAAGTTTGGAGATCTATAAATTGAAGATCTCTATTCTCAAAGCAGAACATAATATCATCCACAATGTAGAGATTTAAGAGTTTTGGTTATGGGAAGATTTATTCTCTCAACTGTTTTAATATTTTCTTTTATATTAGTTTTCATATAATAATATTATGTCTTTAGTATATTTTTATTTTTCATCTGAATTATCACAAACACGATTCGCAATCGTAAGCTTCCGCATGACGCTCTAGTCACTTTCGAACCCAACACATACAATAATTTCGGTCTAACCACCACTCTATAGAGCTTACATTTGATTTTGGATGATAACTTTTTATCACATAAGACTAAATAAATGAATAAACAACTTTGTTTTGTACATATTTACTTATTGCTTTAGCCGAAGATATATAGGGGTGATTGGACTCCATGCATTGATATAACATGTGCACTGCACGTTTTGATTACTCAATTTTTATTTCTATCAATTAACTCGATTTAATTTATTGTTCTATTATCTTTATTTCAATTGCATTTATATTATAAAGGGTAGACAAAACTTGAATTAATTATGTTTCTTGTGATGTCATTATTAATGATAGTTTGGTTACACCATAAGCATTCAATTAGGATTATTGAGTAAAAATGCAAGAAAATAAATTGAAAAAGAATCAGGCTTCTCAAGGTGTAAAAGTTCTAACATTTCTTATGATTTCACTACATGAGTTTATTTTGAGGAGAAAAGAAAAAAAACTGTTAATTCAAAGCATTAATCCTGATTCTTTTTCAATTGACTTTCTAGAATTGTTGCTCAAAAACCCTAATTGAATGCTTGTGGTGTAACAAACTAGCATTAATAATGGCATCACAAGAAATATAATTAATCAAACTCTTGTCTACCCTTTATAGTATGAATGCAATTGAAATAAAGATAATAGAACAATAAATCAAATTGAGGTAATTGGTAAAAATAAAAATAGAGTAATGCCTATTGATTTTCCACGTTCGAATGATAAAGATCTATGAAGAATTAAGATTAGTAAAAAGATTGATAGAAGAAATTATAAAGTCGTGTGTAATAAGGTAAATTCATATGGTTATTATATTGGTCAAAATACAACAACCATTCAGATGGACACACATGGCAACTAGGATCAAATGATACTATCAGATGGGTTCAGAGACTATGTCTAGAAGACTGAAGTAATGTCCAAACAAGATATCTATTTCTCTAGCCTTATACCTCATTTTGGACACACGCCTTACATAGAAAATTAGATAGTCAACTAAGAGATATTATTGCGTGGTTAATATTCACCATCATTTTATCCAGAATCACCAACCATCATCACTAACCACCTCTGCTATCACAACCATCATCGCCATCACCATTGTCAACCACAATTACCGTCGTCTACCACCAACCACATCTACCATCACAACCACTACCTTTGATAACCACTCTATTGCTAATTGCTACCATACTTGCCTCCTCTATCATTATCATTATATTTATTGTCATCACTATCTCCTTCTTTTTAGTCGTTGCCACCGCCAACTATCACAAACACATCATCAACCACCACATATTCTAAAATCATCACCATCAACACCACTCACTGCTAATATGAACCAATTTCTCCATTATAACCACCAACACCACTAAACACCATCATTATGACAGTCAACACAACACTAACTACCTCCACCACCAATATTATTACCACAATCATTACTAGCCACTAAAACCAACTATTACCATCACAACCACAACTACAAACCATCTCCACCATCACTAGCAAGCATAAGTGTTTCATTTTTTAATCAAATAATAATTTTATTTTATTTATTAAGTATTTTAAGATATTTAACTAATTTTTATTTAAATTGCATATTTATTATGTATATATAAATAAATTATGTATGTTCAGATGTTGAAAATAAGTGATCATAATCATTCAATGTTCAGATATAGAGACAACTTCTTAATCATTCATATGTGCATCCAGATTCATATGTCTTAATCTTAATAAAAGTAATATATTCTCTTCTTCTCTCTTCTTTAAAATCTGAGCTCATCCTTAATTGATAATATGTAAAAATTGATATGGTATTAGAGCTCAGATCACGACTGTCACGCCCCGAGCCTACACCCTGGGCAGGACTGGCACTCGAGAACCATTGCTGACCCAAGCGAACCCTTGGCTTGACTTACTCACTCAGTGGAAGACTCTATGCATATTTATAATAATCAATAGCACTATACTCACTTGAATAATAAAATATTGAGAATGCTTAGAAGTCAAACACTCAACTTGGCCAAAAATGGAAACTCAAGTCTAACATAAGATAATGATAATCAAAAAGAATAAAGAACTAATATCTGACTATCTATGAAGCCTCTAAAACAACTGAGATGGATGTCGGGACAGGACCCTCGATCATCCTAACAAATGAAATACTGAAAAGAACTGAAAGCAATAAAAAGAAGTCCTACGGAATGCAAGGAGGCTCATCAACTGACTCTGAAATGCTCAACTGGATCAATGATGCGCTAGATGTCGATCCTAGTTACCTGTGTCTGCATCATAATAAGATGCAGGCCAACTGGCATCAGTACATTGAATGTACGAGTATGCGAGGGGAGTTCTAAAATAAGACATAAGCTTGAAAGGAATTTGAAGAACTTACCTGGCTCAACTCAACATAACTGAATTCATTTCAATATAAAGCAGTTTAAAACAAGTGCAATATAAAGAAAAACTGATTAAAACATGATGTCAATTCTCTGTGTATGCAAAGATACATATAAATCTGAAATGTATGTAAAAATACAATAAACTGTGTATATAAGAATATAATTACTTCTGTGGGAGTTTCTCTAACCGACAACCATCACGTAAGAGCTATTGTGATGATACAGTGTTTTGCCTCACGCTGCCAGGGCTGTCCTATACCTTGCCGAGGGTATAGAACCTGAACTACTAAGTGGATCCACTAGTCTATGCTAAAAAACACTAAAGGAATCATCTAAAAAGTATGACCCTTTTTCTACCCATGATGGCTACATGGTTTATGGGGGCTGTGAGTTGTCTAATATTAGCTCTTATGTTTAAAAACATACTTCTTTCTGTGATTTGAGATTAGTGCTAAAAAACTTAGCTCAAAGGCTATCTTGAAAATCAAAGTTTCCTCTCTTTCTTCATTTAGAAAGCGATTACTCTTTTCTAAAAACTAGCCCGAAGGCTCTTTGGAAAACTCTAAGAACTTCTCTTGACTTTGATCTTAACTTTCCTTGAATTGGATTATGGATTCAAGGTTCATGATCTCATGTTTATGAATGACTTCATGATGTTTAGATGTACCTTAGAGTGTTGGAATCAACTAGAAAACATAGGTGCATTGCTAAGGAACAAATACTAAAAGGTGGGGAACGAATGGGGAGAATTGGCCTCCCTGGTGCTCTGAGAGGCGCGAGTCCTCAAAATTCAAAGAACAAGTTGGGGCGCGCTGGATGGCGCGGTGCCCCAAGGGTGAAACTTCAGAAACCCTTTTGGGGTGCGCTGGCTGGCGCGATGCCCCACCCCCTTTCTGAGGTGTTTGACGACTTTTCTTGCTCGTTTTTCATCTCTAAACCCTCTAAACTTCGATGGTTCTTTCCCCAAAAACTTAGAATCATTTGTACCCTCAATATATATCAGCTTCTACTCGAAAAACACAACTAACAATAGAGAATAAAGATAGAGTCCCATTCTACATGTCAATACCAACAACAATGAAATTTAAATCAATCTCAAGAAAACTCCAACAACACAACCCACAAGAATTCAAACAAATTTCATCAAGAATTCAAGGATTTACTTTCAAATCTAATAACTTCGCTGAAATTGAATCATGATTGGCGCGTGGGTGAGCTAACCCAACGCTATATGATCTCACATACCTTGTAGGGATCACCCCCGATTCTTTTCTCTTTTCTCCAAGCCATAGCGTATTTTGGTAAAAGCATAAACTGATCTAATTCTAATTAGACCCTAACTTAATTACCAAAAATGAAATAAAATAATTGGGCAAGGAAAAGACCAAACGACCCTTTCAAAATCCGGATTGGACTTCTCTTATTCCAACAGCCCAACTTCCAAAGGGCATAACTCACTTATACGAACACGGAATCGCACAAACTCAGCAGCATTGGAAAGATCATTCCAAGAGCTTTCCTACCATATCTAGAAGTACCTATAAATAATCCTGAGCTAGAAGTTATGGCCATTTGAAGTTTGCCAAAATTCAACTTATTCTAACTTAACAAAATTTTCCAGATTTTCATTCTTTCCAAAAATGACTATTTCCAATTATTAGCTTCTTCCTAGTTATTTTAAATTGCGATATGTTACAATGACTATGAGCTCAATTTTGGTTCAGTGACATACCAACTTGAAGATTGACAATGACAACGATAAAATTTGATCATAATTATGCTTGGTTTCTACAACCGTCCGACACCATCAAAGCTATTATCATACAGACGCAGTTAACAGGGTACGAAAATTAGTTCGTCTGGAGAAAGGCTATGCGTATTCAATTACTTGAAAAGAATAAGTTGGGAATTATGGATGGCGTCAGGAAAAAAGAGGATTTCGGAGCTTGGGCATCAATGGGATCAGTGTAATGCAGTCATTCAAGGATGGATCATGAGCTCAATAACATCAAAATTGTAGACAGAAATTGTGTATGCAACAAGTGCAAAATCGAAATGGAAAAACCTACGTGGGTCTTTTGATTAGATTAATGCATCACAAATCTATCAATTGTACAAGGATATAGCTAGTGCAGTGCAAGGAAATGATAGTATTCCCCTCGATTTCTCAAAATTGCGAAATCTATGAGATGAATTTTCTAGTATAATACCACCACCATATGACTACCATAGATCTAAGGATTTTTGTGTTCATATGTATCAACAAAAATTGATGCAATTATTAATGAGATTAAATAAGACATATGATTAATTCAGAAGTTAGATTTTGATGACAAAATCAACCCCAAGTCTCAATAAGGCATACGTTACGCTAGTTGAAAGGGAGAGTCAAAGAGAAATAGCCAGCTCTTCCATGAGAAGGGACATGATATACCAAGTAGCACTTATGGAAAGAAAAGGAGAAAATTAAATATAGTAAAGGATCAACCTATCAACACTTTCATATGGGGAAGAAAAAACAAGAACCACAGAAAAATCGAGAATAACAATGTGATTTTTACAAGCTGAAGGGGCACGTAAAGGGGACTATTATAGAATAAATAACTATCCACTTGACTAAAAATTCAAGAAGAAATACAACATGAACATTTCCTATAATGTACACATTAAAAATGCATATCCACATATGATATCAGGAACCAAAGATAGGAAGAAAATGATGAACAAAATGACTACGTGAGAGCTTCCAAAGGCACCATACCTAAGAGGTAAGAACACATGAAATATTAGGCAAATGATGGACAAATATCCTTCACATCATGGTTAACATGGTAGGTATTGCAGATATTGCCCAAACTCATTTTATTAAAGTAGAGGACATAAATGGATAGTTGATTATGGGGCAACTATGGCTTCAAATATGAATATATTGATCAATGTGAAGTTGGTTAAATCAGATCATAATATAAGTGTTCATTTACCAAATGGTGGAGTGACTTTAGTAACACACCTTGGAAGTCGTAAGACAACATAAACTAGAGAATTACAAAATTTTATATTTTCCCCAAACTTTCAATAGAATCTATTGTGAGTGTCAAAATTGACTACAGAACCCAGTTGCTTTGTATCTTTCTATCCTAGATTCTTTCTATTTTAGGACCTCTCACTAAAAAATTGAAGGGAATTGATAAGGAGCAAGATGGGGGTACTTGTTGGTTTCACAAGAATCAAGTAATTTTGGGAGTACCAGATAAAGAGTTTCTAATGTATTCACAACTTATGGTGAAAATAAGGACATCATGATGTGGCATAGAAGATTAGCTCATTCATCAATAGGATTAATAGAGAATCTTTTTGGCTACATAATGAATGCTTGTAAAATTGTTTTAGATTGTTGTGAAATATGTCCATCCACTAGACATACTAGACTCCCTTTTGCTAATAGTGAGACTAAATTATGTTTGCTTTATTGCATTTGGATGTATATGATCCTTATAATACATAGACTTTTGATGGAAACATATTATTTCTCACAATTATTAATGCTTCTTCAGAATTATTTGGATGTATTTGTTAAAATTCAAATGTGATGTGTTGATGGTTCTCAAACATTTTTTTAAAATGGTTCTTACTCAATTCAATATTTTAGTCCAAGGTGAAAGGAAACATAATGGTGGAGAATTTATAAGTGATTAAGTGCAAGTTTATTTCAAAGACCTAGGCATTATCACTATAGAACATGTGTTCATGTCCCTCAACAAAATGATGTAACTGAGAAAAAACACAAGCACTTATTAGAGATAGCAAGAGTGTTATTCCTCTTAAATTATGGGGATACTGTATTCTTAGAGTTTCTTATATTATCAATAGGTTACCATCTCATGTTCTCAATGGTAAATCACTTTATGAAGTTTTCTTCTGGAGAAAACCTTGTCTTAACCATTAGATTATTCGTGTTTTGCTAGCACATCGCTTAGAGTTGATAAATTTGCCCTTAGAGATGTCAGAGCAGTGTTTATGGGGTACTCCAATGTGACAAGAGGGTACATAAGGTTTTTTGTGAATAGAAATGTGATTTTTCATGAAACTCATTTTCCTTTGCAAGCCTCTTATGAAATTAGTAACACTGTTGTTCCTGATGTTTTTTGGTGATCCTAACACATCTTAATCTTGAACCATATGACATCATTGCTCAATAGCCCACTCAAAGGAAATCTATCAGAATCTCTAAAAAACCTCTCTAGTCATCAAACATTGTTACTTAACCTTCTGCTAGCTCGACTTTATATCCTCTCTCCAACTATGTTTCTTATGCCAATTGTCCACTTCTCATCAGAAATATTTAGGTGCTGTCTTAGATATTCAAGAACCTTATTCATACCAAGAGGCCATTACAAATAGCAAATGGATTGAGGTCATGTAATATGCAATACATGCTCTTAAAGACAACCATACTTAGAATTTAGTGCCTTTCCTTCCAAGGAAGATTCATATTGATTGCAGATGGGTATATTAGGTCAAATTGAAGTCCAATACTGATATAGAGAGGTTTAATGCTAGGTTACTTATACTCCGAGGGAAGGGATTGATTTTCATGAAACTTTCTCACTTATGATCAAGATGGCCACTGTGAGAGATGTTCTTTCTTTGGTTGTTTAATCTAACTGGTCCATTCACCAATTAGATGTCTATAATATTTTTGCAGGGTAATCTACATGATGAAGTCTATATATAGCTGTTTGAGGGATTTTCTAGTCAAGGGGAGTCTATTGTGTGTAGACTTGTGTAATTCCTTTATGGGCTTAAGTAGGCAAGTAGACAGTGGAGTTTGAAGTTGTGTGAAGAATTACCTCAAACAGGTTTCCTCCAAAAGTAATTTGGACCATTCATTATTCATCAAGAGACAAGGATCAAATATGGTAGTGATATTGATTTATGTAGATGATATGTTAGTCACATGAAGTAGTACGGCCCTCACGGAACACACTAAGGATTCTCTACACAAGGTTTTTAAGATCAAAGATATTGGTGAACTTAAGTTTTTTTTGGTATGAAATTTAACAGGTCTGGAAAAGAAATTCTAGTTAATCAGAGAAAAATTTGCACTAGAGATCATTTCATGTAAGGCTAGAAAGTGTTAAACTATCTTAGACACCACTTAAGGCAAACATGAAGTTGACTACACAAGAGCAAGATGGTTTAACAAGGAGATCAGATGATGAGTCTTTTGAAAACAAAGAACAATACCAAAGTTTGATAGAAAAATGTCACGATCTAGACCATCGTGATTGGCACCCACACTAACCCTCCGGTGGGAAAACCATTAATACTAATTAGCTAACCAAGAACTACACAACTTAATCAAAACTAAGGCATTTAAAGATACGAAAACAGGTTTAAATGCTAAGAAAAAGAAATAGAGTTCCCATAAACTCCAAAAGTCTAACAAAACAATACAAAAGTAACGCCTAGAACCTGAAAGTCAATGTACCAAAATTATAGCAAGAACCATAAGTCTAAACAAGAAGGGGTACAACCCCTAAACTATCATACGAATAACTAAATAGAACGTCTAAGTCTGAAATGTGGATATAAACAGAAAGAGAACTCATGGCAACCCAAAAGAACTGGCTCACCCTTGAATTCGAAACGATCACTGATCTTCTAAGCGAGGTCTATCAACAGCCGCCTCAAGATGCCATGTACTGAACAAAGAAAGAGCAAGTGCAATATTAGTACACAACCACGGTGTACTGGTAGGATCACGCGGTTATCCAACTATGTGCAACAAACATAAGCCATTCTAACATAATAATAACATGTATACACCGAACATATACAATAGTAACATCATTTATGAACAACGTACAATTTCATAATTCTCAAGATATACAGTTATGTTAAGTCAATGGTCCTCTCATGGAATCCAAACCCAAACTGTTAGTGTACTGGTTCATGGAACACGAACCAATGCTTATACTGAAATATGGCAATCGATCCCATATTTACTCCGAAACATGGCAACCGATCCAAGTTAGTGTGTAGGAACGCAACACCCGATCCATTCAACAAGCCACAATCACAATCACAAGTATTTTCTCAAATCATACAATCAAGTTATGATTCATGGCATTCATCATTCATCTATCATCATTTACAATTAGTGTGATCAATAATGCAACATTCGCATACATACATATATTATAATGAAGCAAGAACAAACATACATCACACAACATGAAATAACAACCATCACCTACCTCAAACTTGAATCCCTTAAGAAACTTGATCCTTCCCTTTCCTGATTCTTTCCGCTTGTTCTTGGTCTACAAAAAATCATAATAACACGGGAATCAATAAACGATGTCTAATTACCCAGATTAAAGTCAACACTATCAACCTTAGATCAATGAGAAGATCCCAATATACAAAATTAGGGCTTTTCCCACGATCCAAACAATTCTAAAACCCTTCCACAACAATAATCACCCAAGAAACTAAATTCTACGAATAGAAAAATGGATTTGGGGAGTGAAAACCTTACCTTTAGCCTCAAGAATGGTGGAAAACTGACAAGAAAACACCTGGGATCGTTCCTTAGCTCTGAAAGTTGAAAAGTGTAGAATAAAACATTTTTGGGGTTTATTTCCGACTTAAGTCGTGCTTGTCACGCCACAACAGTCCTCGCCCTGCTACAGCATCCCCGCCTAGCGCTAAAATCCCTCCTTAGCAGCTTTCACGAAAACAGTGAGCAAATTTAATAATTTCAAAACCCCCCATTTAACAACACACCTTCATCCCATGACACTCAAAAACTACCCTCTCAAGCTAAGATAGATTTTGGGAATTCTACTCGCCCGAATTCAATTTCGTAAAGTGATACGGGTTCCTTAACATCTTAGTTATGTACTCATGTAATAAAATTCATAATTAGATCTCCCATTTGTTACCAGATTTCCCTACACCTCACTGACTCCGATTTCGTCCCACTCTGAACTAGGTTGAGAAATTTCAAGTTACTACCAAAAGGTTTTCGGGCCCAAAGTTTTTCCCCATTGGCTTTTCTACAACGATGGGAACTGGTCATTACAATAGATACCAACTTACCCATTACTCGTTCCCGAGTGACAAACTTAGGAAAAAATAGGCTAAAGAAGGAATGGAGTAGTACTTGAATCAATGAACAATTGAGGATATTTGTCTCACATGTCCTCCTCGGTTTTCCAAGTAGCTTGCTCAACTGGATGATGCTTCCATTGAACTTTCACAGACTTAATCTCCTTGGTCCTTAGCTTCCGAACATCACAATCAAGAATTGCAATCGATTCCTCCTCATATTGAAGGTCTTTGTCTAACACAACTAAATCCCATTTTATGATGGAATCCCTGTCACCGTGATACCTCATCAACATGGACACATGAAATACCAGATGAACTCCCGATAGGTTAGAAGGTAAAGCCAATCTATAAGTCACTGGCCCTACACATTCAAGAATTTCAAAGGGACAAATGTATCGCAGACTTAGCTTAACCTTCTTGCCAAATCTCATCACCCCTTTTATGGGTGATACCTTAAAAAGAACATTCTCACTAGTCTAAAATGTCATGTCTCTTATCTTATGGTTTGCATACTAATTTTGCCTACTCTGGGCCGCTAAAGGTTTAGCTTGGATGTTTTTCACCTTATTTTGAGCATCTTTCACTAAATCAACCCCCAAAGGTTTCACATCTCCACCCTCAAACCATCCTACGGGTGATCTACATCCCCTCTCATAAAGTGCCTCAAACGGTGTCATATCAATGCTGGAGTGATAACTATTATTATAGGAGAACTCACACAACGGTAGGAATTTATCTCAATGTCCTCCAAAATCAATCACACATGCCCTCAACATGTCTTCTAACACTTTGATAGTCCTCTCTGATTTTCCGTCCGTCTGTGGATGGAAAGTTGTACTAAAAGTGAGTTGTGTGCCCAATTCATCATGTAACTTTCTCCAAAACTTGGAGGTAAATTGCATACCACGGTCTGATATGATAGTAAGGGGCACCCTATGCAACCTGACTATCTCTTTCACATAAACCTTAACCAATTGTTCAACATTACAATCTATTCTGACTGGAATAAAATGGACTGACTTAGTCAATCTGTCAACCACTACCCAAATAGAATCAAACTTCCCCTAAGTCTTGGGAAGACCAACCACAAAATCCATGGTTATCCTTTCCCACTTCCATTCCTAAATTGACATTCTCTGGAGCAAACTTGCCGGCCTTTGATGTTCATACTTTACATGTTGGCAATTTTGACACTTAGCCATAAACTCCACTATATCCTTCTTCATGCCCGGCCACTAATAAATTCGCTTCAAATCTCGGTACATCTTGGTCACACTCGAATGAATGGAAACTAGCGAACCATGAGATTCTGTCAACAATTTTTGAATCAAGTCATCAGCTCGAGGAACACAAATCCTTCCTTTAAAGTTGAGCACACCTTCCGCATCAAGAATGGCCTTGTGTGCCTTACCAATTGCAGTCTTTTTCTTAAGTTTATTCAAATTTTCATCCTCAAATTGTTTGGCCTTGATCTTTTCAATGAACGTGGCCCTTACTTCAATGCTAGCTAACACCTCACCTTTATCTGAGATGCCTAACTTCACGAACTTAGACTCTAAGGTCTGAATTTCCTTAGCCAAAGGTCGCTTGGGTACACTCAAGCAAGCTAGACTACCCATACTCACCGATTTTTGACTCAAAGCGTTCGCCACTAGGTTAGCCTTACCCAGATGGTATTGAATGCTCATATCATAATCCTTGAGTAACTCCATCCACCTTCACTGTCTCAAATTCAGATCCTTTTGAGTGAACACATACTGCAAACTACGATGATCAGTAAACACCTCACACTTAACCCTATAAAGATAATTCCGCTAGATCTTAAGAGCAAACACTACCGCTGCCAACTCCAAATCATTTATTGGATAATTCCTGTCATGCGCCTTTAATTGCCGTGATACGTAGGCTATGACATTCTTATCCTGCATTAACACCACACCCAAACCCAAATGTGAAGCATCACAATAAACAATAAAATATTTACCTTCAACAGGTAGTGCTAGAATATGTGTTGTGGTCAAGGAAGTCTTGAGCTTTTGAAAGCTCTCCTCACATTTTTCAGTACATTCAAATGGTATCTCTTTTTTGGTCAAATTTTTCAAGTGCGTGGCTATAAAAGAAAAGTTCTTCACAAATCGACGATAGTAGCTAGCGAGCCCCCACAAAACTCCTAACTTCCATCACAGAGCTAGGCCGAACCCAATTCTTAACCACCTCAATCTTTTGGGGATCTACCATTACCCCTACTTTTGAAACTACATGCCTAAAAAATGCAACCAAAGTCAATCAAAATTCACACTTAGAAAATTTTCGCATATAACCTTTGTTTCCCAAGAACACCCAGAACAATACAAAGATGGTCGGCATGCTCTAACTCACTTTTCAAATAGATCAAAATGTCGCCAATAAAGATGATAACAAATGAATCAAGAGATGGTTTGAACACACCATTCATCAAACTCATAAAGGCTGCAGACGCATTTGTCAACCTAAACGGCATAACTGGAAACTCATTGTGCCCATAGCGGATTTTAAAAGTCGTCTTGGGAACATCTTCAGGCCTAATCTTTAACTGATGGTAGCTAGACCTTAGATCAATCTTAGAGAAAACTGATGCACCTTGCAATTGGTCAAAAAGATCATCTATTCGAGGTAATAAATACTTGTTTCGAATGGTAACCCTATTCAATTGTCTCATACTACCATCCTTTTTCTTAACAAACAAAACTGGAGCACCCCATGGGAAAACACTAGGACGAATGAATCCTTTATTAAGAAGTTCTTGGATTTGAGCCTTAAGCTCTCTTAATTCTACCGGATCCATGCGATAGGGAGGGATTGAAATGGGACGAGTATCAGATTCTTAATCAATGCAAAAATCTATATCTCTATCCGGAGGCATACCATACAAATCATTAGGAAACACTTCTCTAAATTCTGACACCATAGGGATAGACTCAATAGATGGAGACTCAACCTCAACATCTCGAGTATGAGCCGAATAAGCCAAACAACCCTCCCCTACCAGTTTCCTAGCCCGAATGAAGGATATGATCTTAGCTTGCTTAGGCATGTACACCCCTTTCCACTCTAACTTTTCCCTTCCCAGAATTTCTAGAGTCACAGACTTAGTACTACAATTAAGAACAACATAAAAGGGGGACAACCAAGTCATGCCTAAGATATATCAAAGTCAGTCATAACCAAATCAACCAAAGTCTGAAAACCCATAAACAAAATAGGACAAGCACGATAGACATGGGTGACTATGACAGACTCTCCATCTGGGGTAGAAAAACGGATGGGGGCATCAAGTATATCAGAAATCATAGCAAATTATGAGGCAAATCGCATGAAAACATAAGAATAAGTAGAACCGGGATCAAATAACACATTAGTCATCCAGTCACAGACAAGAATAGTACACGTGATCACTGTGTCAGACACCTCTGCCTCGGTCTTGCCCAAAAAGGCATAACACTAAGCCCTATCATCCGGTGACTTCCCTGCCTGGCTGCACTGTACCTCTGCCTGAATTACCATTTCCCCTACCTCCGCGGCCTCACTGATTTCCTCCTCGCCTACCTTGTGGATGCCCTCGACCATTATTACCATTTCCCACGAGTACTAGTGCTCTATATTGCTGCTGCGTGGAATCCAACATGCGCGGGTGGGGGTAATCTGTCCTCATATGCCTAGGTTCTCTACAGTTGTAACATGTACGATCAAAAGATGGCCTGCTACCCGCAGAAGGTGCGGCTCCCTGGCTATCCTGATATAAATTCTGAGATAGAGTTCCGGAGTAATTACTTGTAGAAGCGAGCTTAACAGACTGAATTGGCCGGACTGGAAGTGTTGGCATCCCTGAACCTCTAGAGTAAGATCCCTGAAAGTTGCTTGAATTTTTGGCTTTTTTAGCCAATGCCTTAGCTTGACCATCTTGCCTCACCCCCTTCACTTTCTTCACAAAGTCTATTACCTCATTGAAGCTTTTTCCTATAGAGGTCATATGAACGGACAATACCTGCATCTCAGAATTAAGTCCCTTAACAAATAGACGGATCATCTCTTCCTCAGTAGTCACCAATTGCATAACATATCTAGACAAGGTATGGAACTTGGCCTCATAAGCAGCCATAGACATACAACCTTGCTCCAAAGCCATGAACTCATCCTTCTTGCGATATCTCAAAGTCCGAGGTACATACTTCTCTAAAAACAGAGCATGAAACTGGGTCAAGTGAGTGGGGGTAAAACTGAAGATCTGCATTCAACATAAGCTCTCCACCACTGCTTAGCCTCACTTGAAGCTGAAAAGTCACAAACTCAACTTCATGCTGATGGACAATTCTTAATTTGTGAAGCCTCTCAAAGCAATCTAGGATGAACTTATATGCGTCCTCACTCTCAGTACCATGGAAAACAGGTGGTTTCAACTTCAATAACTTAATCAATATCTCATGCTCATTACCAGTCATAATAGTACCCAACAAAGAACAGAAGAAAGCATCATTACCTACAACTCCACCCACCTTGGGGACAGTGATAACAATAGAGGGATTGGTGGGAGCTTGAGTTGTTTGAATAGAGGGAAGCACTCCAGGACCAACCAATCCTTTCAAGAACGACATAATTTGTTGAGCTAACATTGGGTCTAAGGGAGGAATACCTGTAGTCTGAGCCTGTACCTCTTCCTCTTGTCCAACATTCTCCTCCTCCTCAACCTCTATATTCTCCTAAACCTCTTCAGAGGGGCCTCATTTCTTGGAGCATCTCCAACCGGTGCTCCATCCCTAGTAGGTGTCACCCTTCCTCGACCTGTACCCCTAGCTCTTCCTCTACCCTTGCCTCGACCGCAACCTCTTGCTGCAGATTCCTCAGCTGGAGCATTGATTTGAGTTACGGGTTTGACGTCGTTGAACCTAGTGTTAACCATCTGCGGACAGAAGAGTGAAGGAGGTTAGATACCAATTTGAATTGCCAGATATCAATTGGAATCAATTTATAGCACGAAAGGAGACAAGAGAAAACAGAGAGATTTCCTAAAGTCCTATAGTCTCTCGAAGAAAAGTACAGACGTCTCTATACCGTTCCGCATGACTCTACTACACTTATTTTGGTACATTGAGATCAACGAACCTAGGCTCTGATACCAACTTTGTCACGATCCAGACCATCGTGATTGACACCCACTCTAACCCTCCAAAGAAAGAACCATTAATACTAATTAGCTAACCAAGAAATACACAACTTAATCAAAACTAAGGCATTTAAAGATACATAAGCAGGTTTAAATGCTAAGAAAAAAATAGAGTTCCCATAAACTCCAAAAGTCTAACAAAACAATGCGGAAGTAACACATAGAACCTGAAAGTCAATGTACCAAAACTCTAACAAGAACCATAAGTCTAAACAAGAAGGGGTACAACCCCTAAACTATCATACGAATAACTAACTCGAAAGTCTAAGTTCGAAATGTGGACAGAAACAGAAAAAGAACTCATGGCAGCCCAAAAGAACTGGCTCACCCTTAAATACAAAATGATCACTGATCTTCTAAGCGGGGTCTATCAATAGCCGCCTGAAAAAGTCATGTACTCAACAAAAAATAGCAAGTGCAATATTAGTACACAACCACACTATACTGGTAGGATCACGCGGCTATCCCACTAAGTGCAACATACATAAGCCATTACAACATAATAATAACATGCATACACCAAACATATACAATATCAACATCATTTATGAACAACGTACAATTTCACAATTCTCAAGATATACAGTTATGTCAAGTCAATGGTCCTCTCATGGAACCCAAACTCAAACTGTTAGTGTACCAGTTGGTGGTAGCCGATCCAATGCTTATGCCGGAATGTGGCAACCAATCCAAGTTAGTGTGTCGAAATGCAACACCCGATCCATTCAACAAGCCACAATCACAATCACAAGTATTTTCTCAAATCATACAATCAAGTCATGATTCATGACATTCATCATTCATCTATCCTCATTTATAATTAGTGTGACCAATAATGCAACATTCGCATACATGCATATATTATAATGAAGCAAGAACAAACATACATCACACAACATGAAATCACAACCATCACCTATCTCAAATAAAGCTTGAATCGCCTAAGAAACTTGATTATTCCCTTTTCGAATTCTTTCCGCTTGTTCTTGGTCTACAAACAATCATAATAACATGGGAATCAATAAATGATGTCTAATTACCTGGATTAAAGTCAACACTATCAACCCTAGATTAAACCCATGATCCCAATATCCAAAATTAAGGCTTTTCCCACCATCCAAACAGTTCCAAAACCCTTCCCCACCAATAGTCACCCAAGAAACTAAGTTCTACGGATCAAAAAATGAATTCGGAGAGTGAAAACCTTACCTTTAGCCTCAAGAATGGTGGAAAACAATCAAGAAAACACCTGGGGTCGTTCCTTAGCTCTCAAAGTCGAAAAGTGCAGCATAAAATGTTTTCGGGGTTTATTTTCGACTTAAGTCGCGCATGTCCCGCCACAACGGTCCTCACCCCGCTATAGAGGTCCCGCTCTGGTGGAAAAATCCTGCCTTAGCGGCTTGGACGGAAACAGTGAGTAAATTTAAGAGTTCCCAAACCCTTATTTAACAATACACCTTCTTCCCATGACACTCAGAAACTACCCTCTCACGCTAAGATCGATTTCGGGAGTTCTACTCTCCCGAATTCAATTCCGTAAAGTTGTATGGGTTCCTTAACATCTTAGTTATGTACTCATGTACTCATGTAATCAAATTAATTATTAGATCTCCCATTTTTTACCAGATTTTCCTAGACCTCATTGACTCCGATTTTGTCCAAATCTGGACTAGGTTGGGAAATTTCAAGTTACTACCAAAAGTTGTCCAACCCAAAGTTTTTCCCCGTTGGCTTTTCTATAACGACGAGAACCGGTCATTACAAAAAATGTTATATTTGACATTAAAAATGCCAGATATAGCTTTTTCAATTCAAACACTTAGCTAGTTATTGCACCAACCAAAGAAGTCACATTGGAGGCAACACTCAGAGTGATGAGATATGTTAAAAGAGAATCAGGACTTGAGATCTTATTGAGTAGCAATAAAATAAATAAGTTGAGTGTTTTCTATGATGCAAATTGGGCGTCATGTCTTAATACTAGAAGATCAGTCTTAGGTTTTTTGGTCAAGCATGGTAACTCCTTGATACCATGGAAATTCAATAAGCAGAATATAATTTCTAGAAGTTCAGCACATAGAATATATGGGTATGAAAAATGCAGTGTCTGAGGTGGTATGGCATACTTCTTTGTTGAAGGAATACTTAGTAGGCAAGCTAGGTGTGTCGAATGTTTTTGCACCCACTAGTTTGAGAGGAAGTAATGACACATGACTAACTTGATAATAATGTGTAGAAGGGCATTTGAGTAATTGACAGTTAAGTTTGTTAAACTAGTTGGTTAGTTAGTTGTAGAAATGCAGTTAATGGTTGTTAGGAATAATGGTGTATATATGTGCACCCGATTCACTGTAATGAGTCAGTTTCTAGTTTTAGAAATAAGGTCAATATACTCTCCTCTTCTTCTCTCTTCTTCAATATCTGAACTGATCCTTAATGGATTGTATGTGAAAATTGACAATTTGGATGCGAGGTTTACAACTAGTTTTTTGAAGTTATAAAAAGCTACAAGGGAGAGATATTACCCCTTACCAACTGAAAAAATCGAATAGCCTATACAGTATTAATTCTTTTGACAAAAAATGTTCAATTGATCACTCATCATGATATGTGGCTACGCCACTCGCTAAGATAGGTGAGCTAATAGCGCAATTGATCACTCTATTGTTGTTATAAAAAGAGTCTTTACTTGATTGACTCCCTAAAAAAAAGAGAATGTAAAAGACAATAGATGTAGAAAAGGGGACAGGGGCATTGGTTTTTTATTTGCATAATAAATAAATCAACCTTTTAATTTGACCTCATTTCATATTTATGTTGCCAGTTTCGGGTGTATACTAATAAACACTTAAACTTTATAAAGTTGAACAACTAGACATATGAGTCTTATGTGACATAATACATGTAGGACACAAATTACCATGCAGTATGTTACGCAGTGGCAGAGCCACCTTACTATTAGGGGGTTCATCCGAACCCCCTTCGGTGGAAAATCATATAATATATACATGGTTAAAATAACTTTTTAGGTATATATAGTAGATGTCGAACCCCCTTTGGCTACTTCATGTGTCTATTTTTTTAGATTTTGAACCCCCTTAATGAAAATTCTTGCTCCGCCACTGATGTCACGTGGGACGAATATATCTATTTGTTCAACTTTATACAAATTTAGATATCTACTTATACACACTCAAAGTTAAATGATATAAATGTCAGTTAAGGCCAAATTAAAGTACATATTTATTTTTTTTCACTTATAAAACACTGTAAAGAGGATTGAGAAAGACTAGTAAGATAATGATTATGACAATCAGTAAACTTAATGGTTCTTTCATTTTTTAAAATTACATAAAATTTGAATACGTGAAGTCCTTCTCAGATATTAATAATAAAATAAATAAATAAAGGGTCAAAAATATTTTTAGTTTACGTAAAATTAAATAAAAATATCATCCCTAAATAGTTTGATCTAAAAGATCTTTATTGTCAAAACTTAAATTCAAAATATCTCCGCTGTTAAAATTTTGATCCAAAAATATCCTTATTACTACCTTTGGGTCAAAATGTCTAATAAAATATTATTTTTAAAAATAATTATTTTAAAATACTTTTAACTAATATAAAAAGTGGAAAATAATTTTTTTGTCTTTTTAATCTTCATTTATCAATTAAAATAGTACTACGAAACATATTTTTTAAATTGATAATAAAGGTCATCTATATAAGATAAAAGTAATCTCATTATTAATTTTCATTTTGATAAGGATTAAAAAAATTCTAATAAAAAATAGAAAATATTTTTATTTGTTAATCTTTTTCAAATTAAAATAGAAATTAGGATAAACACTTGCTAATATATCCTTGATTGTATATTCAATATGAGAAAAAGTGTCAATAATAACTCCATCAATGGTATTTGAAGATATTTTAAATTCAATATGAAAAAAAGTGTCGACAATAACTCCATCAATGGTATTTGAAGATATTTTATAATTTGAATTAATGTAAAAAAATATTTTTGTTTTATGGCATCATGATTGTTCCATCTTAACTTTAAACCCAATGATTATATTAGCAATTGAGAAGCAAAAATATTTTTTATTTTATTGGGCAAAAAATTTTATCATTATTTAAATAAAAATTAATAATGAATTATTGTGATCTTATATATATATGAAAATTAATGATGGATTATAATATATTTTTTTATTAGGAAATGAATATGTTGAAAAATGAAAAAAATAGTTACATTTATTATAGAAAAAAAGACATTTTTCTCCAAAAGTTGCTAAAAGTCATTGTTGAACCAAAATATTTTCGAATCATGCTATTAAAGAATGACATTTTTATTCAATTTTATATAATTTAAGGGTATGTTTTATTCTTTTCCGTAAAATAAAAGTAGGATTGATTTTCCACGAAGATGGAAGGAGATGATTTTGGAATTGAAAAATCTTGAAGAAATCCAGAAAGTTAAAGACAACATCATCAAAAGCAAAGAATATATAATAAGGTTAAATTCTTGGAATATGTCTATCAAAAAAGATGGGTTGTTAGTGATAGCTATTATTGTTGAGGACACTAGCTAGCAAGAAATCCTCCCCCACAACCCTCCAATTCAGAAAGAAAAAAAATATACTATTATTATATAAAATAAAATAAAACAAAGTACTACTATTAGTAAAATGGAGTAGAAATGTGAAAAAATTTTCCGCTGACAAATAAGTATTTGTCTTTGGAGGACCTAAAGATTGTGCCTTGATGATGGAAGATTCCAAGATGGAAACAAAAGGGTCACATTGATGGCACATTATATTGAATCTGTCGATGACCAGTATTAATAACTCCTCATGATACACAATATATTAGTCACAATCAATCCATTGTCATGTAAACTCAAAGCTTTTCCTCCTCATTTTCATATTCATGTTAGTGGTCCTCAATATAATATAGACATTTGTCATGACCCACCAGTTTGTCATATCACTTGGGCATAAAATTAAAGCATAAGTGAGCTTGCCTTAGTGGGAAGAATCTAGAGTCTTGGAAAGGTTTGGAGAAGACTCTAGAATATCCAAAAAGATTTCTTGGAAAATCTTAGAAAACTCTAGGCTTGTTAAGATTTCTAGAAGACAGATCTATTTGTAAATATATAGGGACTTGTGTAGCCCCTAGGTGTGTAGTATAAATAGAGGGACATTCATTTGTAAACCAACCAAGCAAAAGAAAGCAATCTTCCAAAGCAATAGAAAAGTCTTCTTACAAACTCTCTTGTGTCTTTCTTCATTCTCTTAGCGATCTAAGTTTGAAAAGGCATACTTGAATTTACAAGATCGTGAAGGAGTCGTGAGTAAGTTATCGAGTATCGCACGAAGTGTTAGTTGGAGTCTAAGCTTATGACAAAGTGGTATCAAAGCGAGGTTTATATTAAAGGTATGACTAATGAGGGCGACATCAACGCTGCTAGCACCACCAATGTCAAGAAGAATGGTGGAAAGAAGAATCGAAACAGAAGGAAGCACCTTAAGAGTAACGAGGAATTATTACTCGACCCTACACTAAGCGAAACTCTAACATCTCACCCACTTTCGACCATTGAAGCGAGTGACAATGAATGTGGTGAGAAACCTATTGAAGTCACTCCCGGAGAAGAGTGGATCACGAGGGTTGACACTGCGAGGTAGACTGTGAAAATCTTAGCCAAGCGCTTGAACGAGGTCAATAGTAAGTTCAAGACTCTTGAGGACTTCACCTTTAAGGAGAGTGACAACATCCGCAAGGAGTTGGAAGGGCGCTAGCATGAAGAATATGAGATGAAGAAATCTATCACTTCCTTGGAGTGTCAGCTCATCGATGCACTAAGCACAATTAAAGCCATGAGAGTCGAGATGAAAACACTCAAAGAGGGCATTGAAGTTAGAAGATCTTCGTTGTTAGACAGAGATATGAAGGCCAAGGTTGAGGCTCCCAAACCACCAATGTTCAAAAGTGTTCATGATGCGCAAGAGGTGGAAAACTTCTTTAGGAACTTGGAGAATTACTACAAGTGCAACATGGTGAATAGCAACAAGAACAAGATCAACACTATCGTGTTGTACCTCTCGGAGATGGCCATGCTACGGTGGAGGCATAAAGATTTTGAGTTAGGGAAGAAGCTTTGCACTATCAACTCTTGGAAGCAATTTCAAGAAGACCTTATTTCCTAGCAACATCATCTATAAGGCAAAGCGTAAGTTTAAGGAGCTGAAGCAAAAGGGCAACATACAAGCATACGTGAAGGAGTTCACCACCCTCACTCTTCAGATTCCCAACTTCACAAATGAAAATATGATATTCCACTTCATGGAAGGGTTGCCAAATTGGACCAAGACGGAGTTCGAATGACGACATGTCAGGACCATAAATGAGGCCATCACGTAGGTCGAAGCTTTAATCATCTTCTGGCATGACAAGCATGACAAAGGAAATGACAATGAGACAAGAACTAGTCATGCCAAAGAGGGGGAGATCGTGGCAGAGGCAAGTAGAAACAACCACATCCTAAGAAACACGACTCCTACAATTAGACGGTAAGCGGTTTGGATGTTTGAACTATACCGAGAGGAAGACGTAAACTACAAAGGGAGATGAATGCTACAGATGTGGTGGACTGCATGGCTATGTCAGGTACCTTGAAATGAAGACCATTGGTTCTATTCCGTGTGAGAGAAAGGAGAAGGATGCACAAGGACAAGGCTCGGGCACAACGCAGTTGGGCATGGTTAGACTATACAGAGTTATTGCCAAGGAAGCGATGAAGACAGAAGAATAAAACACACAATATGTAGACATCTCCATCAATGGACAACCCACCCATGCCATGGTAGACTCCGGTGAAGAGGCCAAAATTATGACCAAGACAGTAACAAAGAGATTTGGGCTGAGTTACAATCCAAGCTACACCCATCTCAAGATGGTCTATACACCACTGACTCTTGTGTGTGGATACGCCCATGGATTAAGCATCATACTAGGCAAGTGGCAAGGTAAGACTAATTACAGTATCGCTCCCCTAGGTATCTTTGATATCATTCTCAGGTAGGAAATCTTCCAAAAATGTCACACGATGATTGATCCCTACCTCCAACATATCTGGGTCATGGAACGAGAAGGATCATGTATGGTGCCTTTAGTGAAGGTGCCAAAGACGAAAGGACAAGACCAATTATCAACCATGCAGCTTGTGAAGGGCCTAAAGAAAGGGGAACCAACGTTTATAGCCACTATTGCAAGTTTAGAAGAAGACAATGGTGCTGAGGGGTCATTTCTACCAGTCAAAGAGAAGGTTCTAGAAGAGAACAAAGATGTGATGTTGGAAAAGTTGTCGAGGCACTTACCTCCTAGGTGATTGGTAAACCTTCAGATCGAGTTGGATCTTGGAGAAAAATTGCCTACACATTCCCCATATCATATGGCTCCACCTGAGTTAGAAGCCCTGAAGAAGCAATTAAGAGAGTTACTCGAAGCCGGCCACATTTGCATGTCGAAAGCACCCTATGGAGTGATTACTGCCTAATTTTTACAATTTTATAGAAACTCAACCCCACATGAACTATATGACACTACAACATCCCACGTAGCCAAGAATATAGAGAGAGAAATGCCACTGACGAAGCCATCACAAAAAACATTTTCCCCTAACCGAGCTGAACCTTATTATAGAGGATCTACTGTCACTATAGAGATTTTAATATAGTAGATGCCCAGCTTCTATAGAGGCTTGTTGGTATTAGAAATGGGACTAAGAAAAAGGCTATGAATGGGTTTCTATTCCCACAACCCTTTTGACTCTCTTAAACTTACATTTTTCTCTCTTGATCACTCTATCTAAAGCGTCAAAACTAAGGTAACAATCGCTCCCTCTACTCTTATTACTTAATTATGTAAATAAAGGATATTGCATTCTAGAAATCGATAGGGTAGAATGGAGTTTTGGATTGATATTTTGACTTTTGAATTTTTACACTTGATATATGAAATTGTTGGAGCATGGGGCTTCCCCTCACATTTACAATGCTACTACAACATTGTGGGCGTAAGGATTATGGAAAATAGGGTGAAAACGGGTCCAAAATGGTAGGGAAAGTTGAAGGGTTATTCTTGGGAAGAACATAGATTCGGGCAAGATTAGGAGTTGGAATGTCTAAATTCTTGCATATTTTGGTAGTAGGATAGTTTAGGGATACTGATGTGCAATAAATTTGATAAATGAGACTTTTGGTCCAAGGGGCATCAGTGACACACCCATTTGCAGGTTGGGACGATGAAGGTTGTTATAGCGGTCTTTCTTCTTGCTATAGTGAAGACCACTATAGTATACGAGTTCCGCCATAGAGACCCTACTATAACGGGATGTAACCCACTATAGTGAGAGGCTACGGGCAGTAGCTTTCCAATTCTACCAAAGATAATTTTTGCTTTTGAAGGCCTTGTTTAGGAGATTTTATGGTTTCTAACCCAAAAATTCATGTATTTCTTAGTTCAATCAATCAAATGGCTTCCAACTAGGAACAAGACTATCCTTACATAAGGTTCCCGACCAAGCTAGTCAGGAGTGGTTCAAGGAATTCCAAAAGATGAGCTTCTATTGTGGGAGGTATTTTAGCATGTGAAAAGCAAAGAATAAAGCATAGGCTTTCTACAACCGGCTTTAGGAGTTTGGTTGGGCCCCACTGGTTAAAGCTCTTTGTGATGCTCTCTCTGGGTGAGAGAGTTCTATGCCTTTCTCCCTTGGGATTACCCCCAACCTTTCCTTCACATTTGAGAGGTGATGGTCCTCGTGGATGTTCATAGGGCGAATGAGGTCCAGGGAGTGTCGAACGTTCCTAACAATGATTCGAGACCAAGTTAAAAAGATGGACATGAAATGGCTATGGGATTTAGTGGTTAATGACGCATACCAAGGTAAGGTCTATTGGCCTAGTACCAAGGGTATCACTAGTGCTTATTTTTCTATAGATGCACGGAAGTGGCTTGCACTTGTAGGTCAGAGGATTCGTCCATTTGACAATCTCACTGATGTGACTTATCCCCAGGCTCTGGTGGTGTCTTACTCTATCAGGGGATCCAGGTAAACATGGGGGCGCAGATAGTGTCCGAATGACAGGATTTTACACGGGTAGCAAGATGGACCCTTTCCTCCTTGGGCTGGTGTCCTCACTTTTTAGATGAGTGCGGGTGCCTAAGGATGATATTTATGGAATAGAGGTAATGGACCCCCAATTAAATCCTCTACTGGTGAGGAAGTTGTCTCTCCTCAAGCGAAAAAAATGAGGGTAGATGAGGCTGGGAGCAATTGTGCCATAGCAGGTTCAGGTGAGGAAAATGATGTAGATGTTGAGGGTGATGCCCCTCCTTCCTAGTCCTAGCACCCATTTTCTAGCATTTGCGTGGAGGAGGACTTAGTTGTTGCCCAGAGGGATGTAGGAGGTGCCATTACCAGATCCATAGTACCTTCCCCCACTGCCTATGAGAATGAGATGCTTCGCTGGCAAGTAAATTGGGAGAGAAGGAAAAACCAGGAGCGGGACCGCCTAATTGTTAGGATGTAAAAGTCATCAAGGTTAATTTTATCTGTGTTTTCCCCAAAAGGAGATTTCCACCCTTGACCTAGAGGACTTTTGGGGGTTTCCCTTCTTGAGCAAGCCATGGACTGGCGAGCGGGCCTCAGAGGATCTCCCACCCGATTAGGACACTCCACATTCTCTTTGGATATGTTAAACTAGCCTTGGGTTTTGCCCCGTTTGGTCTTGAAGACGTCTTTTTCCTGTTTCCCTTTATTTTTATTAGCATGTGGATGCTTGTTTTAACTGCTTAATCACCACTATTATAAGCTATAGTTTTTTTTTTTTGTCTTTCTGTTGTTTCCACATTGACATGAACTCGAACCAATGATTTTTGAACATTCAAAATGAAGGTAAAAATAGGGGAAAACAGGCCTTTGGTTCTGCCTCGCTCTGCCCGCTATAATGACTGACATGACGCTATCGCTATAGCGGAAATATTCCTTCTATAATAGAAGTCTTGTAGCGGCCCGATCCCACTATGGCGTGCCCAACGAGTTCAACCCATAATTTTGAAATTATGCAATGTTTCTCCATTTACCTATCCATACCAACTCTTGGAATACAACCATACTTATAAAGATAATCCCAAGATCATTCTCAGAAATTTATAATACAAACTTTGCATCAGGGCCTTGGACAAAATCTCAAGATCATACACAACATACATAGTAAGAACTTACCCATAAGATCACAAAATTTTAGGACTAGACTACACCCAAAATATGTTTACCAAATCATATAGAAAATTTTCATTAATCATTACACACAATCAAGTTACAACTTTTCCTTGGCCACAATCTCATAAAGGTTCAAGCAATTAAATCCCATGGAAATTTAAGTCATTCAGGCAAGGACATGCATATAATAACAATCATCAAGATTTATCACGAAAATTATTTAGGTTTATTACCTTCTAATCGCATCATGGATGGCCACTAACTGACCATCCATGCATTCACATGGCATTTAATGTCAGATACCAATTGGAACCTTCCTAGTTTCGATTTTCATTACTCGTGTCCCTCTAGTCGTGACAACAACATCCAGTTTGCACAGTTGAGATACCAATTGAAATTCATAGATATCCATTGCATTCAACCCATACGACAAGCGACAGACCGCATGAAAGGAATAAAGAAGTGAGATGACTTTCTAAAATAAATGTGAACATCAACACATCAATCTTGAAGACTCTATTCGACATTTACTCTTGTACTTGAAGATCGGTAATTTGGGCTCTAATATCAAATTGTCACAACCCAATCTATCGAGTCAATGCGGGCACCTGCTCTAACACCTAGATAGAAAAATCCTTACCACCCAATTTTAAAAAACGGACAATGCAAAAATTAAATACACATATGAAATCTCTTAATACTTTAGAATAGACATAAAACTCAAATGCAAGAATCATCTTTTTACAATAACCAAAAATCCTCCCAAGGAACTAGTCTATAAAGTTACAAGGTCTACTAAGAAAGTATAATGTATAAAAGGAAATAAGACACAACTCCCACCATAAGAAAAGAGAAGTAAAAGTTGTCGGAGATCATCGTCGTCTTCACCTAAGAAACATACTGAATCCTGCAATCAAACTTCGCCAAGTGACATAGCAAGAGTAGTATCAGTACAAACAATATGTACTCATAGACATCATCCGTCAACCTGAATCCACCACATAATATCAAGCACATAATCAAGAATAGAAAACTTAGAAATTTCAATAGACCCACACACTTCACCTCAAGTCACCCACCTCCGTCCGCTGTCAACTCTACCCTTCTTGGTTTCCAAGGTGAGAGTGGCTTAAGAGAATTTTTGAAGCAATCCTTGCCTAATTTCTTCATGAAAAGTGGGAGGAAAATAAAAAGACATCATTTTACTTAGGGTCTGATTCCGTCAACCCGGCTATAACAGTCATGCAAGCGCTATAGCGGGAGGATTCCCGATATGGCAGACTAACGTCAGCCTGAACCAATTCAGATTTTAACCAAAATCTTTGGGTACCCAAATTTTAAATTGACAACACATTTTCAAGAACTTTGAGATTCCGCACGAGGTATCTTTGAGTATAACGATAACTCAAGTCGTAACAAAGTCACAGAACGATGGGTGAACACGTGGCACATATGATGAACAAAGAGTATTCTTGAAATTTTCTTTGATAGAGTGCTCGGCTCAAAGTATATCATGTAAAACTCGACCTCAGGTCATTACTAGGATCACAAGTTGGGCTTATACGAAAGGTAGGAACTCATACTGAGACAAAAAAGAGCTCATGTCCCGATGATATAGTAAAAGGATAAAAGAACACATACATCAAATATATGTGTATGATAACTTGCCAACAATATATAATATTAGTTTGCATAATTAACGATATTCCCACTGGGAATATTTCTAGTATATTTTAGGGCGTTAGCAGGGATTTTCTACATGTTGATGTATTAACTTTGTTGCATATGAATAGTAATTTTGGCACACTTATTAATAGTTGAATTCTAAGTAATATATTGGTATTCTTATGTTTCAAACTTTTTATATTTTACTAAGTCTTAGTTCTCACGTATTTTTATATAAATATCTTTGAATTTGAGACCAACAACACTTTAAAGTCTCTGGGTTCACTGCAAACGCAAATCATCAAGGCTCTATTGATTCCTACATACTCTTTACTCACTTTACTTTCTCAGACATTTTCATTTAGTTTCTTAACAAACATATTTAACTGCTAATTTTTTAATTTAACTGGTTAAATTGAGATGTGTGTCCTTAATCTTATAACAAATTTAATCTTTTTTTTATTAATAGACATGAACATAGGTAATTTATATAGCCTATCCCTATTAATTAGGTATTGAGATAATATTGGTTGTGATACTGACATAAAAAGAGGGAATAGCATAGGCATGGCTTATAAAACAAGGAATAAATAGTACTTTCCAACTATACATGCCTGCAAAGAAAGGGAATTACTTGGTTTTGGGGCCATATTGTTCTGCATAACTTTTGCTATATATCTTGATATAGTACTAATTAATTAATAAGCTATCAAATTCAATACTTTTTTCGGTCTCAAATTATCTTTTATGGTATTTTTAAATTGTTATCTCAATTACTATTATTTTCAATTTTAAAGTAAAATAAATTATTTTTTGTATTTTATTTTAATATTAATTTTTCTGGAAGACTATAAACACTTTAATTATGGAGTGATTATCAATAAATAGATTATTTATTTAATACAAAGAAGTTATCTTAAAACACAAATAAAATAATCAAGAAAATTCTTAATTAAAATTTTATCAAAGAACGTGTAAAAAAAAGAAGATAAATTGAGCTGGAGGAATGCATCATTCTCATTTCAGTATCTTGATACACCGGTCCACCTCCAAAATCAAATAGATAAATGAGTATTTATGTTTTAATTTAATTTAATATCTCAATTCTAAAAAAAAAAAAAAAAAAAAAAAAAGAGACTCTTTATGTCACCATAAATGTGCAAGAAAAGTCATATGACATTTGAAAAAAGAATCATTAATGTCTCAACCTCTTAGGGCATGTCTTTACAAAGAAAATACCTAATTTAAGAGGACCACATATTTATTAAAGATGTGATACGAGCCATTCCTAATTTATTCATAGTGATTGATTATAATGTCCAAAGGGGAAAAAGTGACCCTAAAGCTATAAAACATATCTCATGTTCTGCTGCCTCACAAAAGTCTTTATCATTAACCTTGGTTATAATTTGTTAGGTTCTTTTAAAAGATGTAAATAAGAAATGAATAGTTATTTTTAAAAAGAAAATATTCTCAGAAAAGATACAATTTGAATAACATAATAAGACACAATAGCAACTTTTCATGTTGCGATTTGTTGGTTATAAATATTCATTTGATTCCTCAGTTTTTCACTTGCGAAAATTTTGAAAATATCTCCTTTTTATAATATTTCTTACAATTATAAAGTATGTTTTAAGTGTAATTTGATTATTCTTTCAGTACGTTGTATACTGGTTGAACTATTGAGATATCAGTGTAGTTTATTCATTTATTTTCTGAGGAAATAATCATATACATCGAGTACTAGAAGGGTTTAAGTGTGCTTTGACTTTCATGTAAGTTTGTTGTATACTGAGGTTTGGAATCGGGAATCGGTATTCCAAACCTCAATATACAACAAACTTACATGAAAAGAGATTAAATTTCATAAGGACAAATTGTAGTAAAACCCGAATGCAATTCTATTTCATTATTCTTGTTGGAGATGTTATTTACGCTTACAACTTACTTTACAATCACTTAATAGAAAAAAGGAAGAAAATTTCAAAATTTTCATAAGTAAAAATTTGAGGAAGCAAATATATATTTATTGTTAACAAGGGGCAGTGTGAACAAATATTAATGTACCTTACGAAAAAAAATCGAAAAAAAAACTATCCATTTTCTATTTACATCTCTTTAAAATTTCAACATATAACTATACCTATATTTTTAAATTTTTTTATATTCAAAATTTTCTGTCCTAATTAAATACAGATTATGCCCACCAAAACGGGAAGCATTCTTAAGATATTCTTTCTTTTCAAGATTGCGGGTATTGAATTGATTTATTTTAAATAGCTTACAAATTAAAATTTAAAAAAATTATAAGTTGGAGATATTAAACTCTTTTCAAACACTTCCAAAACTTAAAATTAATATTTTAGAAATAAAAAATTATTTAAAATAAGCTAATTCAAACACGCACAAACTTCTTTGAATTAATTTAAAAGTTAATCAAATCTATTTTTAATTCATATTTAATTTTTAAAAATGTTTAACAAAACTTAAAAACCAAAAATATGATTCTTCCAACTTCTTATTTTTTTTTACTTGAAACAATAATTATTGTGAAAAGAGGGAAGTACTATTTTTACTATGTGACCTTTTTTTTCCTTTTTAATTCGTCCAATGTCACCTTATTATAATTAGAAATAAAGATAGTTTTAAATTTTTTCTTTATACTTAATTGAAATAATTTACACCGAAATAAATATTTAAGAATTGTCTTAAAGGATAAATTTCATACACTATCATATAAAATGAGACTGAGAATATGTATAGAGAAAGAATGAACAATTCATTTACTAGTACCAAAAGTGAATTTACAGTAACCTGTAACTCTATTTTGTCTAATCTTGATTGTTGAAGATTTCCATGGATGGATCAAGAAGAAGACATGTTCACATGAACTGTGGCATTCATATTCGAATTACACACTGGGCAAGCATCCTGTAAACTTGACCCACAAACTGTGCATAAACACAAGTGCCTGCACGGTAACAGCAACACACATGATTCCCTCTTTCCACACCTTCTGCACATTCTGTTTCTCTTATCCTGCGCATCCCCCGCTAAAATGCGCACTTCTTCTTCTACTTCTTCATCCTCCTCCTCTTCGTTGTTGTTGCTGCTGCCGCAGCATGACTCGGCGTCTTCCTCGGCGGAGAGGCGTTCTTCTGTAACGTGTGCCAGGACCTGTTCTAAGTTGCTGCGGAGTGAATTGGCGGTGGCTTCGTTGGTTTGTGCTAAGTCTCTCCATAGTTGATTTTCCATGTAAAGAGTTTTTACTCTTTCTTGTAGGACTAAATTGATTTTCCCTATTCTCTGTATTTGTTCGTCTTTTTCCTTCATTTTCTTCATTACTCTTTCGCTAATTGCTGATACCAGCATTCTCGATTGATGTTTCTGTTGCTCTTCTAATTCCAATCTTATTTTCTTCGTCTGTAAATAAACAAACAAACACATCATGAGTAAATGAAAGAAAAATAAAACAGAGAGAATTGAATTGGGGATTAAGCTTACATGGTGAGAAATGATGGAATTGATATCCAACTGATACTGTTGAACAAGTGGCAAAACATCATCACCGACAAACGATGGAATTTGAGAGAGTCCGTTGCAGGGTTTCTGAGGGGTAGAGAAAGAAGGAGTGAATGAATCTCTTGAACGTTTCCTTGGAGCGACTACATCATTTGTGGGCAGGTTGAAGGTAAGACCACTCTCAGTATTCACCGACGTCTTGGGCTGAATCTGAATCGGCAAATAATTTTCCGGCATTGGCAACAGCCCTGAACTCATCTGGGTATTGTATACAAATCCATTCGAATTTACCAAATTCCTGCAATTTCCAATAAACCCATATCAGCAAATCTAAAAACAAATCAACCCACAAAGAGAAGAAGAAGAAGAAGATGATGAGAAATACATACCTTTGTTGATTTAAAAGATTGAGATGTCTTGCTTCAACACTAGCCATGTGTATATGATTTCTGAATCTTTGGCTTATGGGTTGTTAAAGAAGGAGATGAGAGGAGAGAAAGGGGTAGAGAGAGCATGCAAATGGAGTTGGGGGAAGTAGAGAGGGAAGAATGGGCAGTGCCCTTTATTTAAAGCCTTTAGAGAGTCGAAGAGAGAGAAAAAGTGATAAAATAGAGCGAGAATACCGATACGAAATGCTTTGAATAGTAAAACAAAAAAGGGATTGCCTGCATTTGCAACAATCATTCATCATTCAACTCTCTAATAAAAAAATTAATCAAATACGATACTATAAATATCCCTTGGTTTCATATCAATTGATCATCGAAATGATATAGTGTTACTGTATGATTAAAAAATGATGTATAATTGAATAGATCGAGTTAAGTGCATCGAGCGCATTCTGCGTTCCATTTCTACCCATCACTTTCCTATCTCCACGCACTTGTCTCCAATCAATAATTACATCTATTCTATTTAATTTCTTCCTTTCACAACTATTATTACATTTACAAGCAAATCTAAAATTTACATTTATTTTATTTTAAAACAACTCATGTTTTTATTTTTTTTTTAGGAAAAATAATCTGAAAAATATTCTAATTTTGATCGAAATTGTTGTTACGATACCAAACTTTAGAAAGGACTTTTTACCCATATATTATTTAATAATGTATTTTAAAGGTATATATGTGTCTATGTTGATATCATAAATATTACATCATAAATATTGCAGAGTAAAAGTCCTCCATAAAATTTGGTATTGTAACATCAATTTTGGCCATAGTTAAAGTATTTTTCAGACCTTTTTTCCTTTTTTATATTATTTTAACCTAAAAATATTTTATATATAATTAATAAGAACAGTTTTTTTAAAATTATGCATAATTAATAATTTTCTTAATAATTGTATCCAAATTGAAATTATCACCTTTTTTTTTTCCCTCCCTAGGAGCTCCCACCCCTTTTTGCTCCCTTGGTGACTCGAACTCGCCACCTTTGGATTGGAAGTGAAGGGTGCTTACCATCCGACCAACTCCCTCTCGTCAAATTATCACCTATTTTAAAAGGGGAGATATTATAAATTTTGAGTTCCACTAAATTCACTGTTTAGTTATTCGACATAGATTTGAAATTATGTATCTTACACATATTTAATTTATTCTAATACATATTTTTAAAAAGTGAGGTGTTTAATCAAGTTTTTAATAAAAAATAATGCAAGAGGTTTAATATATGCATTATCATGTTTAAAAACCTCATTGCCTCTTAAAACATTTTTATTTTTGTATTTTTTCCATTAGAATTGTGAAGATATTCTTATAAATAATTTTTTTTTATGCAATCTATATTATTTTTAATACACCAAACAAGACAATGCATAAGAAATAATCTATATATAATTAATAAAAATTATTAATACATTATATTTAACATTATTTTTATACAATCTATTAAACAATCGAGTGGGGATGAGTCAGCTAAATTGTAGGGACTTGTCCGTAAATTGAGGTTTCTTTTTTCCTTGTGATACTGCGGGGATAACGTGATTACGTGGCTGTGAATTCCGATGCAGTAACTGACATTTTGGGTCTATGCCACGTTATCCAAACCTCCACGTCACCCTCTTTTTCTTTTTTGTTTTTTTCTTTTCACACTTTTGTTTTTTCCTTATTTTAACTTACTTAAAATGGACTTTCAAATTTTTAAACCTACCAAATATACACTGCAATTCTTCTTAAATATAGAAATAAATTACATACTCATTCGCTTCAAATTAACTTTATATATTTTTTATTTTACCTATATTTGAGTACCAATATTAAAAACTTATTGAGAGTAAAAAATATTTAAATTATTTTGTTGAGTAATAGTAAAATTTCTCAACATGTTAGGTACTTAAGATTAGATTAAATAAATTTATAAAGAGAAAAATATCATTTTAAGTGTCATAAATGCGATAAAGAGGTACTCTAGTACTATTAGACAAAATAAATCTAATTTATAAAATTAGTGTTACTGGAATTCCGTAATTTTGTCCTAATCTTCTTACAAGTTCTTTTTTTTAAAAACTTAATTAGGAAGGGGATTTGAACAATAGTATAGAGTTTCATTTCAGAAATATATTTCAAATTAAAAATATTTTCATACTCAGAAATTTCTAATTTTGTAGGAAGTTATCTCATTCCCTACGATAGTGGGTATCTTTTTCTTTATTGGTTTTGAACTTTTGTGATTATCTTTTAAATAAAGTGGGACCTAGTCTCTGTCCCACGTGTGAGGTACTGAGATCTGGACAAGTGGGGAGTGGGTCCCACCGTTTTTGTGTTTCCCAGTTTTCCTTAACTGCGTCTTGTCTCTGTACGGATCACATCACAACAAAACAAAACATTACGTGCTCTCATCCTCCACCTTTATTTGCTCTCCACTTTACAAATACTTTCACCATAAATTATTTATCGTGTTTCTCTTATAACTTCTAACATTAATTAGGAAAATATTTTAAATATAATTTTTTATTAAATAATTATTTATTGTGAGATGTTTATAATTTTTAAAAACAAATATTTCTACGGATTAACGAGAAATAAATAATTATTTTGATCTTAAACAATAAATAATTTGAGATAATTACAATAAATAATTTGAGACAGAAAGAAAATTTAATTACTCCATCTGTTTTATTTTATTTGACTCAATATGAAAGTCTTTATTATAGGTTTGGTTTACTAAATAAATGTATTCTCAAAATCTGAATTTTAAAAATAATATTAAAAAATATATTGTATTGATTTGTTAAAATGAATAAATAAATAAAATTTAATGTTAGACGAAGTAAAATGACACTAGGGATTAATATCTTTTAATATAATAAATGGACAAAGATAAGCGAAATGAACAAATACCCACTAGCTATATTTGGTATTCATATTAGAGCTCAATTATTTTCGATTCACGTCGTATAGGATCTCATTAGGAGGAAGCTCTTTCTTCATACACAAAATTCAAACTCAAGACCTCTAATTAAAGAAAGAACAACTCCATCCACAGTACCACATCCTTGCTACTTATTTCACATGCGTCAATCCTCTATTGTGTTCATCTTGTGCGAATGCGTTTGAGAGTACCGATTTTAAGAAATTTAAAAAATCAATATATAAAGTAAATATATATAAAGTGTTTAAATTATCATTTTAAATGAGTACTGGTAAGGTTTTTACATGAATTTTGTATATGTTGGGTACTGTGTATCCAAATTCTTATATCTGAATGCATAAGTCAACAGAGAATGAGTTCAATCTATTCATAGCATTGTATCCTTTTATAAATGGTTTTGAGTATTGTAGATCAATTGTTGTTGTGGATGGCGCTCATCTAAAATGAGCTTATTAGGGTGCATTTGTTTCTACTAACACTTTGGATGTAGCAGTGTGTTAATATAATATTACCAGATACATAATTTTATGAGTGTATCTGAATTTGATGATACATAATTTTATGAGTGTATCTGAAGTTGATGATACTTTATAAGAATGTAAACATGAAATATAATGGCATGTATTTTACTAATTATTTTTTGAGGATCTACACCACCACTTGCTTATAGTGTAGTTGACTCGAAGAATGATAATTTCTGAACATAATTTCTTAAGCATTTTAAAGGTGCTTTTCGGAGAGCGTGTAAATATGTGTTGTATCGGACTGTAATGAAAGCATTATAAAGGCGGTAAGTTGAGTGTATCCTATTGTACCTCATTATGCTTGTGTATGACATCTTTGGAGGAATGTAGGTAAGAATTACATGAAGAATAAAAATAAAGCATACAAGCAAGAAATTTTGGATGAACTGATGAAAAAAGTAGAGAATATGCTTGCATTGTGGGTAGGGCTTGGGTATGATTCTAATCTAGTGGATACTACCCAATATGATTGATTTAGATTTTGAACCATAGAGTGAAGGATTATCTTATGTTAGCTGGATATGAGAAGTGGACAAGAGTATATGCACCGGTAAATAGAGGTAGGATGATGACATCAAAAATTGCAGAGTATCAATTCGTGTTTATTGTAGGCAAGAGAACTATCAATACTTGATTTCCTAGAACAAACTTGAATATTGTTTGGGGATTGAAATTGCAAAAATAGAAAAAAGGCAACATGTACTTTTACTACTCTTGAAAGAAGGTTTCAAGAGATGCTAGTTCTGAATGAGGCAAAGTCTTCTCGTATGACGGTATGTATGATTTGTTATCAGATTTTTATTTATGATATTAACGTGAAGTATTTTATTGCTCATTAGTTTATTATTCTCAAATTCATTAATTTTTCCCTTTCATTGATTTATTTCAGTGTCTTTATATCGCAAGATAAATTTAACTTACATTTTCTTAAATCACTTTAATTAATTTAATTATATCGTTTTATGGGCAAACACTAGTAAAACTGATACGTAATTAATTAAAATCTTCCATTAAATGAAAATATTCACACTAGCTTACTTACAAGTTACAATCCTTTTCTATTTCTCTTTTTGAGTAGAAGTCAAATGTTGAACTTATTAATTAAAGGTGTAAACTTCAAAGAAATGAACGTTTTTCCTTTAGGATCGGTCCACACGGAGTCTTAAGTACTTCTCACCTTATTCTGTTCAATATGTTGCTTTAAATCCATTATTATTGGCGTAGACACTTCCAAAGGTATATTATATATATCTAACTTTGAATGAGCAACTTTTGTCTTTTTGTTCACCCAAAGATTAATCAATGGGTATATATCTAACTTTCAATGAACATTGTTTTTATGTATATATGTACATCAAAATTAGCTACTTATACATTTTAAATTCGACTTTCTAAATTTAGAACTCACTATGTTTAAATCGAAAATCCTCTTTTTAGAGATACATTATTTATTAAAGAAATTATATTTCACTAAAATAACCATCGTAATTGACTTCCCTATACGGGTTAGTAGTTACAACAAGATTACCAAAATGACCTAGTTTTTGAGTTATATAGCATTGAGTTTATTTTGTAGAAAACAATAATTTTTCAAGGATAAGGGACACTTAACTTGAGACCAGAACATTTTATATATAACACTACAATAAAGGCATTGAACGATTGATAAAAAATTACTCCCTAAATACTCAAGTTTAGCACTAATCTAAACTTTGGTTTCTCTTGCCCTAGATATCAAATACAGAATTGTTAAATTTCGGCTCAATAATTCGGTAATCGATAAATCAAACTTAAGATCGGTACTGTAATTCAGTATTTGGTAATATACCGCATAAGTTGTAGCTGATTGTATTACAAAGTTAATACTATTGATTATTTTTATTTTTCTATGTGGAGGCACGATATAATAGAAGATCAACAAGTAAGAAGACATCAAGAAAAACAAATTGTCACAACTAAAATACATATGTATTTCGGTTGTTTACGTTTAGTCTTTAACATTCTCTTTAGACTTGTACTAATTAATAATGAACCTGTTGATATATGACCTTCATTAATTAAGTAAATAATCCTATATTCGGGAAATACCAAATACCAAATGGTACTAATGTCTCATACCAAATCCAAACTCAAATCCTGTAATACTAAAAGTTTGCTCATGAATACCATATCGAATATCGACTATCAAATTATCGAATACCACATTACCAAAAATTTCGATTCCATAAAACCCTAATTAGAGAAATTAGAAACGCGTAAATTTCCACTATAATGCTAATTGACTGCACACATATTATATTCTTGAGTAGTAATTTGTTTGAGTAGATCCAATATCTTAGTCTAGTTTGTCTGTGAAGGTTCTATTGGAGTAATTGACCCTTCACTTTGAAAGCTTAGGAAGAAAGAAAGAAAAATTAAAAATATTACCCATTATAAATGTATTTCAAATTTTTGAACTACTTTTCTTGTTTGACCCTACCTAAAATTAATTGAAACGGAAGATAAGATGTATGTTCAAATATCTAATTATGGTGTTACAAAATTTGTCAAATACATTATTCATTTAATTATTCATGAATGACAAATCATTTGATAAACAACCAAGATTAGGAAAGAGGAGAATCATCCCAATGAAATGATTCCAACAGAATAATATAAAGGGTCAAATCATATCTCAAGTGAGAATAAAACATTATCAATTAATTTCTCTAATCTTGACTTATAAGTAATTATTCTTAAAAAAATATTTTGAGTAGTTAAGACATCACATGCAACAGCATCCAACTTTAGCTAAGCGTGAGGTGGGACATCTTTCACTTGAAGATCATGAACTAATTGACAACATATAAAATGAATGATTAAAATAATTGTTATAAAATATTACAAGTTATAAGTGTGTTAGTACTTTTCATGACAACATAGTCTGGCATATTATACCAAAAAAATTATTTTGGTACTGTCATTTATTTATTTGTAGTCTGCCATTCTTCTAATTAAAAATAATTTCACATGCATCCACTACAACTTATCCTAATTGTATGTAATAAAAAAAAACTCCATTATATCTAGAATTTTGATTTATAAATAATCCCATGTTTGAAGTTTCAACTCTTTTACCAACCTTCCCATTGACCAAGATAAATTTCTTTATTTGCTTGTATCATCTATAAAGTAAACTATAAAACAAAATTATATATATATATACTCCCTCCATCTCATTTTATGTGGCACCATTTTCTTGTTGGTTAGTCCCAAAAAGAATGTCACATTTCCTTATATGGTAAGTATTTAAAGGTACAATTCCTCTTTTACCCTTGTTGATCCCACTTAATCTTAAAGATAATACTCTAATACATTTATGAGGAGAGAGAAAACTGAGTCTATTTTTTTTAAGGGCAATTTGGTAAACATTTCGAAATCTTTATTTATTTCTTAAACTCTATATCCGATCAAATATTGCCACATAAAATGGGACGGAGGGAGTACTTGTTTGGTATTATTTTAATATCCGTACCTTGTAAAGAGAGTATTGTTATTGTAGTATTATAGGATGTCTAACTAACTATAACAATTCATGATAGTAGCAATATTAGAATTATTAATAGATGGATAAGCATGATGAAAGATAAAATTGATTTTGAATACATCAAATCAAATAGTGGATAAGAAATTATTTAAGCATAACTAATCTCATCATTATCAATATATCATATTCAATATTATTCTTATACATTCTGCTAGGGGGGTACATATGACTGGGTTGATTCGAATTTTTTTTTTT
Source organism: Solanum pinnatisectum (assembly GCA_035578085.1). Lineage (NCBI taxonomy): Eukaryota > Viridiplantae > Streptophyta > Magnoliopsida > Solanales > Solanaceae > Solanum > Solanum pinnatisectum. The sequence goes on from CM069077.1 coordinate 12,967,172, forward strand.
GGATTTTTTTCGGGGTTTTTCAGTAAATTATTCATACAAACATATAATTAAATTGTGCGTCAAATATTTCTTTAATTCTATCAAAATATAACTATCTAAGATGTTTCTGAAGAAACTAACACAAAATATGAGATGAGGGATGACAGTAAAATATTCAACAAAAAATACTGAAATCGCATAAAATAAATATTGCAAATTAATAAGTCATAATGAAAAATATCATAACGTAAAAATACTAAATCATGTTAAAATAAATCTAATAGTATTGATTACATGATTAAACATTAAAGAAAAATTAAAATTAGGTTATGTATTTTCAATGTCTGAACCAATGTAAAGCTAAAGAACAAATATTCAACATTATTGTCATTCTTAGTGTTGAATTAATTGTTTTTGTTAGCATTAGTATTGATTTGATTTTGATTTGAGCTTTATATATTAGACTTATTAATATCTATGGACTACATTTATTAGATTAATCAAAATTCTAAGTCTCAAAAACTTGAAATAATATGTTAAAAGATAAAAATTATGAAAAGTATAAGAAATATTTAGAAATCATATCAAAATAAATATTTTTATGTATAAAATAAGTTTTAAAAATTATGTATATAATGTCAGTTTGATTTGGTCATGAGTTGACTTTTTTTAGTTAAAACCAAACCAATCCAAGTATAATCAGATTTGTTTTTCCAATATCAAATCAAGTTAAAACAAATCATTAGTCGATTTTTTTTTTCAATTTGACTTAATTTATGATTTGATTTGATTTATTTTCAGTTTGATTTTTTACACCTCTACATCCTCCCTCCTAAGATGCCAAGTCATCTAAGCGATTTGTAAAGCCAAACGAAAAAAAAAAAACCACAAATTATTTCTAAGCTATATGTTGAGAATGTTTGTTCAATAGATCAATTTTGTATTAGATGACATAAAAAAGAGTAGAGATTCATATCCTTTTTACAATAGTGCGCAAGCACTATAACTTCCCATAATGAAAGATAAAATCACTTACTCTATTGAAAATTGAATCAAACCAATTAAATAAATTATTTTTATTTGAGTATAGTTTGGTTTGATTTGATTTTAGATTTTAAAAAACTGATAGTATTTGGTTTGATTATGATTTTGTTCGAAAAAATCGAAGAAATAGCTGAACCGAACCAACAAATTATATACACATATTTTATTATTATACATACATAATATATTATTTTTATAAACAATAATTTTAAAGATCTTATATATGTTTTCATCAAAATTTATTTATAATTTACTAATGAAAGAAAAAATGTCCAAGGTGAGAACATTTATCTTATTGGTCTCATGTCTATGAGTGTCTATGGAAATTCTTTATGTGATTGAAAATGTCAAAGTCTCTTCCTTCTAGGACAAAATAGTGAATTTTGAAGCTTTATTCATAGTAAATTCAATGATCGAAAGTTCTATAATGTCATTCATTCTAACTATTTTTCGTTTTGAATGGATTGTTGTCACTTTTTCATGTTTTGAATGAATTGTTTCTTTTATTTTTTTATATGGTTAATAACCGAACCGAAATCGATTACAACCGAATTGATAAATGTATATGATATTTGGTTTGGTTTGATTTTGATAATTTTAAAATCAATTAAGTTGAATTAATTTTGATTTTTGACCAATAACCAATCCAAATCGACTCGGAAACATCCCTACTCTAATTCTTACCTTTAGTGGCGTACCCACCCTTGGATAAGGGGTGTCAAGCGACACTCCTTCGCCGGAAAATTACATTGTATATAGAGGTTAAATTTTGATTTAACAAATACATATACTAGTATTGACACTTCTTGACACAAGTTAAAATTTTAGTATAGTGATTAATTATTGTGAAAATTCCTTGGGGTTGTGTGTTCTAGCCCTATTAGTCTCATAATTATATTTTTTACTATAACACTCCTTAATGATAATCCTAGATCCACTAGTGCTTAACTTTATTTATTCTTTCACTCAAGTTTTGGTTATTTCCCACCAAGTAAATGGAAGATTACCTTACATGTCGAAGCCAAATAATCGACAAAATCTTTACACATTTTTTATTTGAATTTTAATTTTGGAGTACTATCCCTAGCTAGCAATGCATGTGCATGACATATATTTATTGGTCCATTGAGTTTTAAATGATAACTAGATCAATCAAGGAGTAAAATAATTAAGTTAATAATAAGAACCAGAAAACGGGAGAACAAAGAAAGGAAATTGTCATGACCCAAAAATAGACATGATGGTACTTGTCTACTTCCACCAAGACAAGTCAACCTCAACCCAACGAAAATGAAAGAAATGCGGAAATATAAAGCAAGAACAAGACAAAGGCAGAAAACTTATCCATTCTAAACAATATCCCAAAATATGGTTGTCACATGTACAATCCACTAATAAAAATATAGAATTTGAAAGATAAATACAACTCTTAAAAGTCTTTGCTTCTCAAGTAGAACAAAGCATGATAACATGAAATGAGGGCCCACCGAGATGACAAACAACTACCTCTCAAGTCCTTCAACGAGCCTCGAATGTAAGGAGAAGAAGAAGAAGATCACACAGGTCCAGGCTCGAAACCTACCCAAGTGCAGAGGCAAGGAGGGAGTACCAACAACACGGTACCCAACAAGCAACCTAATAAACAAGGCATCTAGCTAGAAATAGAATACCCCTTACACTCCAACCGAACCTCCTTAAGCTACAACCTGCACAAAAATCAGCCCAACCTAGCAATTCTACAATACATATGGCTCACAGGGCCCAATAACCACAGTTCAATAGTCACAATCAACAATCAAACGAATCAAGTAAGTCATTCTCAAAGTCAAGTTATTCTGTCACACACACCAAGTACATCAATCTCAAGTAACAAGCAAGTCACTCACAAGCATCGAATGCATCAAGTTACAATAATCAATCTCTTGTCAGAACTATTTCCCATTGGTACAATCTCACTAGCTGGAATCATTTCGTATCGACTTTATATCAAATCACTACCCGGAACCATTTTATATCGGCTTTATATCAAATTTAGGCGAAATCATTTTCCATCGGCTTTATAAACACTTGTCGGATATGACCTCGACATCATATCACTCACTGGCAATGACCTCAGCATCATAAATCATCACATGCCTCATCACAGTGTTCACAATCAGTGCACACAAGAAATATCACACCACACAGAAGATACAACAATTCACACAATTCAAGTCCAACATTCATGCTTTCAAGCATTTCATCAATCAATCAACCAACAAGGGTCACAATAAGGCAATTCACATCATCATGTTCATTTTTTATTTCAACCCCATTTTTATTCATTTAGATGCATCAAGTGGACAATAATACCTTTCACCTCATCCCCATTACTCCCAACACACAAGCAACGAAGGAAGTATACGAATCCTACTAGAATACAAGGTTAGGTAGATAACTTGCCTTAAATCTCAATATTCACTCCTTGAGTTGAGTCTTCCCCATCCGAATCACTTTCAAAGCCACACAATCTATACACAAGCAAATATTCACAGTAAATTTTTTGAAACAACAATACCTATATCAAATCTCTTGAAATGTGGTCAATCAACACAAAACCTAATTCCGAAAATAAGGTTTGAATCCATAATTTAATACTTGAAAACATTACCTAAGGATTTAGGAACTCATTGGGGTAAATCATTTTGAAAAAAGACTTAAAATCAGTTCAAAATCTCCATTTTAGCTAAGAACTAGAGTTCCTGAAAAACCTCATTGTTCATCAATCAAAATCTCATATTTTGATGTTAATATATACTCATAAATAATCAAAGGGAAATGAAGGTCTAGGATTATAGAAGCTTACCCAAATGATTTAGCACAAGAAAACCTTTCCAAAATTGCCACGAAGGGTTCCCCAAGCTCAAAAATGGAAAATGGGGCTTAAATCTAAAAAATGGCAGGTCAAAACCCTTCTCAAATGTCGCAAAAGAGACCAGGGATTTGCTTAAGTGAACCCCGGAAAAAATCTCGGGAATCGCAAAAGCAAACGGCCTTTGCTAAATGAAGGTCGCTTAAGCGACATGTCCTTCGCTTAAGCAGATGTCGATTAAGCGACAAAAACTTTGCAAAAGTGAGGCCTGCAGCACTAGAAAACACATCTAACTCTCAAAGCATCGAAAGGACCCTCGAGATTCATTTGGAACCTCGTGATCACAAACCACATATGCAATTCAATCATATTTCACGTTTCGGACCCAATGAAACCATCAAAACATGATTATGAGGTCTCCTTGACCCAACATCCGTGAACATTACGAGAAACTAACTCAACACCTAAAAAGCCTAAAACAAGTTCGGGACCTCTCAAAATCAACCAAGACCTCACCTAGGCCTAAAATCATCCCCTAAATTCAATGAAACTCTCGAAATTCTGATCCGAGTATCAAAACCTCGAATGTTGACCCAAGTCAACCTAAAGGCTAAACTTTCACAATTTCACAACTTAGGACCTCGAATCATCAGAAAGTCTGAGACTCTGAAACCAACAACTCTCACCGCTTAGATTTGACATTCCGGGATTGATGTAATCGATGAAATTCTATTTTGACACTCGAAACTCTAAAAGACACCGAAAACCACCTTAGTTCAACCACATCATTCCATCATCTCATTGCATCGCATTAACCAATTTTGTTGTGTTGTGTAACTTGCTTATTTTTTTATTTGAGTATTATCTATTCCTTTTTTTATGTTTACTTTATTCGCGCCATTATTATATAAATTGGCAGCATCGATACCGGAATGGAACTTTTCTGCGTGTAGGTGGAAGCGTCTCATAGTTCATTTCTTAAGTCCGTTTAGTTGCTTATACTCAGTCGGTTTAGCCTACTAAGTAAATGTGGATTGTACTCACCCCTACTTCTGTTATCCCTTTAATGCATATCCTAGTCATGGTGATCCTCGTAGCGGTTTATTGGATCCAACAGTGTCTTCTCTTTGAGAGTTGTGGTGAGATCATGGTTTACGGATCGACATTGGTCTCCATCTATCATTTAAAATCTTTAACTTTATTTTTAAAGACTTGGGATGTATTTCAGAATCTAGAAATGTATTAGATGCTCTTTATACTTATGCTATCAGGTTTTGGAAAATTCTTTATTGTTTTCCATTGTTTGTGGCCTGACTTCCCTTCGGGAGTCTCACACGTGTTTTTCTTTTGACTTACACATCATTTTTGAGATTCTCGAGATGTGTGCCATCATGACCTCGATTTTTGGGTCATGACATAAAGGTAATTTTTGTTATTAAAATGATATGAAAAGTCATTGAACACGTGGTTGTTATGCGTCCTAATAATTTGATAAGTTTATAAATTCTCTATCAAAAGAAACGAAGATAAATTGGTGGTACACTTAATTTTTCAAAGTGATATAGAGGGGTGTCATGTAAATATGATAAATTTTAAAGTCATCACAATAAATTTATAATACAAATAGACGAAATACATACAAATGATTAATTCATTCCGTAAGAGAATGTGTCATGTAAATATGTATGTACATATATGAAGTACATACATCCAACTCTTTGCAGATGTCACTGAGTTCAAATTTATAATTATGTTCGTGTCTCTTCTTTGATGCAACTCTCTCTTTCCTTTCTTATTTTTTCTAGAGGATATTCAAATTTTGAAAATAGCTAGTGTTTTACACTTCCATCCTTAACAACCTTCATATCTTAAACACGTGACTTTGGAATTACACCATTCAATCAGATATACACAACTCATAGAAATATAATATATTTTTAATAACAAATATATATACCTAGTCCAATCTTAATCAAGTAATTGATAGACTTAACTTTGTAATCTAGTATTTTGCCACCAAAGTGGACTTCTTGGGCTGTTTTTTTTTTTTTTTTCTTTTTTTTTTTAAATATTTTATTATAGAGGCTTACGTCGATACATAAGCTTGGTCTTTTCAATTTGAAAGCAAAAAGTTTGAAATGAGGGTTGGGGCTTTCTGATTAAGGGAATGACAAGTCCACACAACCAAATCAAGCGCAATTCATGCAGATTCATAAAAAAAGAATGTATTTTATCGAATATTTATGTCAAATTAAAAACAAATACGTAAGATATAATAGTACCATCTTTATCGTTTCATCATGTCTAATTAATATCAATATTCTATTTAACAATAATTAACTCATGAATATACATTGGTGTTAAAGACGAAGTCTCTCTCTTTTTAAATTCATAAATAATACTACTACAACCACCACTTGTGAAAGATGACAGCGTTAACATTAAATAATATATAGCCCTAACATATGATGGCTCTTTAGCAAGAATTGCCAAGAAAGAGCTAACATCATGCAAAACAACCCCATCAAACATTAATTCCAATGAATTATTATTAGAAAATTATGTATGCGGTCGATATTAACTAAGACAAAACAAATGTGGCATTTATATTAAGTTTTACTTCCCACTGTGTTCTTATTCATAATATATGCGAACTCTTTGATAACTTAGGCGATAATTGTATTAGTAATATATGGATTAGTTTTAAGAAAAAATATGTATTATTTTATGGAGATATTTGATATGCAAGGTTTAATTATTCATGTATTATTTATTCCATTTTCTATCTAGCATAAAATTATACATAGATTTCCTCACAACTTATATATATATATATATATATATATACAAGTTTCTCAATTGCAAACCAAACACCATATTAATTTTATACATAATCCTAACTAACTACTACTAGACATGGTGTTACTTATATGGGATCTAATAGATTAACATATGTAATATTTTCCTAACCAGCTATCATAAGATCCCTCAATGTTAGCATATATTGATTGGTATACCACAAATTATATTAACTTATAGTAGAAAATAAAATAAATAAATAAATATTTAGGTTGAAATATGAATATCTCGCACTCTTTAAAAGATTATAATGCACGAACACAAATAAAATATCTTTTTTTTCAACTAAATAATGGCATATTCCACATAAGTAAATCTTGAATAATCCTATGGGCTCTTATAACAACCACCAAGATTTTATTTATTTTTTTTAAAAAAAGTAAACTGTCCAATTTAGCTTTCTTTAACTCACATCGACCTGATATCATTTTAAATGACAATTTAGTTTTGAAAGAGGGATTTGACAGCTATGAATAAGAATCAAGCTTCAACATTTGTATTATGTGCCACTTTCCACACATATCCCAAATTTGACAAAAACATGATTTGTCGACATGATTTAAATTCCTAAGATCAAAGGTGTAGGAAGATTAATTGATTAGCACGATAATGTGGTGGGCCGTGAGTTCCTGTCATTTTCCATTGACATAAATCATATTTTTAAAAATAATTTAGGTCCTCGCTAGAAAGTCTCATATTTGAAGTAAAACATTTTTTAATAAGACTACTTTTACTTGATAAGACTCGAACATAAAACTTCTAATTAGCTAGAAAAATTAATGAATACTTATTACTTTAGGACAATCCGTATTTTCAGGACACACTTCTCCTAGCATCATATTTTCAGTATTGCACCAACAAATCTAAACTACATACTCCTAGATTGCTTCTGAATCTGGTAAAACCCTGCTTCGTCAGTACCCAAGATATGCAGTTTGTACCCAAATAAATTGAGTACCCTATGTGGTTGCACTATATAAAATTTTTTGATTTTTAGCGACATACAATTAATTAACGGTAATAGCTTGATTGCCGTTAAAAATATATTTTAGCGGCATGTAACACTCTTTGTAAATGTCCCTAAAGCCTATAGATTGAGCGGTGATCTTGCTAGTATTTTTAGACCAAATTGAAGTGTTCTCTTCACGTACCTGAATATTCTCTTTACAACATGAAAATGTTCGTCAGTTGCAGCTTGCATAAACTGGATAACAAAGTTTACTGCATGTGAATATCAGGCTATGTGAGTGTGAGGTCATCTTGGACTTCGAAAGAGCTAAATAGAGGTTCGTACAAGTCACCCGTCAGTTTTTAGTTTTGGGTCAACTTTAAATGACCATATCTTTTAGCACATAAAGAATTAGGTGGCCCATGATCTATCAAATTGAAGGTCTTTGAATCCTCTTTGAAACGCCGCCAAGTTTGCTAAATATCGAGCTCGGAGTAAAAAGTTATGCCTGTTTGAGTGAAGCCTCTATAATTAAGGCATTTCATCCATTTTAGAAAAGAGTGTTTTGGTCTTTTCCTTTTCCCACTAGGCTTAGCACGTTTTGTTCACCCCAAATAAGGGTCTAATATGATTTAGACCACTTTTGCACGTTCCTAAACACTTAGAGATTTAAATTGAGGTTTCAAGAGGAGAAAAGGGCAGGGTTTCAAGTGTTCTTTCAAGAACTGAGGATTTCGCAAGAACAATGTTCTTTCCAGGTATGTAAGGCTTCTCACAGTGTTGGACTTGTTCGTCCTCATGCCATACATCTACTTCATCCATGAATTCCTTTATGAAATTGTTAAATTAAGAGATTCTTGAGTAGTTCTTGATTTTTGTTTCGTTCTTTAACAATGGAGGTTTTGAGTTTCTTGGGTTGAGGATCTTGAGTATGAGTTGTGATTCTTGAAAGGGATTGTGTGAAATTCTTCATGTATTCGTGTTGGGTTTGAGAATCAAGAAGAGTTTAGGAGAATTCCCCCTTTCCAAATGAGTTAGGACCCTAAATTGAGAAGAAAAAATTATCGAATTTCTGGGTATGGGGTGGGGTGGCGCGCCACCATAGCACCAGAACTTCTGGTCAGTAGTTTGGGGCTTGGCGCGCCCCAAACTTCTACCAGAAGTTTGGTGCCTGGCTCCCCGCGCCAACAATGCGTCAGGGTTGTCGGACCCTTTTTCCTTCCGTGCTTCTTTCCGAACATTTTCCGACTACGTTCTCTTCTTTGGATTAGCTCCTAAAGGCTCCATTAATCCTTGAGAGATCCTACATGTCCTAATCACATGTCTTAATTTACATTCCAACCTAAAGTAAGTTTAAGAGGAAAGTTCAAGAGGTCTTAGTGAGTTATTTTGAGAATTCTTGTGTAATCAACAATGGTTTTGCACTAAGTCTTGAGAAGTAAATATGAGAATGAGAAGAGTTGTATTCATGATTGAAAAAGAGTATAATAGAACTAAGTATTCCCAAATGTAACACTTTTACTTTTAAAATAGAGAAACCTTGATTTCTAAATCAATCTATGAGTTTAGAGATGTTTCAGAGTATTACCTCTTTTAAGTAATTACCTCAAATTGAGAAAGAGTTATATTTTATACATTTGAGCATGAGTTATATATTATTGGGAGTAGTATTGAGCATTGACATTGGGATGAGTTTAGACAACTCACATTCCTCATAAACCATATAGCAAACATGGGTAAAGGGACGTACTTTTTAGACATTCCTTATTGCTTTTAAGCATATCTTAGTGGATCCACTTAGTTGAAGTGTTCTATACCCCGGCAAGGTATATGAAAGTTTTGGCAGTGTGGGTGAGACGTTGTATCATCACATAGCTCATAGTGATGGTTGTCAGTTAGAGAATATCCCAAATAAGAGTAAATAATAACTTACTATATTTTTATACATCTTGAGTTGATATCTACTATTTTAAAGCTTTAAATATTGCATCTCTTATTATTGCTTTTATGTTGGAGTTGAGTTGAGTTGAGGTAGTATGTCTTCCAGCCTTATCAGTTCATGTATCTATGCTTTCAGTTTCCCCTTGCATACTCGTACATTCAATGTACTAATGCCATTCGACTTGCATCTTATTTATGATGAAGATACAGGTGTTCAGGGTTATCAACAGGTGTTTCGTTGATACCATTTGCACTCCAGCTAGCTTTGGTGAGCCTCTTTGCTTTTCAGAGGGCTTCACACTTATATTTCTTATTTTGTTGAGTTTTTGAGGGTCCTATTCCTACATATATCTTACTATTTAGAGGCTTCATAGATAGTTAGAAGTCAAGAAGTTTTTCATTATTTTTACTTGTTGATGTTTTGAGACTTGAGACATTTACTTATGTTATTTAAGTATTCCAGATATTCATTGAGTTAAGTTGTCATTGAGACATTTTGTTTTTAATTATGCACTTGGAGTCCCATTTTGCTTGATTATGTCTTCCACTAAGGATTCAACCACAAGGGTTTGTTGACTAGCGATGGTTCTCGAGTGCCGGCCACCTCCAGGGTGTAGGCTCAGGGCATGACAAACTTGGTATCAGAGCACAGAGTTCTAAAGTCCTAGGGTGTCTATGAAGCCGTGTTTGTAGAGTGCTTTTTATCAGTGTGAATCTCGCCACATCTATAATTAGGAGGCTACAACATTTCAGAAACATTTCACTTTCTTCTTACTCTTGTTCGTGCGATAGAGTTGAACTCTATGAAAGATTCCTCTAACTCGTACTTCGCGTATCTTTTCAGATCATGCCTCCACGAAGAGTTGTTCGAAGACGTCCTGCTAGGAGGAATGCTAATCCTCAAGATCAAGAGGTTCCCAATGGACCATAAGTGCAACACACTTAAAGAGATGTCACCAATGCTGAGTTCAGGAATGCTATACAAATGTTGACTAGGGTGGTGGCTAATCAGGCCGTCCAATAAAGAGTAGGTCGTCAGGATGTGGCTGATACATCAAGGATCCATGAGTTTTTGAGAATGAATCCCCAGAGTTCACAGGATCAAACATCACTGAGGATCCAAAGAACTTTGTGTAGAAACTTTAGAATGTGTTTGAGGTGGTGCGTGTTGCCGATGCAAAGCATGTTAAGTTAGCTTCATACCAACTCAAAGGTGTTGCTAGAATATGGCATGACCAATGGAAGAAGAGCAGGGCAAAAGGGGCACCACTTTTGAGTTGGGCAGTGTTTGGAGGTGCTTTCTTGGGGCGATTCTTTCCTCGCGAGCTAAAGGAAGCAAAGGTAAGATAATTTCTGAATCTGAAACAAGAGTCCATGAGTGTGCAGGAGTACTTCCTCAAGTTCACTCAGTTATCCCGCTATGCTCCAGAGATGGTGGCTGATACGAGCATGATGAGTTTGTTTGTGTTTAGGTTATCTTGCTTTTCAAGTAAGGAAGGTAAGGCGGCTATGTTGATAGGGGACATTGACATAGCTAGACTTATGATCCATATGCAGTAGGTTGAGGAAGATAAGTTAAAAGACAAGGAAGAGTTTTGCAGTAAGAGGGCTAAGACAGTAAATCATGAGTCCGTCCAGTAGAAAATTGGAAATGTAAATCGGCCATCTTTTCAACAAAGGTCAACTTGACCTGCTCCATCGTCAGCTAGTACGCCTGCGCCAAAGAACATATGTGATTTCAGGAACTAGAACACCCAGAATTTCATTGAGACAGTTTGAGTTTAATTATGCACTTAGAGTCCCATTTTGCTTGAGTAAGTCTTCTGCTAAGAAGTCAGCCAGGCCAAGGGTTCGCTTGAGGACCAGCGATGGTTCTTGAGTGCTAGCCACATCCAGATGTAGGCTCGAGGCGTGATAATAGAGGCTTCCAACAATGCTTCTATAAGAACTAGTATCAGCTAAACTTTCTGTTACCTGTTGTTGACCATGCTTCGGTGCCATGGTGTAACACCTCAAAAATTCTAAGTATAATTCAAATCATACCTAATATATAATGAGGAATTAAATGGTTAATGAATGTAAAAATTGGAATTTACGAATGCTATCAGCTGTAAAAGCAATCACAAATCATAAATAAGGTTCGTAAATCAACCTCTGAAACATGGTTTTCAACTTAAGTTTCACAAACTCAAACAACAGGCCGTGAATCAACCATGGACCATGGATTGAAATCGTGGAACGAAATGTAGGAAAACTTAGCTGCTATTTCTATTGTCTTGCATTTATTGACTTAGTCTAAGGACCGTAGAATAAACCAAGGATCGTAGATTGGTCTAATAGATCAAACTTTACAGATTAGGTATAATTTGATAGATTTCACAGATGGGATATATGGACTGTAGACCATTCGAAGGACCGTAGATGGTTTCGTGGATCATTCTTGCAGAATTTAGACATAATTGTTTTGGTCCATTCCCAATATTTTAAATCCTAATTAAGCCACAATGATTTGTCCTATCCTTAGTTGGATTGGGGGAAACCAGTTGAGTAAAAACCCTTTATTTATGCCTAATTGTAACACCCCGTATCCAAAAAGGGGCAAATAACAAATTTCTAGAAAGTTGTAGTTGCCACACCACGCCAGCCACCCACAGCCCGTGGAGTGGACCACGGACCGTAGGTATGGTCCGTGGTTGCCTTGCCCAAGTGGGTTCTAAGGGTCCAGGACGACGACCCGACCAACAGACTGTTGGTTAAACCACGGTCCGTGGTTCGACCCTCCCGAAACACAGTCTCTAACCCCAAACGACGGTCCACCAGGACGGGCCATGGGTCAGACCACGGTCCGTCGACTGGGGTCTATGGGTCATTACTATCAGATAATTTTTAGGGGTAGTAGGGTTTTTTCCTAATTAATTAGTTTCTATACTATGTTGTTTTGCCTATATTTAGAACCCCTATATAAGCCCTTTTAACCCCAAATTCACCTCATTTAGTTCATTCTTCTAATTTCCCCAAAATAGAACTCAAATCTCCTTCCAAATATTCTCTCTCAAGAACTTAAAGAAGAAAAAGAATAAGAAGAAGAAGATTTCACCTAAGGTTTCAAGCTAAGGATCCAAATTCTTCATTGAAGATAGGCAATTGGACTTGAGGTATGATAGTTTTTATCCACGGGTTCCTTCCACCCATGGATTCCCCAAATTCCTCTATTTCAAATGGTAGGATACCCCAATTAGCTAGGGTTTACCTCAAACATCATGGGTTCTTTTGATTATGGATCTTAATGATTTAATTATGTCTAAATATGCATAAATTTATGATTTACAATGATATTATGATGTTTCCCTCATGAACCCATGCCAACCCCCATGTTTTCCATATTGTGATCTCATTGAGTTGGGTTGTTGATTATGAAAGAGGAGTTTTATGATCTAAAGCATGAAGTAATAGGATTTACTTGAATTTTGATAAAATCCATATCTAATGCAAGAATTCTAGATTTGGTGATTGAAAATAGCTTTGAACCTTGAAAGGCCAAATTGTGAGTTTATGCATAATCTTATGAAACCTATGTAAATGCTTTAAGGGTGCTTTGAGAGTAAAGTGCCAATGTTGTTGTTGAAAGGATTTTCTCATAAAACACTTACAACCATGATGTGATAGGTTTTCTCACATAGAAAGGATTCTTAGGTTGAAAGACTATTCTCACCTAATTGAATCAATGAGTAAGAGCTATCCTAATAAATTAGTAGGATAGGCAAAATGACATGCCATTCCATGGATAATGAGAATAAGTAAGAAAATACTATTTCGTGGGACTTATGCTTAGCACCAAGTGGATATTGACATTGAGATGGAAGCTCTCCCATGATTAGAGGCCGGGTTTCTAGAAGAAGTCTCATGAGGTGGAAGCTCACCCGTAAGTATAGGCCGGGTTTCTAGTAGCAATCTCCTTATCCCATAACTATGTGCCCCGATAGGTTGATTAGCTTGTGGATCCATTTAAGCTAGATGTTCATGGTTCTACCTTAGGCAAGTAGAATGACCCATTTTTCATGTGGGAGACACCAGGTGATCATGTTTTAGCTCACATGGTCTCTATGTCGGTTAAGGGCTAATTCTCTCACAACAAGTTGACTAATGAACTAAGGTTACTTAAGAAAGTATCTCATATGTGATCAAAGATTTAAAGATGATTTAGCTTGTTTTGACTATGATGTTATTACCTATGTTTTCCAACTATTTCTATTATGATTATTAAACGTGGTAAATTGCTTATCATGAAATAAAATGTCATTTTTAGAATGTTTTAAATGTTTTTATGCATGGTTATCATACTTGGTGCATTTTTGTACTAACGCATGCTCTTGCCTACATTTTCCCCAAATGTAGGGTCCGACAAGCAGGGTTTCCATTCTAGTGGCTAGAGCATGGACTTTGATCTCTTTCCAAGCTTGGTGAGTCCTCTTGGTTCGAGGAAGAATTTCCTTATTGTAGTTTCACTTTCGTATTTCCTTTTTGGACATGTTATATGGGCTAGGCCCACTTTCATTCGATTGTAATAGATGGCTATGTTGAGACATGAGTTAGACTCCCGCATTTCTATAAAGATGTTTTGGAATTAAATGTTGTTTTTACTCTTTATTGTTCTAATGCTTTATGTTATGAGGACTAAGTGGCTTGCATGGAGTCCTTCGAGGTTCTATACGACATGTTACATCTAGGGGGTACCCCTGGGTCGTGACACTAACACTTAGAATTATTAAACGGTACGCTTTAAGTTATCTCAAGCAAGAAAATATGATTCTTCATCTTTAGACTTCAGTTTAGGAATTTCGTCATTATTTTCTTTTCATGTATGTGAAATATTATCAATGGGTATCCTTTCCCCTATTGTGTCCCAAAAAAACTCTGTTATTTTAGTTTTTATAATTCTATAGAAAATTAGGGTTCTTATAATAACCATGGATTTCAATGTATCTTAGTTTTCCTTTGTTAACAGTCTATAATAATGTATCACCCCACTGCTAAAAAGTCTTAGAGTTATAAAGAAACCTTATTTGGATATAGTTAAATTTGGAAAGTTTGACAAAGTTAAGCTAAGTATGAGTTTTGGGTCAACTTCAAATGACCATAACTCCTAGATCAGAATGATTTAGGTGTGCTACGAGATAACGTAGGAAAGATCTTTGAATTATCTTTCCAACGCCGCTGAGTTTGCTCAATTTCGAGTTCGTATGAGGGAGATATGTCCATTTGAAGTTGAGCTGTCTAGATAAGAAAAGTCAAAACCGGATTTTAGAAGGGTATTATGGTCTTTTCATTACTCACTTAGTTAAATTCGTTTTTGGTAATTGATTTGGGGTCTAAACTGACTGGATTCAGTTTACACTTCATAAAAATAAGTTCGGGTTTTGAGAGAAGAGAAAAGAAGAGGAAAAAAGAGGAGAAGAAGCTTGGAATCATCGAGTTCTTGAAGAATTGCTGGACAATTTCGCCAAGGGTTGATCCCTACGAGGTATGTGAGATCACATAGCATTGGGTTAGTTCACCCACGCATCAATCAAGATTTTATTAAGCAAAATTGTGTTCTTGAAAGTATAGAAATTGAGTTCTTGATGGATTTGTTTGAAGTTTCTATTGGGTTCTTGATTATTGGAGTTGTTGAGAAGTTCTTGATTTAAATTCATGAAATTAGATGTCTTTTTGAGTAGATTCTTTCATATTTTGGTTATGTAGTCGAATCTAAGTGTTTGGGGAAAGAACTAATTGAATCTAGAGGGTTTAGAATTGAAAAATGACCAAGAAAAATTGGGGATTTCAAGGTAAGGGTCTGGGGTACCGCGCCAGCCATAACGCCCCACTTGGGGTTCTGAAGTTTGGGCTCTGGGGCGCCGCGCCAGCCAGTGTGCCCCATCCCCAGTTCTGTAATTTTGAGTCTGGCGCCACGCGCCTCTCAGAGCGCCAGGGACGCCAGGTTCTCCACCCTTTCCCACTTCTTACCGTACGAGTTCCCTTGAAACGTACCTATGTTTTCTAGTTGGTTTCTGCACTCTAAGGTACGTCTAATCAACATGAAATCATCTATAAATGAGATCATGAACCTTGAATCCATAATTCAATTCAAGAAAAGTTAAGAGTCAAGTCAAGAGATGTTCATAGAGTTTTCCAAAAGTCTTTTTCAAATGTTTTAACTTTGTTTTAAGTCTTGAGTTTTCAGTTGAGTAAAGAGTAAAGATTGAAGTTCATTTCTTCAAAAGAGTATATGGAGACTATGTATTCCCAAAGAGTAAAATGTTTTCACATTTAAACAAGAAAGGAAACTTTGATTTCGAAAAGAGCCTTTGAGCTAGTTTTTTCAGTAAAGAGTAAATGCTTTCACAATTAAGTAAGAGAGGAAACTTTGTTTTCCAAGATAGCCTTTGAGCTAAGTTTTGAGCAATTATCTCAAACCACAGAAAGAAGTTATATTTTTAAACATAAGAGCCAGTATTATATTTTGGGAGTAGTATTAAACACCGATATGGGGGAGAGTTCAAACAACTCCCAGCCCCCATAAACCATGTAGCCATCATGGATAGAAAAGGGTCATACTTTTTAGATAATTCCTTAGTGCTTTTTAGCATAGACTAGTGGATCCACTTAGTAGTCAGGTGCTATACCCTCGGCAAGGTATAGGACGACCCTGACAGCTTAAGGCAAAATGCTATATCATCACAGTAGCTCTTAAGTGATGGTTGTCAGTTAGAAAAACTCCCACAGAAGTATTTTGTATTCTTATAAACACATAAGTAAATTGTATTTTTATATACATCCAAAGTTTATTTTGTATCTTTGCATACATACAGAGTTGCTATTGTATTTCTAAATACACAGAGTTGTTATCCATGCTTTAAAAGCTTTTCTTTATATTGCATTCTTATTATTGCTTTATATTGAAATAAGTTAAGTTGAGTTGAGTTGAGCCAGGTATGTTCTTTAAATTCCTTTCAAGCTTATGTCTTGTTTAGTATTCCCCTCCCATTCTCGTACATTTAATGTACTGACGCCATTTGGCCTGCTTATTTTAACGATGCAGATATAGATAACCAGGATCAACATCCAGCGCTTCGTTGATCCAGTTGATCATTCAGAGTTTTGTGGTGAACCTCCTTGCTTTCCGGAGGATCCCTATTTATATTGCTTTAGTAGTTTTCAGTTGTTAGGATGATTGGGGGTCTTGTCCGGATATCCTTCTCAATTATTAGAGACTTCATAGACAGTCAGTTAGTTCATTTGTCTTTACCTTGTTATTGACTTATGTTTTAGACTTGGGGTGCCATCTTGGCGAGTTGGATGTTTCTTTTAAGACATTCTAAGTTTATTTCATGAGTTCATCTTTTGAGACTATTTTCTTGTTATTTAAGTCTTTCGCTGAGTAGTAAGCCTGACCGAGGGTTCACTTGGGGCCAGTAATGGTTCTCGAGTGCCAGTCCCTCCCAGGATGTAGGCTCAAGGCGTGAAAAACTTTATATCAGAGCACATAGTTCCAGAGTCCTAGGGAGTCTAGTAAGTCGTGGCTATAGAGTCCTAGTTATCGGTGTGGAGCGCATCACATCTATAATTAGGAGACTAAAACATCTTAGGAACTATCTCTCTTCTTTCATACTCATTTCGTGCGATAAAGTTTATCTCTAAAGAGTTTCTTCTAACTCGTGCTTACGCGTGTCTTTCAGATTATTCCTCTACGAAGAGCTATCAGAGGTCATCTGGCTAGAAGAAATATTGAACCACAGGATCAAGGGGTACATAATGCACCGATAGTGCAACACCAAGGAGAGGTCACCAATGCCGAGTTTCGTGAGGCTATTCAGATGTTGAGCCAAGTTGTGACCAACCAAGCTGGGTAACAAAGAGAGAATCGACAGGAAGTGGCTGATACTTCAAGGATCCGTGAGTTCTTAAGTATGAATCCTCTAAGCTTCACTGGTTCAAGTGTTACTGAGGATCCAGAAAATTTTGTTGAGGAACTTTAGAAGGTTTTTGAGATCTGACGCTAAGAGGGTGGAACTAGCTACATACAAAATGAAGGGTGTCACTAGGATCTGGTTTGATCAATGGAAGAAGAACCAAGCTGAGGGTGCACTACTTGTGAGTTGAGTTTTTCTTGAGGAGGCCTTCTTGAGGCGTTTCTTCCCCCGAGAGCTGAGAGAAGCAAAGGTACGAGAGTTCCTCACTCTTAAGCAGGATTCTTTGAGCGTTCATGAGTACAGTCTGAAGTTCCCACAACTTTCCCGCTATGCTCCGGAGATGGTTCCTGACATGAGGAGCAGGATTGTAGATACATAATTTCTAACCGGACTTAGTAAATTTATTTTAAAAGATTTGAAAATTACAAAAATATAGGCCTTTTTAATTTAAATTTTAATAAACAAGCTAGTATTTCTTAATTACTTTTTTAGACTAGCTATTTGACTTTTCTATATTTTATTAGTTCAAAATAATTACTTAATATTTTTATTATTATAATTTTTATATTATATATTTAATTATAAAAATTGAATATCCTACACTACTCATTTTCCTCCACTACGCCCACTCACAACACTCCACAACACTCATTAACCCCTCTCTCTCTCACCATCTACCCACAATACACCCCCTTATAATAAACACAATCAGCCAAAAAGAAGAACACACATATTAATATACACACACGCACAACAAAAAAAAAAAAAAAAAATTAGCAACCAAAAAAAAAAAACACTACACACGAGAGAACAAAAAAAAAAAAAAAAAAAAAAAAAAAGAGAGGGAAAAATCAGCAAAAACACACGTAGAAAAAAAGAAAGAAAAAAAAAATCAGCAAACACCACTTTGTTTTATTTGAGGTTCACTTTCGTGGTTTCGAGTTCGTGGTTTCTTATTACAATCTTTTCTTTTCGTGAATTCATTTTCACAAGAAGATAACAGTGAATTTTGTTTTATTATTATTTTTGTATAGTTTTATGTCATGATTGTGCAAGAATTAATTCCAATATATTGAAGTTGTTCATATTTCACATATGCTTGACTTAATAATTATTTTAATGTAATTATAATATGAAATATGTTGAGATTTTTATATGGTTAAATTTAGAGTAAAAATATAACACATGGTTATTTCTTGTTTTTTTAATGTATTTTATTCATGTCTTTTGTAATGTATGGTTGTTTGATAACGTGATTGCGCCATGAGTGATTGTTAAAACATAATCACATTGTCCCGCGTTTAGTTAGATTGTTAAAACTTATATATTTAATTAATTTGGAATGGATTGTTGAAGGCTTAGTTTGCTATTAAACTTATTCACCATATTAGAAGATCATCTTTTAAGTGAGAGAGGAAAAATTATGGATAATTTTTCTATGAATCAAATTGTTTGTTTGGTCAATTGTTTTGAAAGATAAAAATTGGGGGGAGGGGGTCCAACTTTGATAAGAAAATAAGATCTAAACTTCAATATTTTTTATTCGTTTTCATGTAATGGAAATGGTTAAGCTTGTAGATATAATTAAAAATAATACTAGAATTCATTAAACATTATACAAGTATAAACACGTTTTAAAATTTTGTTTCAACAAAGAATGTTACACATCTTTCTTTTGAAACATTTATAGAAATTCAAGGATGCAGAGACACACGTTGACCAAATTATTTTAATAACTAACTTTAATTAATTTTAATCAAGAGGTGTAAACAAAGAATATTAGGTGATGCACTTGAGAGAAGAAATCAATTATGATTTAAGCTATTGTATGTCAAAGTCGAGAATGTAGTTATGCATCTGGTTTTAGACTAATAAAAATTCAACAATAAAAAAAAACAAGCAAACCATGACCCGTACATACAATTTATCCAAAAATATATTAAGACAAGTATAAGTCAATAAAAGTGACCGTGCTAGAACCACGGGGCTCGAGGGATGCCTAATACCTTCCCCTCGGTCAACAGAAATCCTTACCCGGATTTTGTTTTCGCAGACCAAAACTAAAGAGTCAAATTTCCTTTTGATTAGGGATTTAAATAAGGTGACTTGGAACATCAAAACTCAATTTCAAGTGGCGACTCTGAATAATCAAAATAATCCCTTTTCAAAATGTCACTTTAATTGGAAAAAACTCTCTTCTTCAAAAAAACACAAATTTGGGGGAAAATAGGGGTGTGACATCTCTGGCGACTCCACTGGGAAATAACCAGAATTCGAGCTTTATTATATTGACTTTTACTTTATTTTATTACCTATTTAGGATATATTGTGTATCATGGCCTAATGTGCTACTTGTTGCTCATTTATTGTTGTTTATATTGTTAAACTATACTAAATTATTTTCTCTCGCGCACACCTTATGAGTCTCTAAAAACACCTCACACACGTTCACATGCATGCAGTTATGCATCCTACTTTCTCTTGAGATAAAAATGGAGTGACTTGACACCTAGTGAAAGATATTTAGTCACCTATGTTAGGCAGAGGTGGACCAGCAGTTAAGTCGGAATAGCGCTGCTATCGATAAGTTGCCCCTCCCTAGCTCGAGTTGTCCACAGCTTGGGTAAGCCAATATAGACACTAATATCTTTAGATTTGAGTTTATTAAACTTGAAATACAGTCATAGTTATCTCTAGTAGGCTCCGCTTATTTGCATAATTTGCATTTGATTTGGTGGGATTCGACATAGGGGTCGGATCCATCTAGAATATGTACCCCTATCGTATAAAATCATATAGATCATTTTATGTGCTACATGAAAATACATTTATTTAGAAAGTCTTTTTAAGTCTATCCATTTTAGTGTGATTAATGTAATGAAAAAAAAAAAGCTATCTTTTGATCTTATAAAAATTAAAAAAATCGAGGAGAAAACACGAAAATATTTCTTCTTTCAGAAGTTAGTATACATTTCTTAAAAATAAAATAACAAATTTTGCATTACTTAATGAAAAGAATAATAATATTTTTTATTTATATATTTTCCGTAAAGTTTATAAAAAGAAAATTCAAAATATTTTACTTTCATAATACTTTGAAAAATTGCATTTGTCATAAAAATAATTAATATCTTAACTTTTTTTCTTACTGTTCAATCTGAACGAACTATGCACACCTGATTCTCATCTCAATGAGAAACTTAGGCAACCCTCTTTGGGTTCGGTGATCCTTATTCAAAATTAAAAAAAAAAGATATGTATTTCTTATTAAAAATAATGGTGTGTTTATGATCTTTCTGAACTACGTTTGACTTTATTCATGCTTTGATAAGATATGTTGACAACCTTATTTTGAGGTTTGGTCCAACCAAGGATAAATCTAAAAGGTCCTCGTCACAAAAATTGGGGCAAAAACAAATTTGGAATTTTTTTTTTAATTTAGAATTTTTTTTTGACTTGATTGGTAGCAACATACTTAGGAGTGTGCATAAATAAAAATAATAAAGTGTTAAACTATTTGGCAAGACAGACAAACTTTGTTGTGACCTATAAACTTCTTTTGGTACCTCTTGATACATATATGTATTTACTTAAGAAATCATCTTGCTTAAAGTTAAGGCATAAAACAATTCGACCTCATTGTTTCATGTGCATTGTGTTGTGAGCTTTAGATATAAAATTCAAGGGCATGAATTTGTTGATCTAGAACTTGGCCCGAATGTTGGTTGAGGCGAAATTTTGAGCAACATTTAAGTTGGGGAAAAATTATAGGCTTTCTTTGATCCGATTGTGCCTTTCAAGCCTACCAAATGATATGTTATCCATAAAGCTCCAATTTTTTGAGCCTGAAACATTTTTATTTGAATAACCACATCTTAACATATATCCTTTCGAGTGCATAAATGCACTATTCCTTGGTCTCACATCCTTGACCGCACTATCAATTATCTAGACAGTGTCAACGATCTAAGTTGGGTAACAAAGTGAAAAGGTCAAATATGTGAAGGTCCAAAAAAATTACAAAGAAAAGTTAGAACGAAAAATGAAAAAAAAAAAATACCTTCAACGAAAAGGAGAGAAAGATGAAAAAAAAAAAAGAAGAGGAAAATAAATGAGGAGAAACTTTCAAGAAAACAAAGTTCAAATGCGAAAATAAAAAATATTGAGAGCATTGTACAAATTTTAAGGAGGAAATAGTCACTTTATCCCAAATGAATATCCTATCTCTCCCTAAGCCTACATTACAAGCCAATGATAAGTTCTATTTGATCTCATTTTTGGTGTTTTCGCATTAGTGGATACTTACATAAAGGCCAAACATATGATATCTCAATCTCATGCACGGAATATCTTTCTGAGTGAGAATGACCTCTAAAACGTCCTAAGATCAAAATACTTCTATTGTGTGAAGTAGGATTTCATTTGTTGTGAGGGCACTTGAAACATGAGGATATGAATAATTATATCCCTTAATTTAGGTAAGATGAACTCATCTTGTAAATACTTGAGTAAGTTTGAGATATCATTTGAAACTATAGGAATTACTCACAGTTGACCTCAAATTTGTCTGAAAGTAGTTGAAGGTGATTCATATGTATAGTAATAATTTTTGGTACCAACTAAAGTCAAAGCAATCTCAACTATGAATTAATTTCTTTCTTTTCTTCTGTAGTATTTTTTTTAAAAAAAAGAGGTCTTTTGCAAAATAAAAAATAATCAAAAAAATAAATAATAGTTTTTGATTTATATGAACTACATTTGACATGATTCTTGCTATACAAGATATGTAAGCAGTCCTACAATGAGCTCAGTCTCACAATTTTTTTTATATCCTTGAAAGAACGAAATTGGATCATTTCTTTTTTAAAAAAAATTGAAAAAATGATAAATTAAAAAGAGTTTCAAAGTTCCTCAATTTAAAAATTGGGGCATATTTTTATTTGTTAAAACAAATCACTCTCATTTCTAGGGAATAAGCACTCTAGTTGCATTTTAACCTTAGGGAACAAACACCCGATTATCTTTCATTTCTAGGAACAAACTCCCTAATTGCATTTTTTCTTTGGTACAAGTATTTCTCATTTATGCTAATAGCGTAAATAATATTTTTTTGGTGCAAATTGGGGCAAAAAATTAAATAAAAAAATGTTGTGGTGATTCTGTTAAGAAGGACCCTCCTACATAATGTGATTAGTAGGACCATCCTACATAATGAGATTTAGCTTAGCAGGACCCTCCTATATAATGGGAATTAGTATAGCATTACCCTCTTAAACAATGAGAATTAGAGTAGTAGGACCCTCCCAAACAATGTGAATTAGTGCAGCAGGACCCTCTTGGACAATGAGATTTAGTGTAGCATGACCCTCCTGGACAATGGGAATAGGGTCCTAGATAATGGGAATTAGTGTAGAAGGACATCCTGGACAATGAAAATTAGTATAGTAAGAACCTCCTAGACAATGAGATTTAGTGTAGCAGGACCCTCCTGGACAATGAGAATAGTAGGACTCTCCTAGACAATGCATATTAGTGTAGCAGGACCCTCCTGGACAATGGGAATAGCAAGACCCTCCTGGAAAATGGGAATTAGTGTAGCAGGACCCTCCTGGACAATGGGAATAGCAAGACCCTCCTGGAAAATGGGAATTTGTGTAGTAAGATCCTCCTGGACAGTGGGAATTAGTATACCAGGACCCTCCTGGACAATGGAAATTAGTATACTAGGACCCTCATGGACAATGGGAATAGCAGGACCCTCCTGGACAATGGGAATTAGTGTAGCAGGATAATCCTAGACAATGGGAATTAATATAGCAGGACCCTCCTGGACAATGGGATTTAGTGTAGCAGGACCCTCCTGGACAATGAGAATTAGTGTAGCAGGACCTTCCTGGACAATGTGAATTAGTGTAGCAGGACCTTCCTGGACAATATGAATTAGTGTAGTAGGACCCTCCTGGACAATGAGAATTAGTGTAGCAGAACCCTCCTGGACAATGAGAATTAATGTAGCAGGACTCTTCTGGACAATGAGATTTAGTGTAGCAAGACCCTCCTGGACAATGGATTTAGTGTAGCAGGACCCTCCGGAACAATGGGATTTAGTGTAGCAGGACCATCCTGGACAATGAGAATTAGTGTAGCAGGACCCTCCTGGACAATGGGATTTAGTGTAGCAGGACCCTCCTAGACAATGGGAGTTAGTGTAGCATGAACCTCCTGGACAATGGGATTAGCAGGACCCTCCTACATAATGGGATTAGTAGGACCCTCCTACGTAATGAGATTTAGTTTAGCAGGACCCTCCTACATAATGTGATTAGTAGGATCCTCTTACATAATGAGATTTGGTTATTTTCTCCTAGGATAAACACTTCCTAGTCTAAGACCAAGGGCGGAGCCACAGCCAATCAAGGTTGTGCACGTGAACACGCTTCGTCGAAAAATTATATAATATACGTAGGTCAAATTTATTGAATATCTATTGTATATTTAAATTTTCACAACCTTGACATGGCAACAACCTCTGGCACAGTGGTAAAAGGCTTGCAATTGACTCAGAAGTCAGTGGATCGATTCTTGAATTTTACCTCATTTATTTATTAGTCATATTTCAAGAGTTTTTTTGTTGGTCTTGTACTAATTACTTTCTTTTCTTCTTTAGAAATTAGAACTACTAGATATTATTTTCGTTATCACATTATTTAATTATTTTTGTAGTTATAATTTATTTCATTATAAAGAAAAGATCAATTTAAAATTAAATAAGAGTATAATTTTAAAATTAAATTATTTCTAATTATAGACAACATTCATGAGACATACTAAAAAACAAAGTATGCCCTTAGAAGAAAATATTATGTGTTAATTATCCATATATCATTGTTAATTTCTTCCATGATTATTTTTTATAACATGTTAATTTCTTCCATGATTTTATAGGCAAATCAAGAGAACTGGGGTTTGACACTTTTGATTAGGATATTCACATATTCTTTACCAAAGCACAATAAATTTAACATTCATTAAATTAAGAAGTAGCAAAATCAATGATAAAAATAATTTAGATTTAAGTAAAAGTCGATAAATTAGTGTTATGTTTTCTTGAATGTGTGATATGTGCTTAATAGAAATCTTGACTCGTACATTATAAAATCATTATTTCAATCTATATAATTTACGGTGTGTTTTATAACTACAAACAATCCAAACTGAAGATAAAAAGATATATGAATTGTATTTGGTTGAAAACAAATTATGACGTTATTCATGATCGATGGTAAAATCGCTATCTTAAGCAAGACAGATGTGAACCTACTCACTAAAATTTTTTGTTAGTTGCTTTTTTAAATTCTGCACATCCTTCATAAAATGTCTGGCTCCGCTACTGTCTAAGACGTTAATTTTTTTTTTATTTTCTCCTAGGATAAATACTTCCTAGTCTAAGACGTTATTTTTATTTTTTCCTAGGATAAACATATCCTAGTCTGAGACTGTTATTTTTTATTTTCTCCTAGGATAAACACTTCCTAGTCTGAGACGTTATTTTTATTTTCTCCTAGGATAAACACTTCCTAGTCTGAGATTGTTATTTTTTATTTTCTCCTAGGATAAACACTTCCTAGTTTGAGACTGTTATTTTTTATTTTCTCCTAGGATAAAAACTTCCTCGTCTAAGACGTTATCTATTTTATTTTATTTTCTCCTAGGATAAACACTTTCTAGTCTGAGATGGTTTTTTTTTTCTCCTAGGATAAACATTTCCTAGTCTGAGATCGTTATTTTTTATTTTCTCCTAGGATAAACACTTCCTAGTCTGAGATGTTATTTTATTTTCTCCTAGGATAAACATTTTCTAGTCTGAGACTGTTATTTTTTATTCTTTCCTAGGATAAACACTTCCTAGTCTGAGACTTTTTTTTTATTTTTGTCATAGGATAAACAGTTCCTAGTCTGAGATTGTTATTTTTTATTTTCTCCTAGGATAAACACTTCCTAGTCTAAGAAGTTATTTTTTATTTTCTCCTAGGATAAATACTTTCTAGTCTAAGACCGTTATTTTTTATTTTCTCCTAGGATAAACACTTCCTAGTCTGAGACCGTTATTTTTTATTTTCTACTAGGATAAACACTTCCTAGTCTGAGACGTTATTTTTTATTTTCTCCTAGGATAAACACTTCCAGTCTGAGAGGTTATTTTTTATTTTCTTCTAGGATAAACACTTCCTAGTCTGAAACCGTTATTTTTTATTTTCTCCTAGAATAAACACTTCCTAGTTTGAGACGTTATTTTTTATTTTTTAGTAGGATAAAAACTTCCTAGTCTGAGACTTTTTATTATTCTCCTAGGATAAACATTCCTAGTCTGAGATCATTATGTTTTATTTTCTCCTAGGATTAACACTTCTTAGTCTGAGACGTTATTTTTATTTTCTCCTAGGATAAACACTTCCTAGGCTGAGACTTTTATTTTTCATTTTTCTCCTATGATAAACACATCCTAGTGTAAGACGTTATTTTTGTTTTCTTCTAGGATAAACACTTTCTAGTCTGAGACTTTTATTTTTCTTTTTTCTCCTAGGATAAACACTTCCTAGTCTGAGTGTATTTTTGAAAATTTACATCTGCTAATAACTCACAAAATTTTTCCAGTGAAAACTGGGGAAATTTTTTTGTTTATTTCTTTTGTTTGTGATGGTTTTCAAGTTTCTTCAAGTGAAACATGGATTTGAAATTCAAGAACAAAGTTTCAACTCTTTTCAGAATGATCAATCCCCATGATAGCCAGAATCAACTTCTTCAATGCATGTAGCTCGTAAATATAATTA
Organism: Solanum pinnatisectum; assembly: GCA_035578085.1. Classification (NCBI taxonomy): domain Eukaryota; kingdom Viridiplantae; phylum Streptophyta; class Magnoliopsida; order Solanales; family Solanaceae; genus Solanum; species Solanum pinnatisectum. Next base: position 12,993,578 of record CM069077.1, read on the forward strand.
AAAATGGTTTAGATCGTAAATATAATTAAAAATAATACTAGAATTCATTAAACATTGGACAGGTATAAACATGTTTTAATTTTTTTTTCAACAAAGAATGTGGTTACACATCTTTCTATTGAAATATTTACAGAAATTCAAGGATACGATGACACACCTTGACCAAATTATTTTAATACTTACCTTTAATTAATTTTGATCAAGAGGTGTAAACAAAGAATTTTAGGTGATGCACTTGAGAGAAGAAATCAATTATTCTTCTAAGCTATTGTACGTCAAAGTCAAGAATACAGTTATGAATATGGTTTTAGACTAATAAAAATTCAACAATAATAAAGAAAAGAGCAAACCATGGCGTGTACATACAATTTATCCAAAAATATATTAAGACAAGTATAGGTCAATAAAAGCGACCGTGCTAGAACCACGGGACTCGAGGGATGCCTAATACCTTCCCCTCGGTCAACAGTATTCCTTACCCGGATTTTGTTTTCGCAGACCAAAACTAAAGAGTCAAATTTCCTTTTGATTAGGGATTTAAATAAGGTGACTTGGAACACTAAAACTCAATTCCAAGTGTCGACTCTGAATAATCAAAATAATCCCTTTTCAAAATGTCACCTTAATTGGAAAAAAACTCTTTTCTTCAAAAAACACCAATTTGGGGGGAAATAGGGATGTGACAAGGATGAGTTTATTCATTGCTAGGTTGTCTCGCCTGTCAAGCAAGGAAGACAAGACAACTATGCTGATAAGGGATATCGACATAGCAAGGCTAATGGTCTATGTGCAACAAGTTGAGGAGGACAAGTTGAGGGATAGAGAAGAGTTTAAGAATAAGAGGGCTAAGACATCAGGGAATGAGTTCAGGCAGTAGAAGAGTAATGTCAACCGGTCTTCCTTCCAACAGAAACTAAAGGGACATACTCCATCATCTGCTAGTGCACCTGCACCAAGAAACAAAAGTGATTACAATAGTCAGAATTCACAGAATTTCAGAGTTAAACCTTCCCGGAGTCCTTCCTGAGAGAGAAATAGACTTTGGTATAAATATTCTAACCGATACCCATCCTATATCTATTCCGCCATATAGGATGGCACCAGCAGAGTTGAAAAAGTTAAAATAACACTTGAAAGATCTCTACAGAAAGGTTATTCGACCAAGTGTCTCACCGTGGGGCGCTCTGGTCTTATTTGTGAGGAAGAAGGATGGTTCCCTTAGGATGTATATTGATTACCGTCAGTTGAACAATGTTACCATAAAAAATAAGTATCCTTTTTCGAGAATTGATGATCTCTTCGATCAACTTGATGAGCCACTTGTTTCTCTAAGATAGACCTCAGATCTGAATACCATCAGATAAGAGTAAGGGAATGTGATATTCCAAAGACAGCTTTCAGGACCCGTTATGGTTATTATGAGTTTCTGGTCATGTCGTTCGATTTAACTAATGCACCTGCAACGTTCACGGACTTTATGAATAGAGTATTCAAGCCTTATTTAGATATGTTTGTTATCGTGTTCATTGATGACATTCTAATCTATTTAAGGAATGAGGAAGATCATGCTAGTCATCTCAGAATAGTTCTCCAAACTCTAAAGGATAGAGAGTTATATGCCAAGTTCTCTAAGTGTGAGTTTTGGCTTGAGCCTGTGGCATTCTTAGACGACATTGTTTCCGGTGATGGAATTAAAGTTGGCATCCAGAAGATAGAAGCAGTGCAGAATTGGCCTAGACCCACATCTCCAACTGATATTAAGAGTTTCCTAGGGTTGGCTGGATATTATAGAAGGTTCGTAGAGGGGTTCTCTTCTATTTCGTCCCCTTTGACCAAGTGAGTCAGAAAACAATGAAGTTTAAATGGTCTGAAGCTTTAAGAAAAACATTTAGAAATTGAAAAAAAGGTTGACTATTGCCCCAATATTGACCATACCAGAAGGTACACAAGGCTTTGTTGTATATTGTGATGTGTTTAGAGTTGGTTTGGGTTGTGTGTTAATGCAGAATGGCAAAGTTTTAGCTTTTGCCTCCAGACAGTTGAAAGTTCACGAGAAGAACTACCCAACCCATGACTTAGAGTTGGCTGCCGTAGTATTTGCTTTGAAAATATGGCATCATTATTTGTATGGCATTCATGTAGATGTATTCACTGATCACAAGAGTCTTCAGTATGTGTTTAGTCAAAAAGAACTTAATCTCAAACAGAGAAAGTGGTTAGATTTACTCAAAAATTATGACGTGAGTATTATTTATCACCGAGATAAGGCTAATGTTATTGCTGATGCCTTGAGTAGATTATTTATGGGTAGTACCGCCTATTTTGAGGAAGATAAGAAAGGGTTAGAAAAAGATGTGCATAGGCTTGCACAATTAGGAGTTCGACTAATATATTCCACATAAGGAGGAGGAGTAGTGATGAATGGGGCTAAATCATCATTAGTGTCAGTAGTGAAAGAAAAGTAAGACCAAGATCCTATTTTGCTTGAGTTGAAGGCAAATGTTCATAAGCAAAAATTAATGACTTTTGAACAAGGGGGAGATGGTGTATTGAGGTATCAAGGTAGATTGTGTGTACCAAGAGTGGATGAACTCCAAGAGAGGATAATGGAGGAAGCACATAGCTCCAGATATTCTATCCATCCGGGTTCTACAAAGATGTATCGTGACGTGAGGGAAGTATATTGGTGGAATAGTATGAAAAAAAGTATTGCTGAGTTCGTTGTTAAATGGCCAAATTATCAACAAGTTAAAGTAGAGCACCAGAGGCCCGATGGTATGGCTCAGAATATAGAACTTTCAAAATTGAAGTGGGAGAGAATAAATATGGATTTCATTACAAGTTTACCAAGGTCTCGTAGGCAACATGATTCTATTTGGGTGATTGTTGATAGAATGACAAAATCAGCTCACTTTTTACCGGTAAAGACTACCCATTCAGCAAAAGATTATGCTAAGTTGTATATTCAAGTGGTAGTCAGACTTCATGGGGTTCCGATATCGATTATTTCAGATAGAGGAGCGCAATTTACTGCTCAGTTTTGGAAGTCATTCCAGAAAGGCTTGGGTTCAAAGGCGAACTTGAGTACTGCTTTTCATCCTAAGACAGATGGTCAAGCAGAGCGCACTATTCAAACTTTAGAAGATATGTTGAGGCCATGTGTGATTGATTTCAAGGGTAATTGGGATGATCACCTACCTCTCATTGAGTTTGCTTACAACAATAGTTACCACTCTAGCATCCAAATGACTCCTTATGAAGCTCCTTATAGGAGAAGATGCAGATCTCCTATTGGATGGTTTGAAGTTGGTGAAGCTAGGTTGATAGGACCAGACTTAGTTCATCAAGCTATGGAGAAGGTGAAAGTTATTCAAGAGAGGTTGAAAACAGCGTAGAGTCGTCAAAAATCCTACATAGATGTTAGGAGAAGACACTTAGAGTTCGAAGTAGATGATTGGGTTTACTTGAAAGTTTCACCTATGAAGGGTGTTGTGAGATTTGGCAAGGAGGGTAAGAATTGCCCCCGACATATTGGTCCTTACAGAATATCCAAGAGGATTGGCAAGGTAGCTTATGAGTTAGAGATACCCCAAGAGTTAGCAGTGGTTCATCCGGTATTTCACATCTCCATGTTGAAGAAGTGCATGGGCGATCCTTCACTTATCATACCTACTGAAGATATTGGTATCAAGGATAGCTTATCATATGAGGAGATTCCTGTTTAGATTCTAGATCGCCAAGTTCGTAAGTTGAGAACTAAAGAAGTAGCATCGGTCAAAGTTTTGTGGAAAAATCAATTTGTTGAGGAAGATACTTGGGAACCTGAGGAGGATATGAAAAAGAGGCACCTACATATTTTCGAATCCGGAGAAGTTCCAAATTAAGGTACGAATCCTTTTATTGGCTTTTATTTTAAGTTGGCATGTTGTTTTTACATTTTGCATGTTGGGTGTTTGAGCTAGGTGTTAGATGTTAAGCCTTAGCCTACTAAGAGTAATCTCATCTAAGGATAAATGTTCCCAAGGGGGAGATATTGTATCACCCCGCTACTAGAAAAACTTAGAATTAGAAAGAAACCGTATTTGGAAATAATCAAATTTGGAAAGTTTGACAAAGTTAAGCTAAGTATGAGTTTTGGGTCAATGTCAAATGAACATAACTCCTAGCTCAGGATGAGTTAGGTGTTCTACTAGATACAGTAGGAAAGATCTTTGAATTATCTTTCCAACGTCGTCGAGTTTGCTCAGTTTCGAGTTCGTATGAGGGAGATATCTCCATTTAAAGTTGGGTTGTCTAGATAAGGAAAGTCAAAACTGGATTTTAGAAGGGTATTATGGTCTTTTCATTACCCAATTAATTAAATTCGTTTTTGGTAATTAAGTTGGGGTCTAAACTGATTGGATTCAGTTTACACTTCATAAAAATAAGTTAGGGTTTTGAGAGAAGAGAAAAGAAGAGGAAAAAAGAGGAGAAAAAGCCTGGAATCGTCGAGTTCTTGAAGAATTATTGGACAATTTCACCAAGGGTTGATCTCTACGAGGTATGTGAGATCACATAGCATTGGGTTAGTTCACCCACGCATCAAACAAGATTTTATTAAGAAAAATTGTGTTCTTGAAAGTATAAAAATTGAGTTCTTGATGGATTTGTTTGAAGTTTCTATTGGGTTCTTGATTGTTGGAGTTGTTGAGAAGTTCTTGATTTAAATTCATGAAATTAGATGTCTGTTTTAGTAGATTCTTGCATATTTTGGTTATATAGTCGAATCTAAGTTTTTGGGGAAAGAACTAATTGAATCTAGAGGGTTTAGAATTGAAAAATGACCAAGAAAAATTAGGGATTTCAAGGTAAGGGTCTGGGGTGCCGCACTAGCCATAGCGCCCCACTTGGGGTTCTGAAGCTTGGGTCTGGGGAGCCGCACCAGCCAGTGCGCTCCATCCCCAGTTCTGTAATTTTGGGTTTGGCACCACGCGCCACTCAGATCCCCAGGGACGCCAGGTTCTCCACCCTTTCCCACTTCTTACCGTACGAGTTCCCTTGAAACGTACCTATGTTTTCTAGTTGGTTTCTGCATTCTAAAGTACGTCTAAACAACATGAAATCATCTATAATATAAGATCATGAACCTTGAATCCATAATTCAATTCAAGGAAAGTTAAGAGTCAAGTCAAAAGAAGTTCATAGAGTTTTCCAAAAGTCTTTTTCAAATGTTTTAACTTTGTTTTAAGACTTGAGTTTTCAGTTGAGTAAAGAGTAAGGATTAAAGTTCATTTCTTCAAAAGAGTATATGGGGACTATGTATTCCCAAAGAGTAAACTATTTTCACATTTAAACAAGAAAGGAAACTTTGATTTCCCAAAAAGCCTTTGAGCTAGTTTTTCAGTAAAGAGTAAATGCTTTCACAATTAAGCAAGAGAGGAAACTTTGTTTTCCAAGATAGCCTTTGAGCTAAGTTTTGAGCAATTATCTCAAACCACAGAAAGAAATTATGTTATTAAACATAAGAGCTAGTATATTTTGGGAGTAGTATTGAGCACCGATATGAGGGAGAGTTTAGACAACTCCCAGCCCTCATAAACTATGTAGCCATCATGGGTAGAAAAGGGTCATGCTTTTTAGATGATTCCTTAGTGCCTTTTATAATAGACTAGTGGATCCACTTAGTAGTCAGGTTCTCTACCCTTGGCAAGGTATAGGACGGCCCTGGCAGCGTTAGGCAAAACGATGTATCATCACAATAGCTTTTAAGTGATGGTTGTCGGTTAGAGAAACTCCCACATAAGTATTTTGTATTCTCATATACACAGAAGTAAATTATATTTTTATATACATCCAGAGTTTATATTGTATCTTTGCATACATACATAGTTGCTATAGCATTTTTAAATACACAGAGTTGTTAAAATACATTTAATGTTCTGACGCCATTTGGCCTGCATCTTTTAATGATGCAGATACAGGTAACCAGGATCAGCATCCAACGCTTCGTTAATCCAGTTGAGCATTCAGAGTCTTGTGGTGAGCCTCCTTGATTTACGGAGGATCCCTATTTACATTACTTTAGTAGTTTTCAGTTGTTAGGATGATCAGGGGTCTTGTCCCGACATCCCTCTCAGTTATTAGAGACTTAATGGATAGTCAGTTAGTTCATTTGTCTTTACCTTGTTATTGGCTTATGTTTTGAGACTTGAGTTGCCATCTTGGCTAGTTGAATGTTTCTTTTAAGACATTCTAAGTTTATTTCATGAGTTCATTTTTTAGACTATTTTCTTGTTATTTAAGTCTTCCGCTGAGTAGTAAGCCAGGCCAAGGGTTAGCTTGGGGCCAGCAATGGTTCTCTAGTGCCAGTCCCGCCCAGGGTGTAGGCTCAGGGCGTGACATATAAATACATGTTTTCCATAAATTTCTATATCTTTACTAAATTGTATTTTCATGAACCCTTAGAATAAGTAAATTTCATGCCTTTGAAACTGTTTATTTTAAATTGCATGTTTTTGTAAGAAAACAAGAATTTTCATGCTTTATTATACGTTCATCTTTTCAGTACAACTTACATAAGATACTTTCAGATAAAATGTCTTTTATTTTAGTATTAATTTTCAGTATTCCTAAGCCATTTAATATTATGAGGTTGTCAACATAATTTCAGTTGGGAGTATTACTTAACTGTTAGCACCAAGCGGACATAGGGATGAAGGTTCACCTGTCAGTTTAGGTTGAGATCTTTAGTAGCAATCCCTAAGTTCTATAACTATGTGTCATCATAGATTATAAGGGTCATTCATTAGCATAGTCTTGACTCCTTATTGACAAATACAATCTATATATACGAACAACAAAAAATATAAAAGATTGTATTCATTCGCTCTAATTTCACGTGTATGCACTAACTTTTATATTCAATGGTATTCATGCATGTATTTAGATTGTGTCGACGAATACAACCTGAGTGTATACAAAGATACAAAATAACAATACAATGCAGAAAACTGAATTCATTAACTTTAATTTTACCTATATTCATTTGCTCTAAATTTACGTGTATCCATTCGTCACTATTATATCAATTGTATCAGTTTGTATCGTTTATATCATATCATATCATCATATATTACAAAAAGTGGGAACAAAAAAAGTTAAAAGTTGAAATACAAATTTGCCCCTCCATTAAATTAAAATAAAATTAATTTATTTATTAAATACCAATATTTTAATTACATAATGGTGGAATATGAAGTCCAACAACTACACTTTAATTTTTTAGTTATGACATTATAATTATAATTGATTAGGTTAAATTTAACTAGAGTAGAAGACGAAATAATGTATGAAATTCTTCCAATTCGGCGACTCCTTGAATTTTGAAACCAAGATAAAATTTATGTATCATGATTCAATGTACTCCATTAATAAATTTTGGTAGGTGAAAAGACAGTCAAATATCACTATAAATACCACTAAATTGCTCCCTAGATCATCATATCGTCAAGAAGCTAATTGAGGAGAAGAACAAATAGCTTCATTCTGAAATTTAAAAGAGAAGCTTTCTTACAATATAGTTCAAGTGTAAAGCTTAGAAGTATAAGATATGACCTATATATTCCTTTAGATCCTTTTTATGTTAACTTATGATTTTTTCTTTTCCATTTTGGAGTTAAGGTATGGTTGTCCAAAATAAATTTGCTATGCAACCCATAATATGTAATTTTGTATCATTTTGCATTGTTATGAATTTTCAATTTTTTTATATTATTATTCTTTTAAGTGCTACTTAATTGACAAAACTTCTATTAATACATGATGAGTTTGATAATACTTGAATAGTTTATGCAATATGCTTTTGTTTAAATACAAGTAATTTAAATAAAGATTGTGTTATTTTATTGTCTATCTAACATAGTGTTGCGAACCCACCCATATATTGTTCATTTTCACCTCTTTTGCTTCATTTTTTAGTCATCTACAATTTATACACTATGAGATTTAACAATTTAATTTTCAAATGAAAATGTATAGTTACATTTACATTTATCAGACACTAAGCCTAATAATTTTCTTAAACATAAGCATTCTATATTAACGGTAGCTTTCCGTAGTGTTAAAATTCAAAAGGTTAGTATGATGACAATTTTGCTTTTGGATATTTTGGTTGTTTCTTTATGAATTCCTTCAACACTTCATTGTTACTACTAAAAACTATTCCTCAGATTAAAAAAATGTAAATTAAAAAATATTATGAGAATGGAGTCATTAAGTTTCATTTTGGTTAGATTTTAGTAATATAGGTCAACAAGATCATTCTATTAAAAATGGAAGAGTCTAAGTCAACAGTTCAATTACTAAAGTGCCTTTTAAAAGTATATTTATCATTTTATTCTTTTTATAAACATTAATTGTCTATTAAATTTAATTAAAAAGACCTTTCATCTACCTTTAGACATGTACAAATTGGATATGAACTTTTTATTTACAAGTTTAATATGTGTCATGCATTTATTTTCTTCACTTTTAGCTTCCAACTGTTTAAACATATCATATTCTTCATCAAATTATATATACCTTATTCAATATTTAATTAATACACATTAAATATTCAATATATATATATATATATATATATATATATATATATATATATATATATATATATATATATATATATATATAAGTTACACATTATAATTCTTCTTTTATAGGTTCTAATCAAATTAAAAAAAAACAAAAACAAAAAAAAAAAAATACACATGACACTAAAAACATAATTATACCAAAGGTGTTTTTAGTTGGTTGATAGGTAATATAAACATATGTTTCTATTTCTCTACTGCTTTTTGCTTGAGTGTTGGTATTTAAAAATGTTATTTTTGCCAAATCAATAGTTAAATAAGAGACTATACATTATACCAAAAGAAACAAGGTCCAGTAACTTTGTTAGTTAAAGGCCAAATTAGAAATTAAAGTAAGAAAATCAAGGATTTCTTTGGAGAAGTATTTCTTCCTTTTGGAGAGCTCGTCAAGTAGGATTAAGATATCACTTTAAGAATTTGCACTTCTTCTTTAGTGTATAATTTATAACTCAAACATTTTTCTTAATACTAATATTTATGTAAGTTGTTAAAATTTTATGGTCAATAAATACAAGAATAATATAAAAATACAACATAAAGAGGCAAATATATATATATATATATTTATAGAGGGGGTTTGGGGGGGGGGGGTTGAGACAGGTAGAAAAGAGAGCATGAGAGAAGGAGAAAGAAAGGGGAGTGGAGAGAGAGAAGAGAGTGGCAAGCGAAAGAGAGAGATAGGGAGGAAAGAGGCTAGAGAGAGTAAAACATAGTCAGAAATTATAATCTTATAAAAGTATAGCTATGCATAGCAAAGACATAGCATATAAAATGTGATTCTTTTACATCAGAAAAAACATTTTGATTCTTTAAAAAAAATTACTTATCCAGAAAAAGGGAAAAATATGCGATTCTTTTAGATTTGCTTTTTAAATTTTTTACCTATTCAGAAAATCTTTCAAAAACTTCACGTGATTTGAGTTTAAGAGTCAAGTATTTATATTCTTTTTACCTGCGAATCCTTTGAACAAAAACCAAAAATAAACATAAAACAAAGAACGAGTCATTTAAGTCCAACGACATGCTTGAAAAAAAAAAATTTAAGGTAAGTCAGTGAAAGCCCAGCGACATGCTTAAAAAAAATTAAGGTAAATCACTCAAAGCCAGTAACTTATAAGAAAAATTAATGGATAAACAGTCGTTTGCCTAGTTCTTATATATTTGGATAAGTCTTTCAAAATTAAACAACTTATCCATTTTAGTTAGGGAGAATGCACAACTACTCCCTAAATTATGACCGAAATCTCACCCCTAAACTCATTTTATATATAATATTGTACACCTTTTGGCTTATGTGGCACATCCCGTGACTCCACGCAATTGAGACGCGTGAGATATATTTGGATGCCACACATAAGCAAAAAAGATGCACAAAATTACAAAAAAATGAGTTCGGGATGGGGTGGGGTGGGGGGGGATAATAGGACCTTAGTTTAGTTAAAGTGTGTCTCTGGAATTTAGGTCTAATCTAGGAAGATACATCTACCTTTTCCCTTTTAGTTATATGAAAAAGGAGTGCCCCTTTATGCATTTTTATTGGAAAAAACTGCTCTTTTGATCCAAAAACTAATGATGTAATGGCACATAATACTTTAAAGTGTATAGATACACAAGTAAAAGAAATAGAAATGCACATTTCAATAGATTAAATTTAGTTAAGCAAATATCACAACGATTAAAAATGTAAAAACAGAACACCCAACTTTTTTTTTGGGGGTTTTTCATCCGGTGTTCGGTATCCATATTGGAGTCTGACTAAATCTGGATTAGCGCCAGAAAGTTCCACAATGGGGGTAAAATGCTCCCTAATAAAGGCGACTTCATATTCAGGGGGACTCGAATCCGAGACCTCTGGTTAAGGATGAAGTACTTAACACTCCACCACAACCCTTGTTGGTTAAAAAACACTCAACTTTTGAAAGGACTGAAAGTAAATTTTCCAAAAAAAAAAAGAATAAGAAAGGATATTTGTAAGGATAAACTACTTTATTATACATACATCAGTACGATATATATTAACCTTACCTCTACTTTCAAACTATTACATATATTACCACTTTTAATATTTTATACCATGTATAATTGAAGATACAATTAGATACTCACATCCCTTAAAACTAGGATTGATTAATTATCTTTACATTTAATAAACTTCACAATTAGTAACATTTTAATGATAATCAAATATTTTTCTATCTTATCAACCTCCCATAATATCTAACGCTATCAGTATCTCTCCCCCACCGCGCCCCACGTCCTCCTCCAATCTCCGACGATGAACTTGCTACCAACAACTCGCCACACTTATGACATTTAGTTACCACTAGAATTTGTCGGGAAGAAGGACATGATGAGTGCGAGCCTAACAAGGTATTGATGCATCCTATATGAAGTTCGTGACCGCACTACGACAACACTCAAATTTCATTTCTGACGACTTGAGGGCCTTAATCTTCAAACCATTATTAGTCAGAGGGACGAAAAAAACAAAAAAAAATGGTGGTATCTGGCGGAGGTCCGTCGGATCTAGGAACAAATAGTAACATCGACAAATCAAAAGGTGCAACAAATACTGCCGTGCTAAGATGTCCTGACCAGCCACGAACGTAATTGAAAAGTTTCAATAAGTGGAGATTTACGCATGTATTTGACACATTATTAATGTATTTGATACACTGTCGAGATACAATTATATGTATCCGTTTTTATCAGCGTATCTGATTAAGTGTGTATGTATCTAGTAAATGTATTAGAGACTTACGCATGTATCTGGCACAATTTGTTATGTCATGTATTAGAGTCTTGTCATATATATCTGACCTTCTTTCATGTATCTTAATATTATCAAAGAGAAAATACATAAAGTGACACTGAACTTGTCCCGAATTTTTAAAATGATATCTTAACTATGTGGGCGTCCTATTACACCACTAAACAATCTTGAATTGATATTACTACATCATTTTTTGTCTACATGACATAGAGAGTGTGTGCACTCTCTCAAAGAGAGTGTGTGCACGAGCAACCTAAAATAACTAATATAATTTTATTTTTACAAGTATTTTATTATAAAATATATTTTCTTATTTTTCTTATTGTTTTAACTTTTTTCCTTTTTATTTTTTCTCTTTCTTTTTTCTTTCTTCTTCAAAAATTCATTGTCATCTCCATTGAAGCTTCTCACTTTCAATGTCACCATTTTTACCACAACTTCACCTTCCTTTTTTACTACTATTAGTTTTACCCTTTTTAATTTTAAAACTTTATCTAAATATTTTCTTACATTTTGAACAACCTGATAAACCCGTTAGATTTCAAGATGATTAGGAAGTATCATATAGTTTTTTTTTTTTTTATCCGATTTCAATTAACTTCTTTCAATTTTTGGGGAATTCATTGATTCTTTTAAAATTATCATTTCTAGTTTTGAAGTTATATGAAAAGGAGTAATTGACGATACCTTCAAAATTTTAATTTTTCTTAGAAAAACAAAATTAAAATAAGTCAAAAAGTAAGAGAGAGAGAAATAAAGAATGAAAAAAAGATAAAGAAAAAACTTAAAATGAAAAAAATTACATTTTTAATTAAATTAACACGTGTCATGTAATGATTGGTGGGTGAACATGCTTGCTTCTTAAAATCTGGGGTTGATCGAAAAATGATATAATAACATATGTTCAAAATTATTTAGTGGGGTAATAGGACGGTTGCATAGTTAAGATGTCTTTTTGAAAATTTGGGACAACTTCAATGGTGACTTTATGTCTTTTCTCTATTATCATATGTATTTATTATGTTATTACAATGTATCTGACTATTTTCGTATGTATCTAATCTGTATGTATAAATTGTGTTAAATTAGTATGTATTGTTAGTTATGTATATGTAGATACAGGGAATGAATACGTTTATTTATCTCAGGCAGTGTGTTTATTTTGAGATACATTGTTATTTAAATTTTGTTAGAAACATGAAATGTACATTGTTTTAGAAAGTTCCTCACAAAATGATGAAAAGAATTGCGAGATTTTTGAAACTTTTTTAAGAAGTTGTTATGCTACATATTCTCAAAAGTTGTTAAAGGAGCGATTTACTCCACTAATTGAGAAGTTTTTTTTATGCTATATAAATAAACACACGTTTGTAATGTATCTAGCTACTAACATATCTCAATACGTGTATCTGGAAGAGGAAACTCGAAATTCAGAGAAACAAATTTGAATTTCCGGAAAGAAAAGTTGTTCACATTGTTGTTGCTCGAAAATAAATGAAAAAAAATAGATTTTTTTTTAGAAATCGTTAGACTAGATATACTCAAAATTTGTTAAAAAGACCAAAGCAGGAGATGTTTGTGGAAAACGGCTGACCTAGGGTTTCCTTCCTAGCCAGCAGCTGCGCAGCTCTCATGGCTGCTACGGCCACTGGACGGCCACCTTTAACTATCTGCCCTAATTAACCAAAAAACAATCGCAAAATCAATCGAAATAATTCATGGAGAACCTACTATCACGTTTTCAATGGAGGAAAGGCAAGACTTTATGATTGAAGAGGGATTGCATCAAGCAGTGGTATTTAAATTATCCCATGGTGCACCAGATTTGAAGGTATCAAGGTCAATTTTACCGAACATCTTGGTACCAAGGGCAATTGTTTAATTGGCTTACTTGCTCCAAGACAAATTTTGTTGAAAGTTGATCAATATGAAGATTATGTACTAGCTTTATCTCGCTCAGTTAATTATCTTCTCTACAATGGAGAGGAGCACCAATGTAGGGTTTTTCCATGGTCCATTAGATATAATCCTAAGGATGAAATGACGTTAGGTGTGGTTTGGATTTCTTTACCGAACTTATCTCCAGATTTGTTTGCAAAGAAGTCTCTCCTGTCTATAGCATCGCCAGTTGGGAAACCAATAGCTATAAATAAAACTACTGAAATCAAGTCAATACCTAGCACAACTAGGGTCAAGGTTATACTTGATCTAATGGAAAAGCTTCCAAATCGTATAAGATTGCAGTTTGTGGATAAAAAATCTGGTAAGTTGATCGAGGTTTTTTAGGAGATCATATATGCTAATCTACCTTTGTATTGCAATTATTATAAGCACCAAGGTCATAATGAAGATAGTTGTCGTTTGATCTCGAAAAGAAATCAAAATAACAAACAAATTGATGATACCATTGAAGTTGCGTCAAAAGGTACTATCGATAGTGAAAAAGTATCAAGGTGATGCAAGAGAAATACTAAATGAAAAAAGAAAGGTTGTAGATGTCGATCAAAGTAAAGCTACTTCTTTATATCGACAATTGGTTGTTGTCACTTCTGAGTAAAATCGTGCACACTTAATGGATGTTGTTACAAGTAATATTGGTGTTCAAACAACTACTGAAAACAAAGGGGGAACGCCAAGAGTTGGGGTTGATGCGCCGCGAGTTAGTTCAGGCAAAAAAATAATGGATTCAGGACACAAACTAATGGATACATCTGATGTGGAAGATGCTGAAAATTCTGGGCAGCATGTTTTGCAAGTTGAAAACATGAATGCAACTAAAAATTGGACACTGGTTGCACACAAAAATTCAACTAGTAATCAGAGCCTTTCCCCGACTAGTCAAAATAATTCTCCATGTAGTGAAAAGGGTGCGACTGGAAATTTTCATGACAGTGAGAAGAGGCAAGATATTAGTAATGCCTCAAGAGACCTATTATGTTCGAATAGCTTTGATGTTTTATCGAAGACTGCTGGAAAGCAAGTAAAGTTAACAGAGAATGACAACGATTTGATCCAAGAAAAGCAGGTCTCACCACCTACTTTGAATAGCAAATTAAGTCCAAAAGCTTCCGTATTTGTGCCTAAATGTGTGATTGCAAAGAAGAATGAGTCAAGGGCTTTAGTGTCAAATACAATTGATTTGGGCGAGGATTCTCTTGATGAAGATAAGGAAGACAATATGCTTGATTTGGGCGAGGATTCTCTTGATGAAGATGAGGAAGATATGTTGGACATATGCTTTGATAGAGTGGCTAGGGAAGGAGATATATCACCTAGGAAACAAAGAAGTGGAAGCAACAAAAGCAAAAAGAAGACACATGGAAGACAACATAATTGGGATGGTAAAATGACTGAGGAGTTTGTTCCAAGGCACCTACCGATACGACAAGCAAAGCAGAACCATTTGACAATATCAATAGGTTCAACAAGATCCAATAAATCCATACGGAAAGTATGAATTATCAAGTGTTGTTGGATAGGTTTGAAGAAGAAGACAAGAGAAAAATACTTCAAGTTACTTTTGATGGGCAATCGATCTTTTTTAATTCATGTGTTTGTAATAGATAATTTGAGGCTGATAACTCAAATTTCTTCTTGATTGGCATATTCTTACATTATTTAAGCATCCTCATTTGTAATATTATCATGGAGTGTATTACAAACTCTGTGGTGATCAGAAAATACTTAGTTCTCTCTAGCTCTTATTTTCTTCATGCTTGCTAGGTAGTAGACGGTAGGTACTTCATTAGGATTAGTAAGGTAAGACCTAGCACTCCTTGCTTGCACTTATCCCTATTGATATATTTTATGTTTAATAAAAGGCCACTAGTCAGTGTGAAAAAAAAAGTTGTTAAAAGGTTGATTTCCTTCTTAAATTAAGCATTTTAGTTACAGTCCTTAATTAAACATGTATCTTGCTTTGTCAATTCCTCGTATACATGTATCTGTTGAGTTCAGATACATGTATCCAACCAACGAAATGAGGTACATGAAGTAATATTTGAAATTACGGTAAATACTAATAATTAGAACCTAAACTAGTGAAATTTATATTATTTGCTTTATTTATAATTGCTTACTGTTTTTTTCTAAATTCCCTTTCATTCCAGTTAAGTACTGGACAACTTGAAATGATTAGATCCTGCATTTAATCATAATATACAATAAAATCTATATATTTAAATTTGTTGATGATGGTTTCTCATTAAAATTCAAAAATAAAATAAAATAGTGATGTCTTGTCGAATGGGCTAAGCTTTGTTTGTTCTTAGATGTTTCTTGTCCGTCATCTTTTGTTTATACTTGGAGCTTCTTAATTTTGGACTAAGAAATCGAAAAATGATTTAAGTTATATACATTAATCATGTCAAAAAGAATTATATGTTATTGGTATAGTTTAATCGTTATAGCAAATTAATTATGCAGATTTTTTAGCTTATAATTTTTTTGTTTCCCACTCGGTGTTTGGAGTCCATATTGGAGCTCTAACTAAATTCGAATCATGCAATGCAGAGCTCATTTAGGGGTGACGCTTTCAACATGATTAATTCCATACCAGGCTCAAACCTGAGACCTCTGGTTAAGGGTGAAACAATCCCACCACTGTAGCACAACTCATATTGATGCTTATAATCGGTTCTTAAGAAAATGATTTATATTTGAAAATAATTCAATTTTAAATTTTAATAAAAAACTTTATAATTAATTACTATCTATTGAATATGACATGTTTAAAATCACAACTTTTAAAATTCTTATTCCCACACAAATATTTATGACATATTTAAGTCCACAAATTCCAAAAATATGAATTATATGTTATTAGTATAGTTTAATCCTTATAGCAAGTTAATTATGCAATAGTTTTTTACTTTTTTAGCTTATAATCAGTTCTTAAGAAAATGATTTATATTTGAAAATAATTCAATTTTAAATTTTAATAAAAAACTTTATAATAAATTACTAGCTATTGAATATGACATGTTTAAGATCACAAATTTTAAAATTCTTATTCCCACACAAATATTGATGACATATATATTTCATTCTCAAGTTTCATGCATACTAGAACAATTGCGAAAATCATTTTTGACCTATTTAACTCTTCCTAACAATATGTGTGTAGGGTCTAGGGTGGATCTAGGGGAGTGTTCACCCGAATCCTCTCGGTAAATAATTACATTGTGTAGATGAAGTGATTTTTTTTTTCCATGTATATGTAGATTTTGAATTCCTAAACACAAGACAAGAGGTTGAATTTACCTTGAGGTTTCAAGTTCAAATTTTAGCCACTACATTTTTATTTTTTGAACCTTTGGTAAAAATCTTAGATCTGTCACTGATAGGGTCTATCAGAAACAGTCTTTGTCTGTCAAGGTATAAATAATGACTTGTGTGTACACACCCTTCTCGAACTCTACTTGTAGAATTACAATACGGAATATGTTATTGTTAGAGTAATAAAATGTGAGTACATAATAATCGGTTAAAGAAAAAGGTGAAGTAATTCTAATTATGACACTTCTATTGTTTTTCATTTTTATTTTTCACCCTGTGTCTGGAACCCACATTCAAGTCTCGATTAAATTTGAATTGTGCACTGCATAACTCATTTGAGGGTGACACTCCCAACAAAATTTTCTCCATATATACCCAAGGCTTGAGCCCGAAACCTCTCGTTAAGGATGAAACAATCTCATCACTATACCACAACAAAATTATGTTTGTAGAAACCCTATAGCACTTGTGGAATATGAGAGCATTGGAGGCAAATGGCACCAAAATCATGTATATATGATGTGATGGCTCTTTGATTAGCCAAGATGTGTGTGAGCAACATTATTAGCTAGCTAGCTACAAAAGAAAAATATCATTTGGCATATTCAGATTTTTCCATTCTTTCACATGAAAACAAAGAAAGCGATTGTTATCAAAACAGATGCCAAGCTTTTCTAGCATGTCTACATTTATTTAAGCAACTTTTTTTAGTTATTTAAAAATTTCAAAAAAATGCATTTGTTCAAGAGAGAATTCAACACATAGAAAGTCATAGACTTGATAATTTGACGAAACTACTATATATTAAATATTGTTAAACGCACAGGACGAATTAATTAAAAAGAATTGTTGAAATTTAATTCTTGTGAGAAATCAAATTAATATCAATTATGGATCTAATAGCTATGGTGTTGAATATCTTTTGCAATATACTTCCTCTGTCCAACAATAGTACTTGTCAATTATTGATTTGACACATGCCTGACAAAACAATAAATAATAAGGTTAATATTACCATATTACCCTTTAAATATATTAAATTAATGTTTCGGGAAATATATTAAATATTGAATAATATTAATATCAAGGGTAGAATAGGCAGAAAAAGATTAATTATCTTTTGATTTTTTAAACTGGACAACTATTTATAGTATAGTGGACAAGTCAAAATTGACGGAGGGAATATATGTCAAAACAACAAGATAGATACCATGTCAAATTATTCCTAGCTAGGTCTCAACTTTCCTATTCAATACAGCATGCATGCATGTATGAACTCTTTGATTAATGTTAACTATTGAGCATCAAATCAATCATCAAATTATTCTTTCTTGTAAAACTCATTAGTAGTTTAAATTTTTTTTGACGTGTATGAATGAGAAGACTCGATCGTATTACAAATTTGACAAGATCATTTGATTTTTGAACATGACCAAAGTTTCTAACAAGTCAGAAACCTAAATTGATTTGTGATTACAAGATTATACAAATAAAAGTGTTGCTAAATCAACACATAGGTCCTATATTTATGTGCATACATATTATAGCCTAGTTTTTTGAACCATTAGAATTCTTTGGTAGGTCAATTCAACAACTTATTTTGTGATATTGATGTAATTCAAATAGATACAAAGTCCCTTTTTTCTTGGTGGGGGGTAAAAAAGAAAAGAATGTTTGGCTGATAATCTTAATTTGAAATATACTATTGTAGCCCTTGCCTGTCTATTTCTTTGAAATTGACTTGTTCCTTTAGGGCCGTTCACAGTTTTTCAAGGTCCAAAATCCTTCTTTTCTTTTCTATTTTATTTTAATTAATTCTCTTATAAAAATTAAATGGAGAGAAAAAATAATAATTTTAATAAATGACATTCCATATTAATTGTGTTTCCTTCACCCTCCAACACACCTCAGGTTTACCCCCACTCCCAGTGGCGGAGCCAGGATTTTCAATAAGAGGGTTCAAAATCTGAAAAAATAGACACACGAAGTAACCGAAGGGGGTTCGACATCCACTATATATACCTAAAAAGTTATTTTAATCATGTATAAATTATATAATTTTCCGTCAAAGGAGGTTCGGATGAACCCCCTAATAGTAAGGTGCTGCCCACTCCTCATAACCCCCATCTCCACCATCCTGCTCTTCTATCTCACCCCCTCCTCCAATAATATTTATCTAGATTCTATGCACATGATCTTTTTAGGATAATATTTTTATTTATGAATTGAACACAAAAAGAAATAAGAAAAAAATTTATCTATTTTCTTAGAAAACATTAAAGTGCATATTCCAATTCCTTTACTGATATTCCTATTAGAACGTTAAAAAATTATGTGTCTTATCATCATGTTTGAAATCAATGTTCAGTGGCTTAATTGCCCATTTTGACGTTTGTGGCATTTGCATTTGGTGTGCATTACTTTTACAATGAAGTGTATTGATCAATATTTTGTCCGTTGATGGCACTTGTTACTCTTCACTTTATTTCACTCTTTATTCCACCACTATACCTAGAGGTGTTAAAATTGAGCCAAATTATAGGTAACCCGCCCAATTCACCCATAATTTTAAGGGTTGGACTCAAGATAATTTGAATTCGGTTCAATCTCAACTCATTCAAGTCCTAACCCATTTTAAGAGAATCCTCAATTGAGCCCAATTTAATCTCCAATTTCAACCCATTTTAAGACTCTTTATTTGCATTGATGTAATGTATTTTCCTATATTGAAGGTATGAATTACTATTTATTTTATATCTTTTAGGATTTATCTATCAATTTGTAACTTCTTTTTTTAAATTTTCTTGAGTTGAAAGCCAAATTAAATTGTGGTTATAAAACTTAAATAAGAATATATTAAAATTATTGAGATTTAAGCGGGTCAAATTGGGCGGGTCAAGACCCAACCCATTTTTAAGCCCAACCCATTTGAGCCCAAAGTAAACTTGGGCGGGTCAGGACCCAACCCAATTTCAATTTCAACCCAACCCGCCCATTTGACACCCGCCTAATTATACCTCATAAGTTTTGTAATCTAAATATGAGACAACGAAGGTGGATGGAGTTACTTAAGGATTATGATGTCACCATCCAGTATCATCCGGGTAAGGCTAAAGTGGTGGCAGATACATTGAGCCGAAAGGCGGTAATTATGGGTAGTCTAGCTTGTTTTGGTGTACTCAAGCGACCTTTAGCAAAGGAGATTCAAACCTTGGAGTCCAAGTTCATACAGTTGGGCATCTCAGAGCAAGGTGGGGTGTTAGCTAGCACTGAGGTTAGACCCAAGTTCATTGAGGAGATCAAGTCCAAACATTTTAAGGATGAAAATTTGAATGAGCTCAGAGAGAAGACAGTGTCTAGCAAGGCACAAGATGTGACTCTTGATGCGAGTGGGGTGCTCAGTTTTAAAGGAATAATTTGTGTTCCCTGAGTGAATGACTTAAGTTATAAAATGATGACAGAATCCCATGGTTCGCGGTATTTCATTCATCTGGGTGTGACCAAGATGTACCGATACTTGAAACGACTTTATTGGTGACTAGGCATGAAGAAAAACATAGCTGAGTTTGTGGCTAAGTGTCAAAACTGTCAGCAGCTAAAGTATGAGCACCAAAGGCCTGCAGGATTGCTTCAGTGAATGCCAATTTCGGAATGGAAATGAGAGAGGATAGCTTTGGATTTTGTGGTTGGTCTCCCCAAGACCTTGGGGAATTTTGATTCCATTTGGGTAGTGGTTGATAGATTCACTAAGTTAGCCCATTTTATTCCAGTCAGAGTAGACTATAATGCCCAGCAGTTGGCTAAGGTTTATGTGAAATAGATATTAAGGCTGCACGGGGTGCCCATTTCTATCATCTCAGACCATGGTACGCAGTTCACTTCCAAGTTTTAGGGAAAATTGCATGAGAAGTAAGGCACTCAACTCGCTTTTAGCACATCTTTCCATCCACAGACAGACAGGAAATCAAAGAGAACGATTCAAGTGTTAAGGACATGTTGAGGGCATGTGTAATCGACTTTGAAGGGCATGGGGATAAGTTTATACCTTTGTGTGAGTTCTCCTATAATAATAGTTACCACTCCAGCATAGACATGGCACTATTCGAGGCATTTTATGGGAGAAGGTGCAGATCATCCATAGGGTGGTTTGAGGCTGGAGATGTGAAACCTTTGGGATTTGATTTAGTGAAAGATGCTCAAGATAAGATGAGAAGCATCCAAGCTAAGCTTCTAGCAGCCCAGAGTCGACAAAAAAAGTATGCAGATCGTACATTATGGTACATGGCATTTGGTAATCAAGTCCTTATTAAAGTGTCACCCATGAAATGGGTGATGAGATTCGGCAAGAAGGGCAAGCTTAATCCTCGACACATTGGACTATTTAAGATCCTTGACTGTGTAGGGCCAGTGGTTTATAGGTTGGTCTTACCTCTTAATTTATCTGGAGTTCATCCAGTGTTTCATGTGTCTATGTTGAAGAAGTATCATGGTGACAGAGATTACATCATTAAGTGAGACTCAATTTTGTTAGACAAGGACCTTCAGTATGAAGAGGAACCGGTTGCAATCCTTGATCGTGATGTTCGAAAGCTGAGAACCAAGGGAATAAAGCTCGTGAAAGTTCAATGGAAGCATCATCTGATTAAGGAAACTACTTATGAAATCGAGAAGGACATGCGAGACAAGTATCCCAGTTGTTCGACTATTCAGGTACTACTCTACTCTTACCTTAGCCAGTTTTTCCTAGTTTATCACTCAGGGATGAGTGATGGGTAAATTGGTATCTATTGTAACAACATGTTCTCATCATTATAAAAAAATCCAATTGGGAAAGAATTTGAGCCAGAAACTTTTGGGTAGTGACTTGAAAAATTGTAGTCTAGTCCAGATTTGGACAAAATCTAAGTCAGGTGAGGTTTAGGGAAATCTGATAATGAATGGGGGATCAAATTATGAATTTAATGACATGAGTAGATAACTAAGATATTAAGGAACCCGTACAACTTTATAGAATCGAATTCGGGCGAGTAGAACTCTTGAAATTGATCTTAGTGTGAAGGGGTAGCTTTAGAACATCAAGATTTGAAGATGTGTTGTGAAATGGGAGTTTGGGACTCAAATTCCAACTTTCTTTCTCCGTGCAAGCCTCCGGGGCAGGATTAATCCAGCCAGGGCGGGGCCGCTGTGGAGGGTTGGGGTTCACCGTAGCGGGCCAGTCGCGACTTAAGTAAGGGAAAAACCCAAATTTTGTTATTTTTCTGTAAACTTTGTTCTTAAGAGCTAGGAGACGACCTAGGGCGATTTATTGATAGTTTTCCATGACTTTTGGTGCTAAAGGTAAGGATTTTACTCCCCTAATCTGTTTTTTGATCCGTATAAATTAGATTCTTGGGTAATTATCATTGGGGAGGGTTGTGGCCTAAAGTTAATGGTGGGAAAAAGCCCTAGTGGTACATTAGGATCATGGGTTTGATCTTGGGTTATTGAGTTTGTTATAATCCGGGTAAATTAGACCTTAATTATTGATCCTTGCATAATTTACTTGTGTTTAGACCAAGAACAAGCGAAAAGAATCTGAAAAGGGAAGGCTCAAGTTTCTTAGAAAGATTCAAGCTTGGTTTCGAGGTAGGTGAATGTTTGATTTGTGTGATATATGTCTGTAAATTTCTTTTTTGTATGCATATATGTATGATAATAAGGAATATAAATCAAATCCAATGCAAATAAGTATGTGTATATGAACAATTAGATGCCATGAACCTAATACTTGATTGTATGATTATGAGTAATGTTCATTATGGGTGTGATTGTGATTGTGGTTGTGCTGATTGAATTAGGAGTCACATTCTGACACGTATATTGGATCGGGTGTCATGTTTCGACACATACATTGGATTAGGTGTCACGTTTATACACATATATTAGATCGGGTGTCACGTTTCGACACATACTTTGGATCGGGTGTCACGTGCCGACACACTAACAGTTAGGGTGTGGGTTCCATGAGAGGACCATTGTAATTGTTATGGTATATCTACTTGTCATTGATAATGGGAGACTGTATGTTACTCTAAAATGATGACTGAACTGTATTTTGTATATGTATGCATATTATGTTGTAATTGCTTGTGCGTATTGTGCTTATGGGAGTGGCCGCGTGATCCTACCAGTGCACTGTGGTTGTGTATTGATACTGCACTTGCTCTTTCTTTGTTGAGTACATGACATCTTCAAGCGGCTACTAACAGAGCTCAATTAGGAGATCACTGATCGAACCGGATTCAAGGGTGAGCCAATTCTTCCAGGCTGCCATGAGTCCTCTTTTGTTTAGTCCATTCCTTTTGGACTCAAACTTTATAGTTAGATTTATTGTGTTAGTTTCGGGGTTACACCTCTATTCTTAGATTTGTCCTTAGTAGAGTTTTGGTATATGAACTTTCAGGTTCTAGGGGTTGTTTCCGCAAATGCTTTTGATAGTTGTTTTGTTAAACTTTAGGAATTTATGGGAAATCCATATTTTTTTAGACATTTAAACCTGCTTCCGTATATTTAAATGCTTAGTTTTTCATTAAGTTTCTTGGTTGGGTTGTAGTAATGGTTCTCCCATCGGAGGGTTATTGTGGGTGCCAATCACGACGGTCTGGATTGTGACAAATTTTATGGCTACAATTGAAAAATTTGCCGATGTAATAAAGATGTGAGATCTTAACAAGCTATTTTGGTTCAATGGTACCCATTTCAAGGGATGGATGGGTAAAATAATTTTCTACTCAAGTCTTTTCAATATTTCTATGTGCTAACTGAGAAGAATCCTCATAAAGTTGACAACACCTTTAAGAAATATGATGACCTTATTTCTCTTCAAGAGAGAGTGAAAAGTACGATGGTAATGTTTACAAGTGTCGGTATTATATTCTTAATTGTTTATCTGATAATTTTTATGATTATTATGATAGAACTAACTCTAGTGCAAAGAAAATTTGAAAATCATTGCAGAAGTAAGTATGATATCGAAATTGGAGATAACCTTATTGTTTGTGGAATAATGGATAAACTTTCACCTTCTTAGAAAGAATTTCAAAGAACTATGTGCCACAAACAAAAGGAAACTTTTCTTGAGACGTTGATAATAAGAATCTACATGGAAGAGAAGGCGATGCACTTTTACAATTATAATAGAGCAACATCACAACGAAGGTAAATTTAATTGATTCAAATAATTATGCTGCTCCCGATTATCACAAAAATATCTCTATGAAGCCTAAAAAGAAATTTTTCAAGAAAAATAATGGTGAAAACAACCAAGCACAAAATCAACAAGTTCAAGTAAGGGTTCGCACTTTGTTTGTGACAAGAGTGGGCATATTGCTCGATTTTATAAATTTTAAAAACATGATATTTCATCCCAGACAAACATTAATAAAGAGCCTTTGTGGAGGTGACTACAAACATAAACATGATTGAGAATGATGATGGATGATGAGATGATTTTGGTGCAAACATCATGTCTGTTATGAGAAAGATTGATTTGAAATGTATACTCCTTTTGAGGAGTACAAAACCATCATGCTTGATGATTCTCACACCACTCAAGTGCTTGAAAAAATATGTCGGATTGTGTTATACCTTTGGAAGGATAAAAACCTTGAAAGATGTACTTGATACTCCTTTGATGAATTTATTTTTGATGTCTAGTTTTTTTCTTAATAAAACAGACTTCAAAATAGATTATTGAATCTAATTAATATGTAATTATGAAAAGGATATTTTTGTGGAAAAGGGTATGCTTGTGATGGGATGTTCAAGTTGAATGTCAAAATGAATAAAAATTCGACTTTTGCTTACATGCTCTCTTCTACTAATTTTTGACATGCTTGTTTGTGTCACATCAACGATCGTTATGTGTGAATCATTTGTGAAGCCAAAATTAAATCACAAGAAGGCCTCCTTTTAAAGTTGAAAAAACTGATTTAATAAACTTAGTTCACATTGATATTTGTGAACTTGAAGAAATTTTAACTCGTAGAGGAAATAGATATTTGTTAATGAAGTATCGTGATTTACTTTTTTTAAATTCACTTTTGAAATGTTCTAAGTATAAAACAATTAAGAAAATATACTTAGAAAGAGTCGCTAGCAACTTAATTTTTTTAAAAGCTTTAATAAATTAACCTTTAAATATTTAGAAAAAATGGGTAAGTGGTTCATATCTCCACTTTTGAGAAGGTGTTAGCACTTAAAGTATCCATAGTATCCGGTTATCCGACAGTTTGACTAAATATATTGACTAACTTTTGGAAAAAATTCAAAGTAAAAGATATGCATTTTTAAAGTAATTTTGAGGAAAATTTTAAATTAGAAATGATTTTTAAATGTTTGAAAATGAACCAAACTATAACATCTCGGACTTTGACAAAAGAAAGAGAGGTTCGTACAAGTCACCCGTCAATTTTAAGTTTGGGTCAACTTCAAACGACCATATCTTTTAGCACATAAAAAGTTAGGTGGCCAATGACCTACCATATTAAAGGTCTTTTAGCCCTCTCTCCAACGCCACCAAGTTTGCTAAATTTTTAGTTCGGAGTAAAAAGTTATGCCTGTTTGAGTGAAGCCTCTCTTTTAAAGGCATCCCAATCGTTTTTAGAGGGGTAGTTTGGTCTTTTCCTATTCCTACTAAACCTAGCCACGTTTTCTTCACCCAATTAAGGGTCTAATCAGATGCTAAACCACCTTTTCAAGTTCTTTAACACTTAGAGAAATTAGAGAAAGTTTCTCAGAGGAGAAACAACTAGGTTTCAAGTGTTCGTCAAGATTCCGTTAATTTTCGTCAAGAACATTGTTCTTTCCAGGTATGTAAGGATTCTCACAGTGTTAGAATTGTTTTTACTCACACAATACATCTAAATTATCCACGAAATTGTTGTATCTAAAGGATTCTTGCGTAGTTCTTGATTTTAGTTCAATTCTTTGACAATGGACGTTGTTGATTCTGTTGTGTTGTGAATCTTTGGTAAAAGTTATATTTCAAAAGGGTTTGTATGAAATTTTCCATCAATTTGTGTTGGGTTTGATAATCAAGAAGATTTTAGGAGGATTTTATGGGTAGGGGATTGGGTGGCGCGCCACTAAGGCGCCAGGACTGACGCCCAGTAGTTTGGGGCCTGACTCCCCGCACCATCAGTGTGCTCCAAACTTGGGCCAGTAGTTTGGGGCCTGGTGCTCCACGTCAGTAGTGCGCCAGGGGTCGCCTAGCCTATTTCCTATTGTGTGTCATTCCGGACGTGTTCCTTTAAGTCGTGACTATGTTTCTCCTTCTTTGTATTATATCCTAAATGATCCATTCACCCTTGAGAATTCCTACATGTTCTAATCACATGTCTTAATCTACATTCAAAACTAAAGTGAGTTTAAGAGGAAAGTTTAAGAAGTCTTTTTGAGGATCTTTTTAACCAACAATGGTTTTAAACTAATTTTCTGAGAAAGAAAATATGAGTAGTGAGAAGAGTCGTATTCGTGATTGAGAAAGAATGTAAGGGAACTAAGTATTCCCAAACCATGTTGCCAACATAGGTAAAGGATAGAACTTTTTAGACTATTCCTTATTGATTTTAAGCATAGCTTAGCGGATCCACTTAGTTGAGGTGTTCTATTCCCCGAAAAGGTATATGATAGTTCTGGCAGTGTGGGCGAGATATTGTATCATCAAATAGCTCATAGTGATGGTTGTCGGTTGGAGAATCTCTCAAATAGGAGTAAAGAGTGTTTTATTGTATTTTTATATATATCCTTCAGTTAGTATATGTTAATTAAGAAGCTTTAAACATGTAAATCTTTTGTTATTGATTTTGAAATGAGTTGAGTTGAGGTGAGTATTCTTCTAGTATTGTCAGTTCAGTTATCTATGTTTTTAGTTCTCCTTGCATGCTCGTACATTCAATGTACTGATGTCGTTCCACTTGCATCTTATTATGATGCAAATACAGTTGTCCAGGATCATCAACAGGTGCTTCGCTGAGATCACCTTACACTCGTAGACAGTATTTGGTGAGGCCTCATTGCTTTCGGGGGACTCCATTTTCCATTTCAGTTTTAGTAGTATTTGAGGTGTCATAGGTCTTGTCCCAATATCTATCTTGAACTGTTAAAGGCTTCATAGACGGACAAAACTAGATGGTTTTGATTGTTTTTCTCAAGATGTTGATTTAACTTATGAATTGTGTTAAGTATTCTCAAGACAATATTTTAGAGTTTTCTTAAAGATCTAAATGCTCATCTATTTTAAGCTTCCACGTATCTTTAGAGTCATGTGAGTTATGGTCAGCCAGGCCAAGGGTTCGCTTGGAGATCAGAAATGGTTCTCGAGTGTCGGTCAGGTCTAGGGTGTAGACTCGGGATGTGACACAAACTTAGTCAAAATTGTATAAAATTTGTTGAATAAAGTAAATCATCATAAAATAGAATTGATTCATTTTTAGGGAAATTTAATTAACCTAATCTAAAAGTTAGAGTAAGAATCGAATAAATTACAATTAAATAGTCAGACAAATAAAGAGAATAAAAAAATGAAAAAAATACCTAACTACACATCCTTTTTTACTCTATTTTCTATTATTCCCTATCATTTCAAAAAATTACAAAAATCTCTCTATTCCACAATTTCTGTCACTTTTCCGGATACATCACTGTAAACTATCATCCCCACCATTTTCTTTTCCCTTTTTCATGCCTAAAATCACTCCATGGTATCACCAATTATATCCATCACTCTTTTTTTGAATTTCAAATCTTTTTTCTTTCCGATTTATCGCTTGCAAGTTATTGAAGAAGTAGTTCTTCATCTTCTTCTTCATCCATTTTTTTCAAATCCTCTCAAATCTCCCCCAAAACCTCTCCCTCTTCTCCTCCTCCTCCACCACACCAATCACCATCCTCTGTCTACCTTCCTCCGGCCTCAACCTCCATTTCCACCCTCACCCATTCATCACCAGCCGATCCTCCCTCATCTGTGACGATGACATCGAACCCAATACAAACTCAATAAACTTTACTTTCAACATCTGTAAATCCAATCTAGATCTCTTAATTGGATTCTTTGTCAGATCTCATAACTACGACTTAAGCCATAAATCCTGGATCTACACAATGGAAACTCAGAAATACTCAATCATGTTAACAATATTCATGATCTTAAACATAGAAGGATTTCTTCATCATTTTTTTTGCTTTCAACAGATCAAATTATGGGTTCAATTTTTAATGTATCTTGTTGTTTTTGTTTCTTAAATTAATGTATAATGCCTTCGTTTCATCATTATGAAATATTACAATTTTATCAAGAGTTGTTGGTGGCTCCAACAAGGGCTTTGGGTCGAGATCTATGGGTGATGTCATTGTTGAAAGTGAAAAAAAGCTACAAGAATTGATACATAACAAATGAGAAAGTGTGGAAGGATTTCTTCATCAATTTTTCTTTTTACTTTTAGCATATCAAATTGTTGATTTTTTTTTGGGATTTTTTGTTGCTTTATCTTTTAATGTATCTAGATGATTTTGATTCTTAAATTAATGTATAATTCATTCGTTTCACAATTATGATACATTACAATTTTATCATGTACACTATATCTTTTTCAAATATTAGTTTTGATACATAACCCTAATTTATTGAAACACAAATTTGTATCATGTTCATAGTTATGCATTGGATACACAACTATTACAAATTTCGTTATCTTTTGCTACACCCAACCTTATTCAACTAGAAGACTATGTATCTGTAAACACTATCAAATATTACTATTGTTACATATAAACACTAATGTTTTATAACAAAATCAGTTTATATCATATTCATAGTTATGTATACGACACATAACTTTGTTATGTATATAACATAGTTATGTATCAGCTATTATGTTGTATCACATGTTGTCGACTTTTATTTTAATTTGTTACGATTTGGGAGAGGTTTGAGAGAAGAAAATTTGAAATTTGAATTGTTTGGACCTGTTATTTGAGAGAGATTGACATCAATTTGGTTTGCATGATTTGAGGAACTAACATTAATTTTATATTTAATTTTTTTTTAATCTCAACAAACTAGTTGTATAATGTATCAAATGTGATGTATCCGGAAGAATGAGATGTATCCGGATGACAACAATTCTAGGAGATTTTTGTAAATTGGAAAAGAGTAGGGATAGGATGTAGTTTGCTTCTTACACAATGGAATTCTTAAATTTTTGCCTTATATAAGCCCAAGTCTAATTTCTATCCACTTGGATCAAAACTTGGGCCTTCAGCTGCTGATTGGGCTTTTGGCCCATTTTCACAGTGCATACACGAAATGTATATCGAGTGCATATCATCTACATATTCTGTATATTGTATGTATATCTGTTTCCTATATATATGCTTCCCTTTCATGGATATCAGTTTTATTTTTCTCGAATAAGAATGATGTTAGAGAATATAGGGCCCAAACCCAACAAAGAAAATGCAACTGATGGAGACTTGAGTCCAAATGGCATTTTAAAACAAAAGAAACAGAGCACAAATTAGCATGCTAAGACTTTTATCATTGAGAAAGGAATAAGCTTAAATGTAACCAACTCATGCAACTAGTAGGTCTTAGTCATTTACATAGATCTAAAGAATTTATAAAATGAAACTCACATCTAAGGATAAGTAATCATATTAATCCTAAATTGATCAAAGCCAACTCAAGCTATGTATTATACTAAGAAACCATTTAATGCACAACTTAAAAAACACAAATGAGAATTATTATTTTACTTGTCATGAATAAAATATATTCATTGAATCCATTAAGTATGGTTCATAGTATTCAAACAGCATATGGAAACGGAATAAACTTAAGCTAAGACTCGATACGAAAGACTCTCAAATAGATCTCATAACTTAATTAATAGCTACTACTCTTTCAATTAATACACATCAAAATGGTGAATGAATACTTAGAACTTAAAGCTTAATGACAAATCAACATTAACCTAACTGATGCATCAAACATGCAGAAGTCAAGAGAAAGCTAATACGACCCAAATGGTTTGAAAACTAAACTTTAAGAAATCGAAATTAAAGGAATTGAGGTTCAAAATGAAAATAAAATATGGAAATGAAGCTAGAATTAGTATTAGAAAGTGGGAAGGAAGAGGATTCTCTTTCAACAATGGCTTTTTGAGGAAATAAAAAAGATTACTGGAATTTTACGCCAGCAATGGTCACAAAAGCGGTCAAGTGACTGCTTAAGCGACCACCACAGAAGCAGACTACTGGCCGCTTAAGCGCCTACCGCTAAAGCGGTCAAAACACAGCTTAAGCAGTAAAGCCCCAGATGGCCTACCACCGCTAAAGCAGTCCGGAGGCCGCTAAAGCGGCTACCACTAAAGCGGCATGGGTGTTGCTAAACCAGTCACACCAACATCTTTGGCTAAGGTGAAACCTTCTCAAAACGGGTCCTCGGAATTCATTCGGAACCCCATAAACGCAAACAAACTATGTTATCCTACCAAAGATGACATTTCAAACTCAATGAAAGTGATGAAACAACTAATGGAGGTCGTCTCGATTAAATATTGATCCAAGTCAACACTTGCAAAAAAACCAACAAAACGCAAAACTCCATAAAATCATCCGATCACTTTGGGATCCAAACCAAAGATTGTTCTATACCAAACTAGGCATTCCGAAACTAACTGCACTAATGGAATTCTCATCGAAATACATTTATCAAGAATGTTGACCAAAGTCAAATATTTGCCAAACTTTTAATAACTTTTCACCTAACGGCTCAAACTCACGTTGAAGGCCTCATGACCCAAACCAACTATCCCACTGGCCCAAACTTGACCTTTCAAACCTGATGAAATTGACAGAAATGTCTACGACATCAGATTTTCCAGTTGTTGGCCAAAGTCAACTCTTCATTTAAAGTCTTTTTAAAAGGAGAAAACTCACACAACTCTCTTCTAACGACCTCGGGAAGCGTGCCGTCAATCCCAACACAGCACATACATGGCACGGAAGCTATAGAAAGGAGAAAACTAATATAATATACACAATAACAAGCAAATGAACATGACAGTCAGTACAAATTTGTTCAATAGTTCTTTGAAAAAGGAACGCTGACTAAATTTTTCTCACCACGCAATTTTGGTTTTAATTCCTAAAGATAGACTCCCCTACAAAGTTCACTAATCTTGGGCCGAGAAGTCTTAGTAATTTTCTTGTAAGATAATCACTAAGACTTTATCCAAAAAGGCGCAATCCAGTTCTCCCCAACATGATATCAGAAAATAAAAGTGATTTCTTAAAAGGTAGACTTATTATTGAAAAAATATATTGTTTACTCAAGAAATTGTTCAGGTATAAAGAGTAAGAACCTAGGTGGCAATGTGGTGCTTAATCATGACATGACTAAAGCTTACGATAGAATGTCATGTGTAGGATCTATAGAAAGAAATCGACGAATTGTGTACCTTATAGTTTGCAGTGGAAGTCGATTGCTCTAAAGTCCTGTTTTGAATCACTAGGAAGCAAAGTTTGATTCAAAAACTAAATGTCTATCTTCAGACAGAAAAAGTTCCTTTTTTTCCTTCTGGTTTGTGTTATCTTTTGTTGTTTTTGTTTTGACGTTGTCTGTCTCGTCTCACCTTTTACTGTAAAGGAATAAATCTTTTTATTAAGAGGGGTTGAGAAGTTTTTCAGTTTTAATAATTGTTCCCCCCTTCTTTTTCAAATAAGAGATAAGTAGTTCTTATCTCTTATCAGACAATTTCTTAGGTCGGGTCGGTCGGTCCACATGGGCAACCCACGACCCAAAACTTATATCTCCCACTTCGCACATGGTGGACAAGACCCAAGCTAATACAACATCAACTAGACACACAATTCATACAACAAATAGTTTATGCGGCCTCTGAACATCAAGAGTTTAACTTTAAGGTTTTCCAAACCCCATATAGGAATTCAATCACATTTGGAAGGAATTCGCTACTTATATGAGAATACTATTACTCAGAATACCCCAGAGTTCATTCACTACTTCAGTAGTTACTTATTTGACCCCTCATCCTCTTAAGGAAATTAACTCGAGTTCATATTTAACTTTATACACACAATCACACTCAATATCAATATGGTTAGTGCAATAGCTAGCTTGTGTATATAAGTTTATTATTCATTTAATTGTCTTTTCTACTCGAATCTATTTGCTCATATTCAACTTCTTTCCTAGACAAGCACTGCATTGTCGAATAATTCATGGCTATTAGTAACATGCTAAAGTAGCAACATCGATTGAAACTTCAAGAAACAACAAAAGGTCAAAGGGTATTTCATTGAAAAAGTCATTTTAACTTTTCTAGGTCTCACACAATGAAGAAACAGGGAATATTCTTTCATTGACCCATTGATCGCTTGACACACGTGGTATGAAACACGTGTTACAATGTTTTCAACTTATACTGGTGTATATGTCTCATTCTTTCGATTATCCAACATTGTACAAACCTTAGTTTAAACACCACTACAAGAAAAAGAAAAAGGGCCACTAGGGACGAGAAATATGGTCCCAAAAGGTCTAACTCTGGTCTCTAAAGGTCACTAGCGATGAGAAAAATCTGGTTGCCAGCCATCCCTATTGGCTCCATCGCGAAAGGTCAATAGGGATGAGATTTAGGTGCCGGTCTTTAAAACGTTTTTGCGACCATGTAAAGTTCTAGTCCCTAGAACTCTTTTAGGACCATGATTCTGGTCCTTACACAAAGCAGTCAATTGGTACCTTAAAATTTCACGACGAGCTTATCTAGACACTAAAAGGTTATCATGACCAAAAATCTGGTCCTTAAATAGTTTTAAGGACTCACACACTGTTGGTCCCTAAAGATAATTTATGGCCAGAAAATGTGGCACATAAATAACACATAATTTTTCCTATCATGCTTTTCATAGATAATATAGATAACAAAATGCATATGGATAATATATTAATTAGAAGTGTTGATTAACATCCCACAAACACTATTGTTTACAAAAATATGGTCACAAGACTATTACGCAACTCATTGGCCAAAAAAACTAAAATTCCTATTAAAGTATTCCATACAATCCTTAAACTAAGATAATAAATTTGTCAATTTTTTTGAAGTATACCAACTTGCTTCTTGACGAGAAAACGGATGTCTCCAAATCCTGTAAACCATACAAAATAAATTCTATTAGAAAAAAAAATTATGTGCACAACAAAATCACACAATATATTTTAGTGTTGATAAGAAATAAGATATATTGTATTCTATTTTTTAGATTCCTAGAGCATTGAACAACAAAATTAACTCAAATGCTTCAAAGTCATTCAAAATATTGTTAGAGGGCTATCTTCTCTTTGGAGAATCCCTTGCTACGCTCGGCTACTAAACCTAAAAACTTACTCACAAGTCACAACTCACAAGAGAACTCATAAAGTAGGTTTTTAAGTACTCTTTTCTCACATATCCATTAAGCTGATCCTACTCACGAGAATACAAAACTAGGATCATAAAAAAATTAATGAGAATAACTTATAAAACAAAATGAGTCCACGCAGAACCTTGATGTTCATGTCCACCAACAGAAATCAAATGCAGTTTGTGGTCAAAAAGAAAATCCGAGCTTAGATGTATTTTCATAATAGTAATTAACAATATAAAGGCATCGTTTCTTTGGATTCTTACACTTTGGACCCAGTTCATATAATTGATAGCTTCAAGATAGATGCTTGTTAGTGATTGATCGCACTGGGATATAGTCAATCAGCTCCTTATCCTGCATAATAGATGTCCCAAGATTCAATGAGCACATGCCAATGAATAAACCTAGTGTAATCACACAAGTAGAGTCTAGAGAGTGTGGTGATGTTAGAGTGCAACAATGATATTAGGAAGAACAAGTCTGATAATTATGTTACTTTCATGGAAAAGATAATAAATCCAAAGAAGTATTATGTAAAGCCCAACACTGGAATTCCCATGCCTCAGTCTTCCAACGATGTCATAATTACAATGCAACGACATAAAGAGGCTCCACTATACATGCAATGCAAGGATATATTCCTGCTTCAAAGTGTTGTTGCAGGCCCTTGAACTACTGCAAAGTACATTACTCCCAAGATGTTCAATAAGGAGTCGGGGAATTATGTGGACTGCAAGTTGAAAGTTGTTTATGTTCCTCCTCAAGTGCCATTACATGTAAGGCAGGGGTCCGAGGAAGGTTCTTCTCCTACGGCTTTAGTATTCAAAATTTGAACTGTAAATATATCGGAGCTCAATAATATATCAAGGCCATATAATGAGCAGCAAGACAACTCATTGGAGACAAAGGCACTAATTTCAAAGCTGACAGATAAAAACAGACACAATTCAATGGTCGAATGCTGTCCTTTTTTATATCTATATAAGGCTATCCCTTGCTCTAAATACTTTAGTCTGCCTGACTACATATAACATTCCATATCTGCAGTTCGGAAAATAAGTCCATACATTCTCTGCGTTATCTTCAATTTCTATTTCCCAAGATAAAAGGTCTAACACATAAAAGCTGTTACATTTCATCTAAAACTTAAAGTAAGGTGTTTTATGTTGTTTGTGTTATGATATCACAAGAAAGAGTTGGAGAGAATTAAAGATCAAGGGCCTTCTTAAGAAAAGCAACATCAAAGGCATTTATAGTTATATCGAAAGACTCGTTCTCTTTGAGTAATTCTATGGAAATCCTTACACATTCTTGCTATATTCTCAATGCTCAATTGTTTAAAAAATTTCAAAACCTTGAGTCAATTAGTTGTCTGGTTGACTTAAATGTGTGCAAGTTAGTTTCATTAGTTTTATAATGGCCTTGTGCTTGAAGCAATCATCATATGAACAACTGGTTCGACATCCTCTTTTTTGAAACTCGAGACGACAACATTAGTTTATTGATAAGTAATTATAGTAGATTGATTTTATTGTAATGATGAATTACTTAGATTCAAAAAAAAAAGATAAGAATTTTCAAAAACAGAAACACACTAGCGGCACTCACTTGTCCCTTGGAAATGCCTTCTTAATATCTTGTCTTCCTCTGTTTTCTGATATCTTTTTCAGTCATTTATCTCTGTTCCTGGTACTCCAATAACTCTTTTGGAAGTTTTTCAGTTCCTCTTCACCACACTCATCCTCTTCTTGATCTTCACCTTCCTCCTCATATTCATCCAAATATTTATACTCCTGAATGAGCACAACGAAATTGTCATAGAAAAATAAAAGATGAAAGATCTGAAAAAATTGTGGAGATCATAAATTACATCTCTTTCATATTCGTGCATAGTTGTTCTGGAGTGGCAAACCAAATTCTTAATGATAATCTTCAATTGCTAAAGTGGTGCAGAGAACTAGTAAGCTTTGGTCCTACCATTAATTCTTTTATACATGACAAGATTATTATACCCCTCTATAAATGGACGCTAGATCCGTATCTTCACTTAATAAAATTAAAACCAAGGAAATGAATTAGACCAAACCTCACAAGATTTCCCAAAAACCAAAAAGTAGTTTCTTCTTATAAGAGATTTTATTTAGTTAAAATTTATCAAATAATCTCTACTTTAAAAGTTTTGCAAATATACACTAGTTATTTTTAGATTTCAATAATAAATGCATAAACTATCAATAAACCAACTATGAAACTAGTTATTTTTTCCTACAAATGTCTATATTTTAACCATGAAAAAACATGTAATCTTATACACTTTCATAGCACATATGAACATGTAATTTTAACCTGGAAGAAACATGATTCTTGAACAAGGAACATTAATTATCGCCATACGTAATAAAGGAAGACAATTTGATAATGTTACTGCTAAATGGAAGTGTTCATAAGCTTGCAAGCAATAAAAATATACACAGAGACAAGAAAAAGTATATAGCAATAAGCAGGGGTGAATTTATGTACATTTTTTGGGTCACCCGAACCCGTGGTCATCCGACTAAATTCGATATATTACTTCTATAATTATTAAAGAATATATTAAATTAAAACTTGTTGAAACCGTTCTCAAGATGGTTGGATGGTTCACTGGTATGACTGCAAAATTTCAACACAAAGGTCGCAGGTTTGATCCTAGGCAGCCCCAATTCGCTTCAATTTATTTTTACTAACTAAAAACACGTTTTTCATTAAAAAAAAAAAACCTAAATTAATTTTTATGTATTGCTCGCTTAGTTATTGTTATTATAAATTTTTTTATCTTATCTTTAAAGCGTGCACCCGTTTTCTTGAAATCCTGGATTCGCCTTTGGCAATAAGAAAGGCTGGAAAATAAGAGTTCACTAATGTAGTTAAAACACTAGGTTAGATCCTTAAATTTCAAAATAATTCTTTGACCTCATATTGTGAATTTCGAATCTATTAGCGTATATAATCACATATATAACTTTTCTTTAACTTCTATTGATTAAATAACAGTTTGTGGACTAATTTTATTTCCAAAATCACATCCTAATTATCTCTGTTACAACACAATCAGAACTGAATAAACAATCCTAATTACCTCTATTAATTTTTGTTGTTTTTCCCATTCAATCGTACAGACCTTGGTCTAAACATGCACCTTCAAGTGTTTAACCCTACCTTCTCTCTTCAGTGATACTTAAATTCATTTTCTTAGAGAAACATTTGTCTGGCCCATAAAACAAGTCATAATAGGTGGTAAAACTTATCTCTTCACGTTTCTCGACGTAAGAGGTGATTGTTCGTGTGAGAGAGCCAATCTCGCAACTTGTTCGACACACTTTATTTCTTACAAAATATCACATGCATTTTACATTTGAACATAAATTCAATAGCATTATATAGGAGAGAATATTATAACAAACAAGTTATTTTACAATACTGAAATATCATCCAATTCTATGCAAACCTAGAGCCTTAACATGTTTTTCAAACAAATTTCTAGAGACGGCCTTCGTAAAAGGATCAGCTATCATTTCACGTGTAGGAATGTATTGCAGAGTTATTTCTCCACTTGCCACTACGTCTCTCACAAAGTTATATTTGATGTCTATGTGTTTGGTCTTGATGTGATACTTAGGATCCTTCGTGTACGCAATAGCCGCTTGACTATCACCATATAGAATCATGGAACCCTTAGAATTCTTTGCAATACCCAAATGCTCAAAGAATCTCTTTAACCAAACAACTTCTTGTACTGCAGACGCACAAGCCACAAATTCAAATTCCATGGTTGAAAGAGTTGTGCAAGTTTGCTTCTTACTTTTCCATGAAATAGCACCACCATTTAGTAAGAAAGCATGATCGGATGTTGATTTTCTGTCATCCCGGTCACTAACCCAATCAACATTTGTATAACCTCTTATGAATAAATCAGATCCACTATAACATAGTGTATGATCTGCAGTTCCCTTCAGGTATCGAAATATTTTCTTTACTGCTTTCCAATGATCTCTTCCAGAATTGGATTGATACCTGCTAACTAGACTCACGGTATAACAAATGTTTGGGCGAGTACACATCATAACATACATCAAACTCCCGACAACACTAGAATAAGGAACTCGAGACATGTCTTCCTTTTCTTTTTCAGTCTTTGGACACATTTCAAGGATTAAAGTTTCACCCCTTACTACAGGAGTATCCATGGATTTTCACCAATTCATTCAAAAACATTCCAATATTTTCTTTATATAAGTTTCTTGAGATAAAGTTGAAAATTTCTTGGAACGATCTCTTTGGATCTTAACACCCAATATATAGTCTACTTCACCCATATCTTTCATATCAAATGATTTTGAAAGAAGTGACTTGACAGTTTTCACATGCTCCAAATTATTTCCAGCTAATAAAATATCATTTACGTAAAGAGAAAGAATTACAAAATTTCCATTGGACTTTTTCACATAGATGCAATGGTCTTCATATATCATGGTGAAATCAAATGACATCACCTCCTTATGAAATCTCAGATACCACTGCCTTGAAGATTTCTTTAGGCCATAAATTGATCTTTTCAATTTACATACTTTCTTTTCTTGACCTTTAATAATGAAACCTACTAGTTGTCCATGTAGATTTCCTCGTTTAATTCTCCATTGAGAAAAACGGTCTTCACATCCATTTGGTGTAATTCTAGATTTAAACGTGCAACAACAGCTAAAAGTAATCGTAAGGATGTAAACTTCACAACTAGTGAAAAAGTTTCCTCAATAGCTATTCCAACTTCTTGAGTAAAACCTTTTTCCATCAATCTTGCTTTGTGTCTTTCTATTGGCCCATCCGATTTACGTTTAACTTTTAAGAATTCATTTATTCCCAATAGCTTTACATTCCTTAGGAAGGTCAACTAGATCCCAGAATATGTTGGTTTTCATGGACTCTAATTCTTCTTTCATCACTTTTAACCATTCATCCCTTTTAGGGCTCGATAAGGCCTCAGTTACAGAATTATGTTCATCCAATTCTATAGGATATACCAAGAAAACATAATCCTCAATCTCATAAAATCATTAGGTACATATTTTCTTATACTCTTTCGTATTTGAAGTTCAGATTCCTCTATAGGATTTTAGGATTCATAACTCCCACTTGGACCAGGAATCATTTCTTGATCCATTGAATTATCAAGTATGTTTGACAATATTATCTGATCTTCTGAATTCAACATTTCGTACAGAGGCTCAACTTCATCTATTTCACCCTTTTTGGGAAAATCATTTTCCAAAAAATTGACATCTCGTGATACAATTTCAGTAATACTCCCATCCTCCAGTTCATCGATGAACACATACCCTTTGGAGCGTTCAGAGTACCTTATAAAAATACATTTCCTTCCTTTTGGACTTAGTTTACCAAACTTACCAAAACGATCTTTAATGTATGCTACACAACCCCACAGTCATAGAT
Source organism: Solanum pinnatisectum (assembly GCA_035578085.1). NCBI lineage: Eukaryota > Viridiplantae > Streptophyta > Magnoliopsida > Solanales > Solanaceae > Solanum > Solanum pinnatisectum. The sequence continues at coordinate 13,032,215 of CM069077.1, forward strand.
CATTCAGGTTTGTTTTATGGCCAGTCCAAAGTTCATAAGAAGTGGAAGACACTGATTTAGAAGGCACTTTGTTCAATATGTAAGCCGCAGTCAATAATGCATCTCCCCAGAAAGCAATAGATAAATTTGCCTACGACATCATTGATCTTATCATGTCTAATAATGTTTTATTCCTTCTTTCAGCTACACCATTTTGGTTAGGTGTATAAGGAGTAGTTAACTGTCTGATAATACCCTTTTCAATACATAATTCTTCAAATTGTTTTGACAAATATTTACGTCTTCAATCGGTTCTTAAAGCTTTTATGCTTTTATCTAATTGATTTTCAACTTCATTCATATATCTTTTACACTCAAGTGCTTCAGATTTATGAGAAATCAAATAGACATAACCAAAGCGCATGAAATAATCAATAAATGTAATGAAGTATGTAGCACCAGAACTTGCCCTTGCATTCATTGGACCACAAACATCAAAATGAATTAATTGAAGTGGGAACTCAACTCTCTTAGCCTTCCCAAATGGTTTATGCGTAATCTTTTCAGCAAGACAATTTTTACAAGTTGGTATTTCAATTTTGGTGAAAGAACCTAAATGCCCTTTTTTCTGCCAACCTATTCATTCAATCTTGCCCTACGTGACCTAATCTTGCATGCAATGTAATAACATTAATATCATTGTTACTTGAATAACATGCCATTATACAACGGTCAACATAATAGTCATAAGTCAAAGGATTACAATCTCAAACGATAAAATGATCATAACGTAGTCAAAAACCATATAAAACATTAGAGTTATTCTAACACCATTATGACTAAAAAAAACAAATCCAAACCAACATCTAAAAGAACAGACACAAATACTAAGTTTCATCGAATCTCTGGAGCATATAAGACGTCATGTAACATCAAGGAACGGCCACCACGCAAGTCCACTTTGCAAGTGCCTATACCTTTGACTTCAAGCCTAACATTATTTCCTACGTATATCCACCTTGATTTAGATGAAACTCGATGAAACTCCACAAACGCCTCTCTATCTCGACTCACGTGGTCAGTCGATCTTGAGTCTATAATCCACATAGGATAAGATTCAGTTAGTAAAGAAGTGCTAGAAACAAATGTAGCACTTAGAGATGCGTTTAGAAATGCTACCTTTATGGGCTCAGTACATTCACGAGCAAACTGCCCCAATTCTTGGCAATTGTAGCACTTCATTTTACTCTTGTCTCTCTTCTTGAAAACTCGTTTTCCTTTCTTGGAGTTTGACTTCTTCTTTTTCTTAGAGGGTCTTTCTCCAGTCTTTTTGTCTTTCCCATTTCTTTTCCAATTTTTCTTGCTCTTGAAGCCTGAAGATTTTGTACCACTTGACTCTGCCACAAAGGCATTAGAAACAACTTTAGCAGCACCAAGGCGCTCATCTTCAAGTTCAACATGGTGTGCAACATTGGAAAAAGTTTTGATGCTATCATTATGGGTCAAGTTAACCTTCAAATGTTCCCAATTATTGGGAAGAGACCGAATCACTGCCTAAACTTGTTGCTCATCTGAAAGAACATGACCAACGCTCTTGAGTTGAGCTATCATGTTTGACATCACCCTAAGGTGTTGTTTGATATTCTGATCATGACGCTTTAGTAAGTGTCAAATTTGATAGTCAACTGTCGAAGGCGGGTTACAAACGTACCCCAATACGTTCCTCGCATATGTGCCCGGAGCAGTAGAGAATTCCTCTCATTTATGTATGAGGTCATCAACTACAGAACTAACTATTATTCCACGTGTAATGGAGTTAGCCTTTCTCCAAGCTTTGTAAGCTTCAAGATCCCTTCTGTGTTGTGCAATATTACCCTCTTCTGGTTGATTCAAAACATGATTTATACCTTCCAAAATATTTTTCTCTTCCAATACATACCATATTTTACAACTTCAGATGTCGTAATTATCACTGTTAAGTTTTTCACCTTTGTTTAAGTCAGCAATGATACTTTTTGTCGCCATGGTTGTTATTGACATATAATAAGGCAAGGATTTTAATCAATTATGCATGAGACATACACATTCAAGAAAATTAATTCTCATAAAGATTTCATATTTAATGTAAAATTGAAAGGACGCGTATGCATCCAATCATCATCTACAAACTAAATATTTAATCAAAATTCAAATCTAATTTCTTAATGTGTATAATTAATATATTGAAGACTTTGATAACAAGGATTTTTAAGTCTAATAACATAATTTGAGGAAAAAAAACTACATAATTCATATCTTGAAAAACAAATAAGCAATAAAAATTTACAAGTAATTCAAAGACTAAAATCCTCCCACAAGTCTTAAAGACAACAAATATAAACCCTAAAAGGTTGACTGAGCCAAATGTCATGATAAACATCAATCAATCTACTACCCCAAGGTTCACGGAGAGCGTCTGTTAAATATGCTAAGGCTCTCCAATATGAAATTTCCTTATAATTAGCCAGTTCAACCCATTTTATTTAAAAAAAAAGGTGAATAAAATCATGTTCTGAAACAAGGACATCTTCAATGACTCAAACTCTTTAATTTTTTTCTCTTTTTCCCTTCGAATGGCCCTTTGGTTCCTTGACATATTTTGTGCCACCCTTGGGACACCAATCTGTATGATTTCACGCCCTCGGAAACATGTCTTACGGTGGCTTGCTCTTCTACCTTGTCCCTTTGCTCGACTTTGAGAACTCCCACTTAGAGTAATTTGAGCATCTTCCCATTCAGCCATATTTGAAATGGGAACAAAAACGGAAATATGATTAATACCATTTAATGCGACAACATATGTCACAAATTTCTCGTAGGAGACAAGAAACCGTTTAAGGAATTTAAGGACTAAGTTAATTTATCAAGACCAATTTTAATACACATAATTAAAATTATAATCTAGTCAAAACAAGTGATCACTATTCTTCATTAAGTAATGAAGATAACTCATGGCCTTAAAAAAATTAAAATTCAAAGTCAACCACAATCTAATTTGACCAATTGAAAAATCTTATGTTAAAGTAAATAATAAAATAAATACTTTGTTAACAATAAAAAAAAATACTACAAATTCATTGTCTATTTTTCATTAAAAAAAAAAACAATAGTACTTTATGATTCCAAATAAAATGGTATAAGTATTTTATTAAAAAAATTGGACCATTTTATTTTTTCTTTTTAATCCTTAACAGAAAAGGACAAAAGGAAACTCCCTTTTTTTAATAGTGGGGCCATCTTTTTTCCTCCTTAATCCTTAAAGAAATGGACAAAAAAAAGAGAGTAAAAGTCCACACGTTCCAATTGAAAAAAGTTGTGAGACCATTTTATTTTTCCTTTTTAATCCTTAACAAACAAAAAAAATATGGTTTGCCCAAGATTATGCCCCTTGAACTCTCTTCCATTTTTTTTATTTTTTTTATTTAAAAAAAAAAACAGAACTTGACCTTTTCAAGTCTTTATCCAACTTAAAGTTCATTTCTTTTCAACATATAATATAACTCTTTAGCAATTGTACTCATCTTCTCCCATTACTTCAATGGATAAAAAAACGTGAAACAACAAAAAAATATTTCAACAAAATTCCATGAAAGAACCACAAGGAAGAAAAAAAAAATACTCAGTCCAGTAAATTTTTTCTCTTTTTCCTACTCATAATGAAATATCGAGTAACCAAAAGAAAACAGATCGATAATAGACAAAAAAAACATATTTATTATCAAATTTCAAATTTCTCGCTTCATTCAACCAGAGAATTTCAATCATTATTCAAACAGGGAACAATTAAACCTTGCTCTGATGTCATTTGTAGGATCTATAGAAAGAAATCAATGAATTGTGTACCTTATATTTTGCAGCGGAAGTCGATTGCTCCAAAGTCCTGCTTTGAATCACTAGGAAGCAAAATTTGATTCACAAACTAAATGTCTATCTTCAGACAGAAAAAGTTCCTTTTTTTTCCTTCTGGTTTGTTTTATCTTTTGTTGTTTTTGTTTTTACGTTGTCTGTCTCACCTTTTACTGTAAAGGAATAAATCCTTTTATTAAGAGGGGTTGGTTTTTCAGTTTTAATAACTGTTCTCCCCTTGCTTTTCAAATAAGAGATAAGTAGTCCTTATCTCTTATCAGACAATTTCTTGCGTCGGGTCGGTCCACATGGGCGACCCACGACCCAAAACTTACATCATGGTCTTTCATTTGTGTAGTTTTAAAAAAAATTGATTTTAGTACGGATGTTATTAATTTGTACATGGGTATCATTGATAATGTCTGGTATTCAATCATCATTAATGGAGCTAGAAATGGTTTCTTCACATCCTCCCAAGGCATAAAACAAGGTGATCCTCTTTGTAACACCCCAAAATTTTTTAAGCTAAGGTCTGAATTATTCTTCATTTGTGTGTAAGATCGTATCAGGTGATTTCTAAATTTTTCTTAGGTTTTAAGGTCATTTATTTAGCGTGGGAATGAATTTGGATATGAATTAAGGTCACAAGAATCTATTAGCACAAGGTTGAGTTGAAAGTTTCCTTACCGATTAAGTTTTGATATAAGACTCTACTTAGATCAACTACAAATGATCATATCTCTCATTATATAATGAATTATGTGGCCCATGACCTATTAAATTAAAGTTCTATGACTCCTCTTTCCAACGCCACCAAGTTTGCCTCATTTGGAGTTTGTTGTAAGAAGTTATGACCATTTTACGAGAGACTACCACAACATGATTTTTTGAGTCAGTGACTCCCTTCTACGAGTTTTAGAAAGAGCTACGACTTGTACTGTTTACTCGTGAAAAAAGTATTGAGATTCAAATTTTAGGATCCAATTCATACGGACCCATCTACAGGTCGTAGAAATTTCTACGGGTCATAGTTTGAGACAGTAGAATAAACTTCTGAGCCTTAAAATGTCAATATAAATTCCACGGGTAGATCAAACCACAAACTGTAGATGGAGCCGTGGAAGGTTTTTGACAGATTTTTAAGAGAGGTAGTTTAGTCTTTTTTCGCCCTTTCTAATCCTAAACCCCAACGTTTTTACACTTAAATAAGGTTCTAAATAGTATTAACCAACCATATTACTCTCATTAACACTTCCAAGTCTTAGAGTAAGGATCCAAGAGGAGAAGCTAGGGTTTTCAAGCGTTCTTTCAGTTTGGCCAAGAACTTTAATCTTCCAAGTATGTAAGGCTAATCATAGTGATGGACTGAGTTCTTTCTCACACCATACATCTAAATTCAATTTGTAAAAGTTTAATATAGTGTAATACCCTTAGTTTCAAAATTTCTGAGATAAGTTATATCATTGATTCTGAGTTCTAAGTTCCTAATTATAAGTTGTTATATATTATGCATTGAGATTTTTGAGTTGGTGTTCATGTTTATATTCCCACATGAACTTCATTTCCTGAGTATTCATTGAGAATCTTTTGATCAAATATTTTTTCTTAAATTGATTTTGAAAAATTAAAAGTGGGTTCAAGAGAAAAATTTAAAATATAAATTTTTTAGTAGTGTTAAAGGGAAATAAATGATTCTCAAATTTATCATTTTTACATGGAGAAAGAGAGCACAAATTTCAGAAAAGTATAATAGCTTTTTAGAAAGAGTTGATACAAATCAATTACCTCTTCAAAAGGTCCTTTCGAGAACTTATATTAACTCATAGAGAGTATTTTTACTTGAGTATTGAGTTATATATTTTAGGAGTAGTATTGAACACTGATATGAAGAAGAGTTCAGACAACTCACATTTCCCATAAACCATGTAGCTAGTGTGGGTTAGGATCGCACCAACTTTCAGGTGAATCCTCACTGCCTTTGACCAGAACTTTATAGTGGATCCATGAGTTGAGTTTGTTCTATACCTCGGCAAGGTATAAGACAGTTCTAGTAGCGTGGACGAGACATTGTATCATCACAAGTCTCATACCGATGATTGTCGGTTATAAAAACTCCCAAATAGAGTAAAACATATCTTTTATTTTATAGTTATATTAGGGTAAAAAGTATTTTTTTTATTATACTCATTTACTGTTCAGTGAGTTAGCATATTTTATGTTGTAAAGTTTTAAATGATTTTATCTCTATTTATGTTTTACATCCAATTGAGTATTGTTTCAGTCTTTTCAGTTTAGTTATTGTTCTTTCGGCTATATTACATACTCATACATTCAATGTACTAATGTCATTCGACCTGCATCATTTTATGATGCAGATATAGGTGTTCAAAATCATCAACATGCGCTTCATTGATATCACTTTGCACTCATTGACAACTTTTGGTGAGACCTCCTTGTTCCCGGAGGACTCCATTTTTATTTCCAGTTTAGTTGTTTGGCGTGTCGTGGGTCTTGACCCGACATCCATCTTGAACAATAGAGGCTTCATAGATAGATAGTATTGAAAGTCTTTTAGCATTTCTTTTGATATGTTTTGGAAACTTTTACTGCTTTCATTCAGTATATTTCAGACAGTTTAAGTTGAGTATTTTGAGACAAGTGAGTTATTTAAGCTTTTAAAGCCTATATTTGCTTGAGTCGGTCTTATGTTGTTAGCTTGGGGACCAGTAATGGTTGTCGACACTCGACCACATCTAGGATGTAAGCTCGGAGTGTGACACTCTCTCTCCCTCTCTATTTATTATTGGAGCTGAAATTTTAGCTAGATTACTTAATAATTTTATTGGCAATGACCATTTCTTATCCTTTTCAATGTCTCACATAAAACCTATTATCAATCACCTCTCATATGCTGTAATATTGTCATTTTTACTAGCGGGAGCACCAAATCCATTAAAATGATAATGAAGCAAATTCACATGTATGAAAAAAGTTCAAGGAAAAATATAAATTCTATAAGTGTTTTTTCCTCACTGATGTAGGTATATGCCCCACTAGAATAAACAAGATAAAAAATGCCACTGGTTTTCTTAACATAGCTTTCCTTTTTGATTACCTATGTTGCCCATAGTATATTGGTAGGAAAAAATTGAGAAGATGCTCTTTACAGTGATTAACAAATTGCGTAGATGGTAAAGTAACATGTTACCATATTGTGGAAAAATAATCTTAATTAAACATGTACTTTAGTCACTCCCTATCTATACTATTATTGCGCTTACTCCTCCACAAGGTATCATAAAACTCATGGAGAAACATTTTGGAGCTCCTGGAAAAACATTTGTTTTCAAAAGATAAAGGAAAGAAATTGTGAAGGTTTAGAATGGAAGCCTAACTATGGTCCAAGTTCACTAAAGAAAAATATTGTGTGATTGCTCACCCTATTTCAAAAATTTAGGTCTCGTAGAATTCTCACATATGGAAAGATCTTACCTGAATTAGAAGCATAGTTGAACCCAACATGATTTGGAATATGTACAAAGGAAACACTAGTTTTTGGTGGGACAATTGGACTGACCTAGGTCAATAATTAACTAAATATTTTCCTGAACAAGGACATTCTATCAGCATTAAGGTGAATCATTTCTGCAACAATCAATAATGGGATTTTTACACCTCGAGTATATACCCTAGAAGTAGTAGGCACTCACAAACTGTTACTGGCCCCAAGCGAATCCTTGACCTAGCTTACTACTAAATGAAATACTAAACACTTATGTGGAAGCTTTAAAGGTGATAAACACTTACACCTCTGAACATGCTTTACGAAAAGTCTGAAATATAAGTATGAATCATCATAATAATGATGTTTATAACATCTGAAGATCAAGACTTAACTGACTCGCTAAGTTGTCTATGAAGCGTCTACTGAACTAGGATAGGTGTTAGGCAAGACCCATGTCTACCTGAATGATAACTAAAACATCTAACAACAAAGAAGTAAATAACTGAATTGGAGCGCTCCGAAAGGCGAGGAGGTCTCACCAAAAGCTAATGGAAATGATCTCAACAAAGAACCTGTTGTCGATACTGAACAGTTGTATTTGCTTCATTAAAATATACAATGTCGAATGACATTAGTACATAGAATGTACGTTGTTTAAATGAAAAAATGAAACGGTGATTAGGCTGAATATACATAATTGAAAGAGTAACTCAGAAAAAAACTGTAAAATATATAATTGTAAAGTAAAGCATGCAAATGTATTGAAATCAATAAAGGTTTACAATTTAGATATATGCAATAACTAGTAAACTTACCCGTGTTTCACGCGGGAATTTAATATCATGGAATTTATAAAATAATACTTAAAACCTATCAGGCATTAAAACTAAAACACTATATTATCTTATATAAAATATTACGTAGTAACAAACATTAATAATGTAAAGGAAAATGAAAATTATTACATATTATCATTTAGCCTTAATAACATAAGCATAAATTATAAATTAATGATTGTAAAAATACAAACCAGGATCTGTAATATAAGCAATAGTGTCAGTGAGCCACTCAACATGAGCAAAGTATACTAATATTTAATTAGGAAGAAGAAGAAGAAGAAGAAGAAGAAGAAGAAGAAGAAGAGGTTCAGAATTTTCGTTGTGTTAAAATGAGAGGAAATCCCTCAATTTATAGATAACAAAGGGTAGTGTAAACAAATGTTTATTAAGCCTTATCAGAAAGGTTACAACTATTTGGAAAAGTTGCAACCCTTCGAAAAGGTCACAACCTTTCATAAAAGTCATAATTTTTCATAAAAGTCGTAACTTTTCATAAAAGTCGCAACTCTTCATGAAAGTCACAACTTTTCATAAAAGTCACAACTTTTCATAAAAGTCACAACTCTTCATTAAAGTTGCAACTTTCATAAAAGCCGCAACTTTTCATAAAAGTCACAACTTTTCATGAAAGGGAAAGCTAATTTGTAAATAAATAAATTAAAAGGGAATTCTGCTTTGTGGTGGCGCCACGTAGGCGGGCCGAAGGTTCTCTTTTATATATATAAGATATCAAATGCTAAAATAATATACTTTTCTTTTATTGGGGGGTTTCTCTAACCAACAATAATCATTATGAGCATCGTGATGATATAATGTTTTATCCATATTTTCAGTGCCATCCAATACTTTTCCAAGGTAGAGGACAAACTTACTAATGAAACCGATATATACACCCTTACCAAAGGCCTTATGAGGAGTCAGCAGAATCAACGACACAATCCTATCCTATGTTGGCTTCATAGTTGTGAGGTTTACAATATCCTATCTGTTATATTCTATGTGTTTTGATGATCCTCACAAATGCAGGGATCCGGTCCCTGCAGAGTGTTCTTGTCCAGATTCAAAATGGGGTACATTTATAAAGTTGTCATGTCAGGTGGTAGGTGAAAAGTGCAGTGTACTGCACCAATTGGAAGAGCGGATGAGATTGTCTATTTCAGTGGCTCACAAATGTAGGGACCCAGTCCCTGGCAGAGTTCTCTCCATTAGATGTATAATGGTGTACAACTGTAAAGTTGTCCTCTCAGTGGGTTGGGGAAGTCGTCAGCGTACTTCACCAATAGAAACAGACGGAGTTGTTTGTCCAATGGATAATAATTCTTTATGGTCGATACAATCAAAATGACAAACAACAAGAAGATTCATTCATTCAAAAGAGGAAGAGAGTTAGCCAGTCTTCTCAAGAACTCACAAAGAACATTGCAAGAACCTAGTCCTTCAAAGACTATGTATGTGAAAAGGACGATAAGACAGCTGTCAGAAAAGCTACCACCTCTGATGTGGTAGGTGCACATCTTTCTAGAGAAGCGGGCTCTCAGCCAATGGGTGGTCCTAAGAAGTTTTTGTCCTTTTGATATAGTTTCTTCTCCAAAACACAAACTCAAGATTTGGCAAACAAAACCTTGGATTTTCTCTGAAAATTCATAAGCTTGAAAGAAGGCCATCATCAAGGAAGAACACTGCTCAACTGAACAAAGGGACCTGATAAAGTGCTGAAGAGTCTTTGTTGTATTTTGAGCTTTGTGTCTATGTGCTTAAATTGTAAATCTATTCCTAAGCTATAAAGGAATTAGACCATTGTTCGGTTCATAGAAAAGTCTAAGTCAGTTAGGGGTAACTAATTTAGTGGGCAACATTGTTGTTGCTTAGTCAAAGTCTAAGTCATCTAGAGTTAGGTGATTTAGTGGGCAACGGAGTTGTTGCTTAGTTAAAGTCTAAGTCAGTTAGGGTTAACTGGTTGAGTGGGCGATATTGTATCTGCATAGTTAAAGTCTAAGTTATCTAGAGTTAAGTGGCTTAGTGGACAATAGAGTTATTGCTTAGTTGCTTTCTTTGTAGTAGAGTTGCTACATTGAGGGGGAAGGGATTCAGAGATAAATTCCTAGATTACAAGAGTCTGTAATCTGAATCATTGCTCCGTTTGAGTGAAATGGAGTTTGGGTTGAAATCTTGTGAGTACAGGTCGTGGTTTTCACCGCCCTTGAACAAGGGGGTTTCCACGTAAAATTATTGTGCCTGATTTACTTTAAGAAATTTATTTTCCGCAATTTTACTTCAGCTACTATTCTTGTTGAGTCAAGGGACCTGGTCCGTTGACTGATAATGGACGCATACATTCCAACAATTAGTATCAGAGCTTGCGCTCTCTATTTGGTTAACACCAAGAGAGAGATTCCTGCAAAAGAATGGCTGCTCCACAAAGTTTGGAAGAAGGTCGGTATCTAACGAAGCCACTTCTGTTTAATGGTCAGTACTATTGATGGTGGAAAAAGTGCATGTTTGACTATATAATAGCTGAAGATTGTGAGTTGTGGGATGGTATTTGTGAGGGTCCCTATGTTCCAACTATAGAAGTAAAAGATGGGGATGTCACAAGGGTCGTTCTCAAAACCCGACAGCAATACAATGACTTTGACAAAAGGGAAGTTGAGAAAAATCACAAGGCTAGGAAGCTCTTAATGTGTGGAATCAGAGCAAATGAATATGATATGATTTTATCTTGTGAATCAGCCAAGGAAATTTGGAATCACTTGAGAATAGTGTACGAAGGTACTGAGCAAACAAAGAAATCTAAGTTAGATCTATTCATTACTCAGTTTGAAAGCTTCACCATGGAAGAAGGTGAATCTATTCATGAAATGCATACTAGATTCTCCACCATCACAAATGAGCTCATGTTCCTAGAAAAACCTATCACTATGTGGAAGCAGGTCACTAAGATACTGGAGATTCTTCCCAGATCTTGGACTGATGTAGTTGATATTTTCAATGAAGCTGGGGATCCTGAAGTATTGTCGTTGGATGCTCTATTTGAACATCTTCAAGTTCAAGAGATGCATAGAAGAAAGGACGGTCGCTTTTTTAAAGGGGAAAACAAAAGAAAGGACTAGGTCCATGACAAGTCAAGCAGAACAGAAATTGCTGACTATGTTGTGAAGGAGGCTCTCGCTGTCTGGGTGATTCCTCAAGTGACTCAGAAGATGCAGAACATCTTGAAGATGCATCCATGATTGCAGTTAAAGATAATGAAGATGTTTTAGATGTTAGGTCTGCTTTCATGGCAAAATCTAATGATGAAGAAGCAGAAGAAGAGGTAACCCTTTCTAACCTTAAACAAAATTTGCATGTTTATTCTATTAAAGGGCTGAGGACTTTAGCCGTTGTTTTGATTGACTCTATTATTGAGTTAACAACTGAAAAGGATCTGATAAACAACAACCTAGATATCCTTCGTGAAGAAAAGGTAGCCTTGGTTGACCAAATGTCTGTTGTGGAAGAACAATTGATAGTTCTTGAAGCTAAAAATCTAGAACTTAGGGAAAAATTAAAGATGTTGAGTGAGAAATGTGGCAGAGGAAAGGGGGAGGCTAGCAGCTTGCAAATCGAGCTAGAAATCAATCTGAATACTTGTTATGGCCTTGGAGAGAAATAATCAGTTAGAGAGGAACCTGGTCCGTGTCAAAGAAGAACTGAATAAATCTCTCAAATGGACCATCTCTTCAAAATTGCTTGCAAATCTTACCAGTCAGGGTCAAAATGATGGGAAGAGGTTAGGAAATTCAAGCAAAATTCCTTCTTACAATCTCCATAGCAAATATATGTCCGTGTTTGACAATTTGCTATGTTTTCATTGTGGTTGTGATGATCACTTGTAGAAGGATTGTCCAGCTTAGAAAAGGACCCAAGATAACCTCTCAAACTATTACAAACAGAGGAATAGGAGGAAGAAGGGACCTGATCAACAGAGGAATAGGCAGAAGAAGGGACCTGGTCGTGCTTATAGTCCTAAGTTGAAGAAAATAAGTCTGCCTCACTGGACAAAGAATTCTCTTATCACTCTTTTATCTGCTTACTGGGAACTCCATCTCAAATGGGTTCCCAAGGCTAACAAGTGATTTGCTATGCAAGTGAGAGGAGGTAGCATCAGTCGGTGTTGGTTTATGAATAGTGAATTCTCAAAGCACATGACTGAGAAAACTAAAAACTTCCTCTCTCTCAAGGCACTTCAAGGTAGAGGTGTCTCTTTTGGCAATGGCAAGAAAGTACATTTTTGGTGTAGGCAGTACTTGAAAGTCCGTGGAATACTCTTTCGAAGTTGTGTACTATGTCAATGGGTTGAAGTACAATTTTCTATGCGTTTCACGGATTTGTGACAAAGAAAATTGAGTTAAGCTCTTATCAGATAAATGGATATCACAAACTTGCTCTATCGGGTGATGATCTTGACAGAAAGAGATGTAAGAACATGTATATTGCTGATCTGAATAATGTTCATAGTGACACTCTCACTTGCCTTAGTGTTCAAGGTAAAAATGTTGAGGTATGACACAAAAGGCGTGCTCATGTGAGTGTTTCTCTACTGCACAAACTTGTGTCAAAGGACCTGGTCCCCAGTCTGCACAAAATAAAATTTGCAGATAACAAAGGTTGTGACGTTGGTGTTAAAGAGAAGCATATCAGACCATCCTTTAGGTGGAATAAGCAGGCTTTTAATCTTCCAAAGAACCTTCGGGCTGAAGTGGTGAATGGTACATGTTCTGTGACCAAAAGGATAATATTGTGAAGTTTGATCTCAATGGTGATAAAAGAATATTTGTGGGATATTCTTCCTCCAGCAAGGCTTATCGGGTGTATAAAAAGGTGATCATGTGATTTTTGATGAGTCTAGAAGAATTGAGAAGTTGCAAAAAAAAGAAGATTCGGAGATGGAAAGGTTGCTTCAGATTCAGAGACACGGTCTAAATAGTGAGCTTGCTAAAGAACATCCTCTTCATAAATCCAGCAATCTCAAGGAAGCCGATGCAGATGATGAACCAGATGAAGGACCCAGTCCGGTAGACAGTGCTGAACAAAGATGATGTAGTTCAAACTGATAATGTGAATTCTGAAGGTGAGAATGAAGAAGCTGATCAAGCTTAGTTTGAAAGAAGAAAAGTATGACACTCGGTTCCCCAACAAGCTGATAGGTTGTCCAAATTCCTCTTCAACAATGGCTTCAAAAGAGATCAATCAAACCTCTAAAGGTACCCTCAGGTGTTAAGAAAAGTATATCAATGAGCTGTTCAAGTGGCTTAACATGCATGAAGTCAAGACAATGTTAAAGAGGGGTAATGTCATCATGAAGTTTTACAAAATGGAAGATCAAGTGGCTGACATCTTTACCAAAGCCTTAAGCAAGGACTAGTTGTATACACTCATAAGGACTTAGCTATAGGGAAGAAGATAGCACATCATTCGGGGCAATTGATGTCTGATCAAAGACATGGACCTGGTACCAGTTCAGAGAAGCTACTGAAAAAGTTTCATGCTATGGATGCCTAGACAATTCATACTCTCATGGGCACTAACTTGAAGCTGGATGCTGATGAACCTGGTTCAGAGACTCCATTCTTGTACAACGGAATCACATTTGAGGGCGGCAAAGAGAATCCGAAGACACTTGAAGAAAATAGAGACCTGGTTCTATTTTGTCCATTAGGAGACTTTTTGATTTGGAGGAACATGTGATGTTGATTATGCTGGGTATCAAGTTTATAGAAAGAGTACCTCAGGATTGGCTTATATTCTAGGTTGATCTCTCACTCATGGGGAACTAAAAGGCAAGATTCAATTGCTCTTTCAACAACTGAGACAGAGAATGTGGCAAGTGCAGCTTGATGTGCTCAACTCTTGTGGATCAAGCAGCATCTTGAAGCTCTTAGAAGATCTGGTTGAGATAATCAAACTGATGTTGGGAATGCTGAAACCTTCTTGAATGGATCATGCCTGAAGCAATCAACTCTCTCATGACTATGCAAAGGGAGAAGGTATCCTTGCTTTTAAGTTATGTATGTTTTTTGCAAATTCAGTCTCATATCTTTTGTAGGTATACACACATGGCAAAAGGGCTAAAGGAAAAGGGAGGTCAGGACAGATCTAGGCAATCACATTCAAACTACAGAGAGGGACCCGGTCCGTTCTCAACAGTTAGCACTTTTAACATTGCAGTTTGAATTATGCATGAGAACCATCGCAATTGCCACATGTTTCATTCAGGTATCTAACCATTGTCCCATCTTTGAATACCAAAATGACACTTTCTTTCACATAATACACCATTTCACTTCCTTTATACTCCATATTTCTTTTCAAATCCCCTTCCAAAATCAGAAATTTTTGAAACTCTCTTTTCTCCTCTCTAAAAAGCACTACAAATGGTTAAACCCTTTGTTCATACTGGAGAATAATTTTCTGATGAAGATGTTTTTAAGTGTGAAGAGGGACCAGGTCCACCAAGCAAAAGAAAGAAGTGGAAAAGATGATGTTCAAAAAGGAAGAAGTTGATATTCTGAGAACTTAAAGTATTCTGAATAGGAGGGTGTCAAATTATTTTTTTTTTTAAAAATGAAGTGAATTATTTTTTAGAATGGTTCCTCAATTATTGATCTGATCATCTTGGAGGCCTTGACTAAGTTTGATTCTACTAATCTTTTTATAATGAGAAACTTAGGCTAGCGTTGGAAGCTATGATAGTTGTTCTTGCTAACAGGGATACTAAAATGGTTTGCCTTAAGGCTCAGCTTCAGAAACAGCACAATCAGAGAGACCAGGTTGAAAAGAAAAAGAAACTGGCAGCCCTGAAGGTTCAACATTAAGCCTGGGCAACAAAGAATGTGAAATTCACGAAAGGCTAAGGTATATGCTCTACTAATTCTATTCTTTCAATCCCTTGCTCCTAAGCCATCCCCTCTCTTCCTCAACTCCCATTTTAGTCCTCCTCGTTCTCTATCGAAACTCAGTGAGCATTGTCTTGGTTCTTATTAGTAATAATATGTGCAATGCTTTGATTGAGGATCTTTTCATTTTGTGAATGAAAAATGCCTTGTTTCTACTGACTTGTCTCATTACTTTATGCATTTTTACTCATGCTCAGTGTTGCCCAAGTGGCCATGAATTTGCTTAAATTGCATTTCTGTCAACTTGGTTTACTGCTTTAACCCTTTTTTATGATGTCAAAAAGGGGAACATTGTTAAGGTACGAGATCAATGATATTAGCTACTTGAAGAAGACATGGTCATGCCGATAGGGGAAATCAATGCTAACTACTTGAAGAGGACATGGTCATTCCAATAGGGGGAGAAGTTAAACAAGTTTGTCATCATCAAAAAGGGGAAAATGCTATTTTGATAGTTTGATGATTTGATAAACTTCGGGGATGATGAAAATAAGGGGACCTATCCAGTTACCTGAAGAGTCATGTTGATAAGGGGAACTGGTGAAAGGGGGAAGAAGGTAAATAAGTCTGTTATCATCAAAAAAAGAGGAAAATGTTATTTTGAAGCTGATGTTAAGTTTTGATGATTTAACAAACTTAGAGATCTAACAAAGAACCAGATCCTTGTTATTGGGACTAACGATAGTGAAATGAATGAATAAACTCAGTGTGAAGAATATTATGTGTCATCATCAAAAAAAGGGAAAATGTTATATTCTAGTTGTTTTGATGATCCTCACAAATGCAGGAACCCGGTCCTTGCAGAGTGTTCTCATCCAGATTCAAAATGGGGTACAACTGTAAAGTTGTCATGTTAGGTGGTAGGTGAAAAGTGCAGTGTACTGTACCAATAGAAAGAGCGGATGAGATTGTCTGTTTCAGTGGCTCACAAATGTAGGGACCCGGTCCCTGGCAGAGTTCTCTCCATTAGATGTATAATGGTGTATAGATGTAAAGTTGTCCTGTCAGTGGGTTGGTGAAGTCATCAGCGTACTTTACCAATAGAAACAGACGGAGTTGTTTGTCTAATGGACGATAATTCATTTTGGTCGATACAATCAAAATGACAAACAACAAGAAGATTTATTCATTCAAAAGAGGAAGAGAGTTAGCAAGTCTTCTCAAGAACTCACAAAGAACATTGGAAGGGACTTGGTCCCTGCAAGACTACGTATGTGAAAAGGACGATAAGACAACTGTCAGAAAAGCTACCACCTATGATGTGGTAGGTGAACGTCTTTCTAGAGAAGCAGGCTTTCTGCCACTGGGCGGTCCCAAGAAGTTTGTGTCCTTTTGATATAGTTTCTTCTTCAAAACACAAACTCAAGATTTGGCAAACAAAACTTGAATTTTCTCTGAAAATTCATAAGCTTGATAAGAAGGTCATCTTCAAGGAAGAACACTGCTCAACTCAACAAAGGGACCTCATAAAGTGTTGAAGAGTCTTTGTTGTTTTTTGAGCTTTGTGTCTTATGTGCTTAAATTGTAAATCTATTCCTAAGCTATAAAGGAATTAAATCTCTGTTCGGTTCAAGAAAAGTCTAAGTCAGTTAAGGGTAACTGATTTAGTGGGCAACATTGTTGTTTCTTAGTCAAAGTCTAATTCACTAGAGTTAGGTGATTTAGTGGGCAACAGAGTTGTTGCTTAGTTAAAGTCTAAGTCAGTTAGGGTTAACTGGTTTAGTGGGCAGTGTTGTATATTCTTAGTTGAAGTATAAGTTATCTAGAATTAGGTGGTTTAGTGGGCAATAAAGTTATTGCTTAGTTGCTTTCTTTGTAGTAGAGTTTCTACATTGAGGGGGAAGGGATTTAGAGGTAAATTCTAGATTACAAGAGTCTGTAATTTGAATCATTGCTCCATTTGAGTGAAATGGAGTTTGGGTTGAAATCCTGTGAGTACAGGTCGTGGTTTTCACCACCCTTGAACAAGGGGTTTTCCACGTAAAATTATTATGCCTGATTTACTTTGAGAAATTTATCTTCCGCACTTTTACTTCAACTACTATTCTTGCTGAGTCAAGGGACCTACTCCATTGACTGATAGTGGACGCATACATTCCAACACTGTCCTTACTCAAGTCAGTGCTCAATATTACTCCCAAAATAATGTTATAATGCTTAATAAATGTATGATGTCCCATTTAGGGAAAAAGTCCTACTTTAGGAGAAAACTGATACTCTTTCTTTTGGGTTAATACTCAAAAGGATCTCTTTATAAATATACTGAACTTGCTTTTAAAATACTATGCTTTATGAAAACTGACTTTACTTTCTCAAAACTAAATTAGACTCTCTTTAAAGCTAACTATATTTTTCTTTATCAAAATAATGCACTTGAAGAAATTCATGTTATCTTGAAACCCTTTCTGAAATATTTCTTTCAGATTTGGAGTTCACTTTACTCATGAAAATAATGCATAAGAAATAAATATGACAAGGTCTTGAATAACTCTTAACAAATAAAGGGTTCATGTGGTATATTAAATATGAATCAATAGTCAAAGATCATTAATATTGTGAAGTAATGAAATCAAGAATTCAACAATAGAGATATAGTGTAAATTCAAAAATTATGAATTATAAGGTAAAAATCCTAGCTTTGATCTTACTAATTGAAATTGTAGATGTAGGGCATGAGGAAGAACTTAATCCTTCTCTATGATAGCCTTGCATAATTTAAAAGTTATACAAATCTAGATGAAGAATCCTAACTTGAATAAGAGTGATCAAGAAACCTTTTCGTGAAAAGTCTATGGCCAAGAATTAAGATTTCTATCAATGATTCATGAATAGACAAAGAAATTTGAGTTGGCAAGATTCAATTCCAGGAAAAAACTTACCTAGATAGAAGGGGATGAGAGGAGGAGAGAAAACCACTTCTAGGGCTTGAAGAATGGTCAAATGTGAGATAAATTGGACTAAAACAGACTTAAATGACTTCCCGTTATCCAACCGGCGTTAACCGGTGAAACACATATCCAACATTGTTCAACGCCAGTGAAACCCATGTTCAAAACATAAAACCTCTTAATTTTTCCTCGACCACACTAGACCAGCATTTCATCGGTTCAGGATTGTTCATCGCCAATGAAATGCATGTCCAAAATACAATGTCTAACAAAATTAAAATTGATCACAAATTCTTATTACACACTCCAATTAATACAAATTTGGTGGCGTTGGAAAGAAGACTCATAAACCTTCAATTTGATGGTTTAAGGGTCACCTAACTTTTTATATGCTTAAAGATATTACTGTTTGATGTTGACCCTTGCATGAACTAATGAGAAAAATTTAGACGGTAGGAAGGCTTTGAACTCAACTTAGTGCTAGAGGTTTCTTATGACCCTAAACAACTTTCGATATACTTTATACACTTGGTAAAGAACCTTGAAACATATTAGAAGCAAGACATCACTGGGTTCAAGCTCATATACTTACGATGAGTAAGTCAGATTCTTAAAGTAGAGTTGCGGGTGTTACAGGGATTTTCAAAGAATTCAAGACATCATACCTAACTAGTTGATACGACACATTGCTAACATCGAGATAGGAAACAACTCAGGGGATGATGTACTTTACTAGAATTCTTCAAGTGATGGAGCCTTCACAATTAAATCAGCCTAGGATAGCATCAGAGATAATACAGAAACAAATTGTTTCATCAAGAGAATTTGGCACAAGTTTATTCCTTTTAAATTTTCCTTTCTCTTGTGGAGATCACTTAACACTAAATTACCTTTTAATGATACTATATGCTTTTTTGGAAACAAAGAACAACAAAAATGTCGATGTTGCAATACACCACAATCCGAAAGCATCTAACATGTCTTCATAGACAGTGAGCTAATGCAAAAATTATGGATAAAATACCAAAGCAAGCCACTGAAGAGCTTCATGGACAATTGGTGGCAGACTCCCGGGGTCAATAGCATTCAAAGGGTGATAATACAGGTGACACCAACTGTGATTTGCGGGCAAATTTGAAAGACCATATGCTCATGTAAATTTGGGACCTATACGAAAGTCTACATTAGAGGAATGGAACAACAAATTTCATGGTATATGAAGGCTGCTATGGACAAACCTTTCCATATGCAAAAAATAGAGCTTCAATGGCATCAAATGTGTGAACTGGTAGAGGAGCTTAGACCAAAAGTAATTGTCAAAAAAACTACTTGGACTAAGCCACAAATTAATTAGATAAAAATAAATTTTGATGAAAGATACTTTGGACACAACGAAAAAACTGGTATAGCAAGAGACAACAAAGGAAATGTTTTGTTTGCATTTGCTACCCAGTGCAATGTAAGGATCATAATAGTACTGAATCAATGGCTGGGCAATTTGCAGCACAAGGGCTAAAGAACATAGGCTACATTATAGGCATTATGGAAATGAATTCATTGATGATATTAAATATGATGAATGAAAAAAGCGCGAACAACACAAACTTGAAGGTTATTGTTGAAGACACTACTAACTGGATTGATGATAATGAGATTTCCTTCTCCCACTACTGTAGAGAAGCCAACATGGTGGTGGATTTTCTAGCTAAATTATCCACAAATCATGTGTCACGATTTGAAAATGGATGTGATGGCACTCGTCTATCCCACCAAGACAAGTCAACCTCAAACCCAGTAATACGAAAGAAATGCGGAAAGCAAAAGAAGAAGAATATAAGAGCGAAAACTTAGTTATTATAATATAACCCCAAAACCTAGTTGTCACGTGTACAAGTCATTGATGTATTAGTACAGAATTGAAAGATAAGTACAAGTCTCAAAGTCTTTGTTTCTCACATAAACAAAGCATAAACATAAAGGAAGAAGAGGGCCCGCCGGGATGACAAACAGCTACCTCTCAAAATCCTTTGAAAGCCACAGAGAATGATGAAGAAGAAGGGTAATCACATGGAACCGGGCTTGGAACCTATACAAGAGTATAAGAAATGAGTGAGTGCCAAACAACGCAGTACTCGGCAAGTAACCTACTAAACAAAGCAACACTACGCTAGAAAAGGAATACTCCTTTCATCCCAACTGAACCGCCTCAACTACAATTTGCATAGAAATCAATCCAACCTAACCGTTTATAAGTACGGTTCACAATTTTCCATAATCACAATGCAACAATTACAGTTTATCAATCACAAGTATTAAGTATGTCAATTACAAGGTCAGGTAGATCAATTGCGATAATCAAGTAGATCAATCATAAGTATCAAGTTCATCAAATCGCAATAGTCAAGTACACCGAACACAAATCTCAAGTTATCATACACAATGTCAATCGAGACTCATGAGAAACGCCCATAGTCCATGAACTCACCGGTAATGACCTCGGCATCAATAACACTCACCGACAATGACCTCAACATCAATAACACTCACTGATAATGACCTCAACATCAATAACACTCACTGATATTGAAGAGAAAGATGAAGGAGAAGGATTCATAGAGGTGGAAAGTAGGAAAAAAAGAACTCTTCTAATAAGCAATCCCATGGCAAGAACATTAATATATCTAAGGAAATAAAAAGGGAAAAAGAATGCCAAGGAACATATGGAATATACAAAGGATCACCAGGGCAACAAACAGACTATCAAGAATAGAATTCAAGAAAAGGAGAAAACCAACAAAATAAAGAAGAAAAGGATATTGAAAAAAATTGCTCAACAAAGGAACAACAAAACAAGAAACTGGCCAAGAAGAATAAGAACAACTCGAAACAACTTCCAACTAATAACTTTATGAAGCAAATACACATGGCCAAATCAAGACTAAAACGCACACCAGAGGAAAAGAATAAAGTAGGAACAAGAAAGGATTTCTATAAGGAAATGAAAGGAGCCAAAGAGATAGACTCTGAAGCTACTAAGGAGGTGAAAACAATGAGGCAGAATAATAATTGGTTTAGATGAAAGATCTAACGCTGATACTAACAACAATAGCAGCAATATCCAACAAGAGGACCAACAACAAAACTGATACAGTAAAACACACAAGTGAACATGAGATGATGTCTCCGGTAACTGTGGACCCGAATAACATTCCTCATATAAGCGGAGAAAGGTTTGTTGACCTAGGATCAGTGAAGGTCCATCAAGCACAAATTCAAGGTAGCAACATGAGAAGTGAAAATAGAGCAGATGCTTCCTCTAATGATGACAGTTCGGATAATGAAAAGGCCACATATTCATCTGAAGAAGAAGTAGCCGACATTCTAATAGAAGCATTTACTCCTAATAGGCAAAACGATACGGACCCTATCAGCAAAGAAACAGACAAAGGTTATTAATTATCAAGGTCTCTCACCAAGGGGAAATATCCACAAGCAGAAGAAAGTGAAAGGGGGCCAAGGGCTTCCTCGATACTCTCAACAATAAGATACCCTTTAATAATTCCTTATAATGAATATCATAATTTGGAATATAAGGCGTATGAAATCCAAAGAAGCAACATAAAGATTGACCAAGTTAATCTACACGCAAAAGGTAGAATTTGTCGCTCTTCAAGAGCCTTTTTTGAACAATAACCAGCTAGATGAATTCTAAATCATCTGGGTATGGATCATGCATCCCACAATGTGAATGGAAAAATTTAGATCTTCTAGAAGGATGCTCTTGACTGTGAAGTAATATCCAATAAGAAACAACAACTTTCTTTGAAATGTTGTAAAACAGGTAGTAGTACTCTATTCTGGATGACAAATGTATATGCCAAATCCACTGTAGCAAAAAGAAAAAAGTTGTGGAAAAACCTTTCCGACTTAAGTGAGATCATTCATGGTCCTTGGGCTATTTTTGGTGATCTCAATTCCATTTTATCCTCTAAAGAAAAAAAAAGGAGGGAAACAACATAAACTGAGCAAAAGTCTTGATTTTATCAACTGTCTAGATGAGTGTGAATTACATGATGCAGAATACACTGGCAATGACTTCACCTGGTGTAATGGAAGGAGGAAAAGGAAAAGAATCAGTATAAAAACATGATAGGGTGTTGGTTAATGAGCAACGGATGGACTACTTCCAAAACACTAGAGTGGATCACAAGGCCAAATTCGGATCATATCATAATGTAATGCTTGTGAGGAACTATAACAATAATCACGAGATCACCAAGTACTTCAAATTTTGCAACTTTTGGACACTACAATCAGGGTACGAGGAGATTGTGGAAGAGTATTGGAACCAAAATATTCAAGGAAATGCCCAGTGGATCTTACAACAAAAACTGAAAATTCATTCCAAGAACTTGAGCTACTGGTCTAAACATACCATTGGTAATGTCTTTCATAAAGTTCATCAGTTAGAGGAATACACTAACGCCATGGAGGAATCCTATGAACAAGATGAATCAGATATCAATAGAGAAAAGATGCATAAGGCACAAACAGAGTACATTTACTAGCTCAAACAAGAACAATCTATCCTTAAACAAAGAGCTAAAATTAATTGGGCAGAAGAGGGAGATTCAAACTCTAAATATTTTCATAGAATAATCAAGCAAAGGAGGAGGAGAACTCAACCTCTGAGGATTAAAAACAATAGAGGCCAATGGATAGAGGGAAATTTAGATACATCTAAAGCGGCCATTGATCATTTCTCAGATCTTTTCACTGAGGAGGATATAGCAGAGCAAGAAGGAATTTTCAGAAATGTAGAGCCTGTGATTAATGAAGACCACAATCATATGATCTAAGAGACCCCCTCTGAGGAAGAAGTAAAAGATGTTGTCTTTTCTACCAATCTAGCTAGTGTTGCAGGCCTGGATGACTACAATGCTTTTTTCTTTCAGCACTCCTAGGAAGTTATTAAGACAGAGATTTGCGACTGTGTTAGGGCCATTTTCAACGGGGCTAGTTTGAATAGATTTTTCACTCACTCATGCCTTGTACTAATCCTTAAGGTCAAGACCCCTACAGATCTCTCTCATTCGAGACTGATTAGTCTGTCAAATATTACAAATAAGATCATCTCTAAAATTTTGTCAAGGCGATTTTCTACTATTCTCCCTATTATTATTTCTAAGAATCAAGCGGGATTTGTCAAAGGCAGACTAATTACTGAGAATGTCCTTTTGGATCAAGAATTGATTCATAGCATAAGACACCATAATGGATCAGGAAACCTTGTCATTAAGCTAGATATGTTGAAAGTTTACGACAGGTTGTCCTGGACTTTCCTCATTAACGCCATGAAAAAAATTGGCTTCTCTGACCCAGTTACTGATCTTATTTACATAATTATATCCAGTAACTGGTATTCGATCAATATCAATGGCACAAGATATGGCTTTTTCAACTCCTCAAGAGGTGTTAAGCAGGGAGACCCCCTTTCCCCTGCCTTATTTATAATAGTTGTAGAGGTACTTTCAAGAAATCTAACAAGTCTACCCAATGATCCCAACTACAAAGGCTATGCAATGAGCAAGAATGGTCCTCAAATTAATCATCTTTGTTACGCAGATGATCTGATCCTTTTTACCTCAGGAGATAGGAACTCGGTCAAAATGGTTATGAAGGAATTCAATAATTATCAATTATCATATGGGCAACAGATCAACAAGGGAAAAACAACTTTCTATACCTATGGTTGCTCAGACAAAAAATCAAGAAGAAGATTGAGAAGGTGGGCTGGATTTAAAGAAGTTGAATTCCCATTTACGTACTTGGGATGCCCTGTGTACTTGGGCAAAAAACTGGTTGCTTATTTTGCTGACATGGCTACTAAAGTCCTTAAGAAAGCTGCAGGATGGCAAAGTAACATGTTGTCAGCAAGAGGGAGGGCAATTATCATCAAGCACATCTTGCAATCCCAAAGTCTATACACTATGGCTGCACTTGTTCCTCCAAAAACCATCATGGATCAAATTGAAATGTATTTGGCTAACTTTTTCTGCGATACCAAAGAAGGAACAAATAAATACCATCGGAGTTCCTGGGATAACATGTGCTACCCCTTTGAAGAAGGTGGACTTGGCTTCATGAAAATCCATGATATTAACAATGCTTTCAATGCCAAAGGATAGTGGACTCAGGAGTGAACAATCTATCCTGAATGACTATCTGAAGGCTAAATAGATTCAATTTATTTCCCAGATTAAGAATCCCAAAGATTCAGCCAACTGGAGAGACATGTTGGATAACAGAGAGGTTATTGAACACAATATTTTCTGGAAGCTTGGAGAGGGCAAGATAATGTTTTGGTGAGATCAATGGCTAAGCAAGGGTACTTTCCACACTCAACTTGAAAGAACTACCAAACTAGGCAACACTATGGTGAACCATTTCATCCATCAAAACAATTGGAATAAAAGAACCCTCGAAACAACACTTCCTAGGGATATAGTTGACGAGATCTTAACCATCAAGTTTGAAGAAGATCGAAGGGATAAACCTTTGTGAAGCTTGACTCCAGTGGAAATTTTCATGTTCATCAGCATTCCAAGATCTCAGACAAAAGAGACCTACTCTCACACAACTAGAACCTATTTGGAATAAAATAGTTCCTTTTAAAATTTCGTTTCTAATGTGGAGACTACTTAAAAAGAAGCTTCCACTTGGAAATTCTTTAAATAAATTTGGATTTACATCTAACATGGATTGTGTTTGTTGCAGGTCACCTGTCCAGGAATCATACAACCATCTATTTGCAGTTGGAGAAATGGCAAGAAGGATACAACATTATCCAAATTCTAGACAACTGGTGGAAAACAAAATCCAACAATTCCGTTCATAAGTTAATACTCACCAGTTCTCCAAATATGGTGTGTTGGATCCTTTGGAAGGCTAGATGCTCAAAGAAATTCAGCAGCAAGATCTTTTCTAAAATCTGGATCTACACTTAATTTGTTTTTCAGATCAAGATATCATAGCTAAAAAGTTTGGAAAAATGCAGGATCAATGGGGGTGGACAAATATTTGCAGCATAGCCATGATGGATTACAAACAAAAATTGACTATTAAAATGGTCAAATGGAATATACTGATGGGTTCTGAAAGGTGATTAAGGCGTCATGCGGAAGCTTACAATTTGCAAATCATATGGTTGATAAATTAGACGACACATAAAACTATACTAAAAGAAATAATATTATTATATGATATGACCAATTGGTCTACATAATTTAAAAACTAATAAAAGCATAAAAACTGTAGAGAGAAAATCTCCCCATAAACAAGACTCTTAAAGGTCTACATTGTGGATTCTATTGTTATTGTGTTAGAAGAAACAAACTTATATTTATAGAGTCCTAAAACATTTTCTTACTAGAAAAGGACCAGCTAATCTAAAACTCTTTTCCTAAAAGGAAAGAATAAACCAAATATAAAAGAATATTATATTTTCCTTTCAGGAAAAGTAAAAACATTTATGGTAATGTTTTGTCTTTTCTTTAAGGAAAAATAAATCTTAAATAATGATAAGAAAATCAGGGCAAAACCCTAACAAATCTCCCCTTTTGGCTGGATTTTCTTGACAAAGTTTGATCTATCTTTTTCATTGCATGAAAATAGTGTTCTTCACAAAATCTTCATCACTGTTGCTTGTCATGGTTAAAAATAAAGTTTAAAATATATGGGTTCTGAAAGGTGATTAAGGCGTCATGCGGAAGCTTAAAATTTGCAAATCATATGGTTGATAAATTAAACGACACATAAAACTATACTAAAAGAAATAATATTATTATATGATATGACCAATTGGTCTACATAATTTAAAAACTAATAAAAGCATAAAAACTGTAGAGAGAAAATCTCCCCATAAACAAGACTCTTAAAGGTCTACATTGTGGATTCTATTGTTATTGTGTTAGAAGAAACAAACTTATATTTATAGAGTCCTAAAACATTTTCTTACTAGAAAAGGACCAGCTAATCTAAAACTCTTTTCCTAAAAGGAAAGAATAAACCAAATATAAAAGAATATTATATTTTCCTTTCAGGAAAAGTAAAAACATTTATGGTAATGTTTTGTCTTTTCTTTAAGGAAAAATAAATCTTAAATAATGATAAGAAAATCAGGGCAAAACCCTAACAAATCTCCCCTTTTGGCTGGATTTTCTTGACAAAGTTTGATCTATCTTTTTCATTGCATGATAATCGTGTTCTTCACAAAATCTTCATCGCTGTTTCTTGTCATGGTTAAAAATAAAGTTTAAAATATATGGGTTCTGAAAGGTGATTAAGGCGTCATGCGGAAGCTTAAAATTTGCAAATCATATGGTTGATAAATTAGACGACACATAAAACTATACTAAAAGAAATAATATTATTATATGATATGACCAATTGGTCTACATAATTTAAAAACTAATAAAAGCATAAAAACTGTAGAGAGAAAATCTCCCCATAAACAAGACTCTTAAAGGTCTACATTGTGGATTCTATTGTTATTGTGTTAGAAGAAACAAACCTATATTTATAGAGTCCTAAAATCTTTTTTTACTAGAAAAGGACCAGCTAATCTAAAACTCTTTTCCTAAAAGGAAAGAATAAATCAAATATAAAAGAATATTATATTTCCTTTCAGGAAAAGTAAAAACATTTATGGTAATGTTTTGTCTTTTCTTTAAGGAAAAATAAATCTTAAATAATGATAAGAAAATCAGGGCAAAACCCTAACAAATCTCCCCTTTTGGTTGGATTTTCTTGACAAAGTTTGATCTATCTTCTTCATTGCATGATAATCGTGTTCTTCACAAAATCTTCATCACTGTTGCTTGTCATGGTTAAAAATAAAGTTTAAAATATATGGGTTAAAAATATTTTGTTTTTATTCTTAAAAATTGCAGCAACAGGAATGTTGAAAAAATAGATGAAACTTTTTCTGCACATGTAGCTTGACAAAAAAATCTTCATTATCATCAAATTGATTACAAATTGATTTAAAATCATCTTGAGCCTGTCTTCAACCTCGTTGAACCATAGCACCACCGGATCTTTGAACCTGGCTATGATACCACTTGATGGGTTCTGAAAGGTGATTAAGGCGTCATGCGAAAGCTTACAATTTGCAAATCATATGGTTGATAAATTAGACGACACATAAAACTATACTAAAAGAAATAATATTATTATATGATATGACCAATTGGTCTACATAATTTAAAAACTAATAAAAGCATAAAAACTGTAGAGAGAAAATCTCCCCATAAACAAGACTCTTAAAGGTCTACATTGTGGATTCTATTGTTATTGTGTTAGAAGAAACAAACCTATATTTATAGAGTCCTAAAACTATTTCTTACTAGAAAAGGACCAGCTAATCTAAAACTATTTTCCTAAAAGGAAAGAATAAACCAAATATAAAAGAATATTATATTTTCCTTTCAGGAAAAGTAAAAACATTTATGGTAATGTTTTGTCTTTTCTTTAAGGAAAAATAAATCTTAAATAATGATAAGAAAATCAGGGCAAAACCCTAACATATACATGGAGATGACTTAATATTAAACACTGATGAGAGTTACATGATTTCTTTGGGGAGAGCTAGTGTCGGAGGAATTGTTAGGAGAAGAAATGGAAATATGGTTATGGCTTTTGCTAAACCCATTCATTTCTCAACAAATAATTTCAGCGAAGCATGTGCAGCCTTTCTTGGGATTTCTTGGTGCTGCCATTAGGAGTGTACATAGGTCGGTTTGGTTTGGTTTTTCATTAAAAAAACCTAAACCAATCATGTCGGTTTATTAAATCTAAAAACCAAATCAAACCACATAAAGTCGGTTTTTTTGATTTTCGGCTTTAGTCGGTTCTTTTGGGTTTTTTCGGTTTTTTGGTTTCTTATAACTATACGATGCTTGAAAAAGAAATCAAATATATTTTCACTTACCTGTGTGATAAGCTAAACTTAAAAATGTTAAATGAATAGAAATTTTTGAAAAGATGGTAAAATTCACACGAGTACAAAATATTTTTTTTTGAAATATGAACGTTCATTATGTTATATTAATAAGATTAAAAGGCTACAGTCAAACTGAATACAAAACAACATATTTACAAAGTAAATTGTTAACTTTGAATTTGAAAAACTATAACAATATAATTGTAACTTCGGATTTTAAAACAAAATAAAATATTTACAAATTTTACAAGCCCAAATTTGAAATAAAATATATGAACATTGAAAACAATAAACTAACTAAAAATATATTAACAAAGTAGATTACAATTAATATTTTTTATCTTTAATAAAATAAAATTATATATATATAGTCGGTTTGATTTGGGTTCGATTTGATTTTTTTTCTTTTAATACCAAACCAAACCAAGAGTGGTTGGTTTATTTTTTCAACCGCCAAACCAAACCACAAATCGGTTTTTTCGGTTTGATTTGGTTAGTCGGTTCGGTTTGACTTTACAGTTTGGCTTGTACACCACTAGCTGTGATCAAGGTTTCTCGAAATTTAGAATGGAATTGGACTCCATGATCATAGTCCAAATGATAAAAGGAATCAGCAATATCCCATGGAACCTTATTACCATGATCGAAGACATTCAACAAAGAGTCAGAGAAAGGGAAATACAGGTTTCACACTGTTATAGGGAAGGAAACACTGTTGCGGATGCTCTGGCCAAACATGAAATCTATTTTGATAGTGAAGACCAGCTTCCCAGGGAAGTGAAAGGACCTTTCTTCATGGATAAGCACTCTGCAGAATGCTAACCTTAAGCTATTTTAGCAAGATCTCTAGTATGACTTGGTAGTTAGAGGATCCTAGAAGTAGAGGATAACTCGCAGTCAACTTGTATCAGTTCGTATTTTTGGTTGCTCCTTGAGACTCCTCCCTACTCTCCTTTTGTATCTTTTGAATATTAATAAACGAGGTAGGGTCTATGCCTAACCCCCATCATCCCTGGGCGGATGGTTTTATATATAAAAAAAAAAAAAAAAAAAAAAAATCAGAACTTTTAAAAATTCAATCAAGACCTCACCTAGACCTAAAATCATCCCCCGAATCTAATAAAACTCTCAAAATTTTGATCCGAGCATCCAAATCCTGAATATTGACCAAAGTCGATCCGAAGGCTAAAATCTCAACAATTTCCAACTTAGGACCTCAAATCCTCAAAAAGACTCCAAATCTGAAACCAACAACTTTCTTAGACCAAATTCCACCTTTCGAAGCGGAGAAATCGATGAAATTCTATTCTGACACTCGAAACTCCAAAAGACACCGAAAACCACTTTTTAACAACTTAAGTCTTTCAAAATAAAAACTTCCATAATTCACAGCTTTTACCTCAAAACTCAAAATCAATTTCAAAACTCATTAAAAATGACTTGAGGCTAGTATCAAGAGGGGTAAAACGATAATAATAAAAATGATCTAACAGATCATTACACCTTTGATTATCTTACGCTATACAACGACTTTGATCAGATACCGAAAGGGGCAAATAATTTTTAGTTTTTGGATAAAATACAAATGTCTAACATGAGGATTAGATATGATAAGTCTAACTTTTTTGTAAGCTATATTTATAGATTATAGAACTTTGAGAACGCTTAGCAAGTGAAACTTAGGGTATGTTTGGTATGAAGGAAAATGATTTTCTAGAAAATATTTTTTTGGAAAAACAATTTTTAACTTATTTTCTCATGTTTGGTTGGTAAATAGAAAATACTTTCTGGAAAATATATTTTAATGTTTGGTTAGTAAATGAAAAATATTTCCAGAAAATATTTTTTATTTTTTGACTTGAAACTAGAGAATATTCTTTGGGCAGGGTGGGGTATGGGGTAGGGTAAGAAAAAAAATATTGAAGGATGAACTAGAGTTTTAAAAAATGTTTTCCTTAATTTTTGAAGAAAAGTCACTTTCCTTAAATTTGAGAAAAATAAGTTGATTTGGAAAACACTTTCTCAAAAAAACACACCCTTAGACGTTCTCCTTTTGGTGGATTGTTTATTTAAGCAATCACTCATGTATACAGGGGGTTAAGGTCTAGCCCCCCCCCCCCCCCAATCTCTTGTTTTCATCATAATTATATGCATCACCAGGAGATTAGTCTTGGAATTTTATATATATATAAATATAAAGAAAAGGTAAGATAAATTGACTGAATGAAATAACTTTATTCGATCTATCCCGAACAAGTAGTGGGATAAGAATTGTGCAATGTTTATAATTCATTGACTAACTTGTGTTTATAATCCATTGACTAACTTGTTTCATTTTAGTGTTTCATGCTTAAGTGTTTTATAGGAAAAGGTGTTTGAATGCACAAAGACAAGAGGTTTGTCATCATCAAAAAGGGGAAATTTGTTGGGATTTATGTAATTTTGATGATTGACAAAAAAAGATGAAACACGCCAGTCAACATGGTCCAAAAATACACTGTCACGAGCAGTTGAATTCGGGAAAGCTTTCAAAATAAATAATGACAAGAGTGCAGAAATAAAGAAATGGATAATGATAATTTCGTACAAAACGCAAGGAATCAAACTAGTGATGAATTGAAGAAAAAGAATCAATGAGTTTGATTTGAAGGAGTCTAAAGAGGTAAAAAACTTTACATGAAGAAGGAGTCTTACTTGAAGTAGAACTCTTCAAGTTATTGTTGAATTGAAGACTTGTAATTCGACTACAATACAAAAGAATCAATGAATGTAATTTGAAGGAGTCTAAAGAAGTAAGGAGTTTGAATAGAAGGAGTCTTACTTGAAGTACAACTCTAAGTAGTCAAAAGAGTTCAAGTCAATGAGGAGTTTGAAGTGAACAATAACTCTATGAAGAATTGTGCTTAAATAGATGTGAAGTCGTCCAGAATACTTGTGCACTTACAGAGAAAAAAGAGCAATTGAAAATTTGACTTCGCAAGTGCTACCAGCAAACTGAAGGAACACATCGAAGAACCTGGTTCTTTTACAGAGTTTATGTGTTGGGAGTTCTTCTTTGTGATCAAGTCTTGATGTAATCTTAGTTCAGTGAGTTATAAACTGAATTAGGTGTGTTGTCTTTAGGTTGTGATAACTCGAAGAGTTGAGAACACATATCTTGGGAGGTTTGTGTTGAAGTTTGGGAATTATAGTTCGTAATTCCTTAGGTTACATAGGCTTGTAATCTGTTTTCTGTGAAGGCTCAGTGATTTAGTGAAATTGAAGTTAAATCTTGTAGGGGTACATGTTGTGGTTTTTTACACCTTTTGAGTTAGGTGTTTTCCACCGAAAAATATTGTGTTTTTACTTACCGTCCTTACTGCTTTGCTGGAACACGTTAGGCAACGCGTTTCACACTTCGGCGAAAAGTTAAAATCAGTATATTTCTAGGTTGTGCAGACTAACATAACGCTAGAGAGAAATACAAGAATTTAGTATAGGAAATTCAACGTATGGTTATTTTGTTGTTTTTATAAGGAGTGACTTCTCAAGAGTTGATTGTGCTAAGATGTCAATTGTTGACTTTTCCTCCGGGCACTTACAAGCCTTGGTACGATGTTATTCTTATAATGGAGTCGATCGATATTTTAGTGATGAATATTCAGTTACCACCCTAATTACGTGTGTATACATGCCTCAAAATATGAAAAGAACATAAATTCACTATTTTCTTTAGACATTAAAGGCATTATTACATGGATTCTTCTTAGAGAATAAAGTAATTAACATTAGAGGAATTTTGACAACTTGGTTGGAAGAAAGTGGGGGATAAGAAGTAGAATGATTTTGGTTGTTTGCCACTTTTTTTCTTCTTTAGAAAAGTATGCCTTAGATAAGATTTATTTACAACTTGCTGGACACACAAATGCTTCTATGCCATTGTATGTTGATCTCATCTCTTATCTCCTTTTTTGGAGTTCTCACGTGGACCGCTTAAAATAAATATTCTTTTCTTGACAACATAGCTCTCAAGATTGTAGCTATCTTGTTTCAAGTTAATTACCCTTTCTACTGTCCTTTAGAATATATATATATATATACACACTCTCTGTCCACTTTTAATTGTCATGTTGTGCTTTTAGAAAGTTAATTTGATTAATTTTCAAAGTTAAATTAGATCAAATTAAACAAAAAAAAAATTAGATATTCAAAAATTATACGAAAAGTATTATAAATTGCAATTTTTTGCATATCAATATGATGAAAAAATGCATCGTAAAACGTTAGTCAAAGTTCTTATAGTTTGACTATAAAAAAATCATGACAATTAAAAGTACACCGTGCTTATAATTGGAAACTTATGACTTTGTAAAATATGAAGCATGCATATTTTAGGATAAGTTTTATATTCAGTTTGACTAAACTAATTACTCATTCTACCCTAAAATCAAGGTACAATGACGCTATCCCTAAGGCCTAAATAGAATTCTATTTTTGGAAAAAAAAAAATATAAACAAAAACGCAACATATTAAGATCCACTTTCGAATCCTTTGCTCTATTAGGTGCTACGCGTAACATGCATTACGTACGCCAATGGAGCGTTACTCCATGCATGTGAATTTTAAAGACAAATTAAAGTAAGTAGGTATTTGGCAATAAATTCCAAATATTTTGTACTTCGAATTGAATATGTAGTTTTTGTTAGCAATTTATTTATATGTTGTGATGGTGGAGTTGGAAAACCGGTACAATTTATTTTGAAATAAAGTAAAAAAGTATTTTATAAAAATAAGTGAATAATTCTCATGACCAAACAGGAACGTAATATATATACCTATACCTTTTACTTCCCTCCGGGATGATTAATTGGTTAACCACAACCCAAGTAAATAATGGTTAGTAAAAGTGATGAAAATGAAAGAAATATTGAAGAAATTCTCTAAGTAATATAAATGGTATGTACGATACTTAGCGTGTGAGAATATTAACGATTGTGAGTGAAGCTTGCAATTCAAGCGCAAATTAAAAGAAGAACTTCCCTTTCCTATCCCCATATCATGTCTTACTCCTTTACTTGATTCCATATTCTTTTTTTTAACCTTTCGCTATTCAAAATCAAACCGACCTGACTAATTCCAATTCACACCACATGAGCCAGACAATTCATTTGAAAAAGTTCAAATTTAAGACCTCTGATATTTAAGTGTTCGAGAGATTCCATTGCGTTCTTACGTAGAGTAAAGGCGGCATTTAACTTTAAAAAGATAACCTTGTCAACCAAACTTTAGCTTTCAAGCTATACTCTATATATGTGTGTGTATGTGGTTGTAGGCAAATAATAAAACTCAAATATTTATAATTCAACATGGAGTATTCAAACTCACACTATGAAGGAAATCATATCTCTGAAGAATTAGAAAAAGGGACCGTGGTACGTTTAGTTAATTTGATCTTCATTTTTTTTTTTTCAATCTTAGTCTAGTCAAATTAATGTAATGTTCTGACATATTTAACTGTCATTCTTGCAGTTCAAAATTTATCCTGCAGCCTTTAATATCGTTTGGGGAAAGGATGAACGATATTGGAAACTACCCCAAGAGTTAGTATATATTTATTTATATTTTTTTAAATACATGCCACACTTTCTACATATTCTTATAATCAGAGTGAATTCTTATGGAGATTGAGTAATTATAAATTTGGCACTGCATATTTGTTTTGTTATACTTGTAAATAGGTTAAGAATAATTTTTTTTGTTACTTATATGAATTATTTAATCTTCTTGTGAAAATTGTAGTGTCACTATACCAAAAATTATCTTTATAGGCAATTATTAATGGCAATTAAAATTGTAGAGGCAATTAACAATCTTTGCAAATGTCTCTAAAGCCGGTAGCAATTTGGATCCAATGACAATTTATATATGTCAATAAATGATTTAACAGTACTGTGGTGAAAAATAGTAGGTATCTGATGGAATAGTCAAATCGGATACCATTTTTATAAGACAATTGTTAGATGGACATTGAGATATGTGATCTAATGTTTGGATTTGATGATGAACAGGAAAGAGGATCCAGCAACACTTGTACAAGTAAGTTGGCTAGAGGTAACAGGGTGGTGTGACAAAGTAGAAAAAGGCACAAAATATGAAGTTAAGTTCAAGGTGAAATTGACACCAGATTCATTTGGATTTAATGAGTTACCCCTCTATTTTATGGTCAAATCTGGATCCAAAAACTTGTGGAAGAAAATTTATTTAACAAAAGATGCTAATGTTGAATCAAATGGATCATATCTTGTACCAAATAATCTTACCATTACAACAACTGATTCTCCATATGAAGATAGCAAGCTTTGTTTTGGGCTTTATGAAGTTTGGAGTGGAAAATGGAAAGGAGGATTAATTATCCAAGAAGTAATTATTCAGAAGAAGGATTAATAACTACACATATAATAATATGCTAATAAAGAAATGCTTCTCAGAAGTTTTATGTTGTAACCATTGGAACTAATCCCTCCAAATGGTTTTATATTTCCTTGTAATACTGAGTGTTCTTGTGAAAACAAATGTTTGTTGCTATTGACTTGTATTTAAATTTTCTGTTGTGTTATTTTGTAATAAATCTGATTTGTAATATATGATTTACAAATTTGAGTTATAGAAATTATGGATCTTGAGAATTTATGTATGTAATTCAGATTAGTCGAAATTCAATATAAGTACCAGAATTAGATGAGGAGGAAAAAAATAGGTTTGAAGTTTTCATTTTCATTTATAAGTGGCCTAATATAATTGCTTCGATGGACGAAGAACTATAGCCTCCTAGGTATCAAAACATATTCATTTAACAATCAAACCTCATTGTAAAAGTTATTCATTATAATAACATTTCACTAGAATGACCTAATTTTC
Source organism: Solanum pinnatisectum (assembly GCA_035578085.1). Taxonomy (NCBI): domain Eukaryota; kingdom Viridiplantae; phylum Streptophyta; class Magnoliopsida; order Solanales; family Solanaceae; genus Solanum; species Solanum pinnatisectum. Next base: position 13,067,147 of record CM069077.1, read on the forward strand.
TTCAGAATTCATGTTTTATGTTATATTTTAGTTGTCTATAACATTATTCTAGCTATAATAGTAGTGACATTCATTATAATGATACACTCTTTGTAAAAGTACTTCTCTATAACAGTCGTACTCAAGTATTTTATAGGAAATATATGAAAAAAATAAAATATCAAAATATTTCTAGTAATGATTATTAGTGTCATGCATATAATAGTAAATTTCAAGTATAGATGAGTATTCAATAGGAAAAACAATATTTGAATGTTGTCCATCAGTTATGTTATAACTAGGGGTGTACATGGCCGGATTGGTTCAGGCTTTTCAAATATCAAACCAAATCATTTGTGTTGGATTTTTAAATCTATAAAACAAATCAAACCAATAAAACTCGGGTTTTTCAACCTCGGATCATTTCGGATTTTTTGGGGTTTTTCGGATTTTCGAGTTTTTTCGGGTTTTTCCGGTAAAGTATTCATACAAACATATAATTTACTTGTACTTCAAATATTTCTTTAGTCCTACCAAAATACAACTATCTAAGGTGTTTCTTAAGAAATAACACAAAATATGATATGAGTAATGACACTAAAATATCCAAAATAATGTTGATGATGACGAAGAAATCGCGTAAAACAAATATTACAAATTAACAAGTCATAATGAAAATGATCATAATTTAAAAGTACTAAATCATGCTAAAATAAGTTTAATAAGTATTAGTTACATGACTAAATATTAAAGGAAATTAAAATTAGATTATGTATTCGAATTGTCTAAACCAATGTAAAATCAAAGAACAAATATTCAATATTATTGTCATTCTTAGTGTTGAATTGATTTTCTTTTTGCATTAGTGTTAATTTGATTTTGATTTAAGCTTTATTATAATTACCAACATATGTGGACTATAATCTTTATTGAACCATTCAGAACTCTAAGTTTCAAACTTGAATAGTATATTAAAAGATAAAAACTATGAAAAAGTATAAAAAATATTTAAAAATTATATCAAAGTAAATATTTTTATGAATAAAATAAAATTTTAAAATTATATATATAATGTCAGATTGGTTTGGTCTCAAGTTGGTTTTTTTAGTTAAAACCAAACCAACTCAAAAATAATCGGGTTTTTTTTTTTCAATACCAAACCAAGTCAAACCAACCACTAGTCGAGTTTTTTTTTCTCGATTTGACTCGATTTACGATTTGATTTGATTTTTTGTTCGATTTTGTACACCCCTAGTCACAACTTCACCAAGAAGACTATTGGTGTTTGCCTTTTTTACATTCATATTCTTTCTATATTTTCATCAAATTGATTAACAAATACAATACATTCTTTCTTCTTAGTACACAAAATCATTATACTAATTTTTGAATTTGAAATTCCAAACCAAACAATTTAAGTCGAACAAACACCATCTTCATCAACAAGAGATCATTTGCACTTGTTAATTCAGTAATTTATTTGCTATAAAGTCAGAGGCTTTGCCTCAATTTTCAGACACCAAAACATATTGAAAAAATTCATCTTCTTCTATTCAAAAAATAAAATAATTAAAATTCATCATTTTTGAAAAAGTTAAAGTAATTGTCAGTGTGATTTGCTTTCAATTTCAAATAATATAGAATAGTGAACCTTCTAACTTGAGAGGAATGAATGATTCCAACTTTGAATAATTGTAACAACATTAAATTATTTAAGGAAATATAGGTTTTTTGTTGGGCTCAAAATTTATATATTCCATTTTTTTCTATCTCCAGTATATATTTTTGAAGACATGTATAACAATATTTGGGTTTTGATCTTCTCCAATTTGTTCATAATATAAATGTCGGAAGGTCATTTTTTAAATTTTTCGTAAAATTATCATTTTACCCTTCCCGATATTGATTCGGAGTCATTTCTAATTGGATTTTGAAATGGTTTCGAGCTTTGAGTAAAAAGTTGTGAATTATGAGAGTTTTTGAATTCAAAAAGCTAAAGTTGTTAAAAAAGTGGTTTTCGGTGTCTTTTGGAGTTTCAAGTCTCGGGATGGAATCAATACACATAAGCAAGTTCACACTATAAGGAAGAGACAACAATTCAAGCAATTCAAGTCCACATTCATGCTATCAAACATTTCATCAATCAATCAATAAGGGTCATAACAAGGCAATTCACAAGCATTATGATCAACACATAGCCTTTCATTTCATCCCTTTTTATTCATTAAGATTTATCAAGTGCACAATTAATCCTTCACTTCATTCCCATTACTCCCAACACACACACAACGAAGGAAATACACGAGTTCTACTAGAATACAAGGTTTAGGAGATCACTTGTCTTAATTTAACCAACTAGTCACTCCAAGACTCGAGTCTTTCCCTTCCGACCAATGTCCAAAGTCACACAATCTATATCAATCAAGTATTCACAATAAATTTCCGGAAACAACAACTCAACTCATATACTTAAAAAATGGGTCAATCAACAAAAATTCAATTCAAAAATGAAGTTTGAATTTGAAATTCTTCACTTGAAATCGTTACCCAGGGTATTTGGAACCCATTGGTGATCAAAACCATTTCGAAAGAGGACTTTAAAATCAATTCACAATCTCCATTTTAGTTTAGAACTTGAGTTCTTGAAAAACCTTGTAAATTGTCAATCAATATCTCAAATTTTGATGTTAAAATACATAAATAATAAAAGGAAAAGTTTAGGGATCACAAAAGCTTACTCAAATGATTTAGCACAAGAAATCTCTTCAAGAATCGCCTACAAGGATTTACCAAGCTCAAAAATGAAAAATGAGGCTAAACCCCTAAAATTTGCAGGTCAAAACCCCTCTCTGATGTCTCTTAAGCAAACCCTGCAAAATTGGGGATCTCGCTTTTGTGAACCAGGCTCCGCTTAAGCGACCATCGCTAAAGCGACCTTGGTCCGCTAAAGCGAACCCCTTGAAAGGTCGGCCTTCGCTTTAGCGATACACCATTCGCTTAATGGAAGATCACTAAAGTAGAATGGCACATCGCAACAACGTAGGTTACAGAACTCAGGCATCAAAAAATTCAGCGAACTTTCAAATTATCGAAAGGACTCTCGAGATTTGTTCGGAATTCTGTACACACAAATCATATAAACAAATTTTCTTAAGCGCAGCCTGATCGCTTAAGAGAACCCCTCGAAAGTCCGACCTTCACTTTACCGATCCAACATTCGCTTAAGTGAAGATCGCTAAAGCAGAAAGGTGTATCATAATAGCGGAGGTCACAAAACTCGGGCATCAGTAAATTCAGCTAACTTTCAAATCAACGAAAGGACTCTTAAGATTCATTTGAAACTCCGTACACAAAAACCATACAAGTAATTTAATTATACTCGACGTTCTAAGCACAATGAAACTTTCAAAACATGAATCTAAGGTTTCCTTGATCGGACATCTGTGATGTCACGACCCAACCCACCGGACCGTGCGGGCACCTATATACTACCACCTAAGTAGGAGAACCCTCATATATCAACAACTTAAAACATGCGGAACATTTAAATAAACGAAAATAACATACTAACAGAATTATTAATTAAAAACCTTTAAAACAATTTCGAGTTAATACTTGTAAAGTAATTAACACTCCCAAAGATTTATTCTAAACAGGTACAAGAGCTACTTAGAGTACAACTGGACATGATAATTAAAATACACAGCTCCCACCATGCGAAAGAAAGAATAGAAGCTGCTAGAGATTTTCTTTGTCTTCACCTAATGAAACATCACCGATCCTGCAACCAGACTATGTCAAAGACATAGCAAGAATAGTATCAGTACAACCACACGTACTGGTAGGCATCATCTGTCAACCCGACACCCACCGCATAATATAAGGAACCAACTAGTAAGATCATGAAATAAACCACTCGCTTCTCCACCTTCACTCTCTTGAAATACCTCTAATATACACTAGTACTCCGACTACTAACATCCTTCTTAATCAACCTACCTACCAGGTACTTGCTCATAGCCTAATCGTTCTGACACATTGGCAAATCCCCAATTACACCCACAAGCATTCCAACTAACCGCTTACTTCGTACCCTTACTTCCTTGTCACATTACTCAACCATGGTCACATAGAAAACTACATCAAACTTCCTTAACCACTAAACCCAATGTCTTTCCCCAAGGTGAAATCCACCTATGCATATTTCATCACATGCACTACCTCTACTTCCTACCATTACGACATACGAACAACCCTTACTATCCATTTCTCGCCCCTTGAACACTTTACCCTTCCACTATACCCTACAAGTTCGGTAAACACACAGAATAATCAAATATAAGCTGTCATAACCCTTACCACTAAGTGCAACATATATAAGTCAACCCCACCATATAATTACATGCACCTATCAAACATATAGAATATCATCAACATGTACGAACAATGAACAACTTCATCTTTCCTCAAAATACACAATTATGACAAGTCATTAGTCCTCTCATGTAACCCAAATCCAAAACAGTTAGCATACCGAAATGTGGTACCCAATCCAATGATTATGCCAGAACGTGGCAACCGATCCCATAATTATGCCGGAACGTGGCAATCGATCTAAGTTAGTTATGCCGGAACTTGGCAATCCATCCAAGTTAGTTATGTCGGAACGTAGCAACCGATCCATTCAACACACCATAATCACACAAGTATATCCTCAAGATCATATAATTAAGTCATGATTTCATGGTAACCATCGTTCATCTATCTCGTTTACAACAAGTGTAATCAATAATGCAGCATTCATATACATACATGTATCATAATGAAGCAAGAACAAGCATACATCACACAATCATAGAATCATAACTATCACCTACAATGAATTATTCATCAGTACACATCATACAAACCCTAATTTGACCATACTCAGCCCTACTTCGTTGTCTAAGGCTTCTTTCTAAGGTTTAAATGATAACTCATTCGGTGCATGAAGGTCTACGCATAAATCCTACCATCGATTTACATATATTACGTAGTGAGCACTGATTTAAACTACTCAATTCATAAAAACCTAGTCTACCTGGGCGCCAAGTAGTTGCATGGAGTTTTGGTCTTTGATTCTTGTTTACGAAATTCGTGACAGTGATCTTGACTAGAAATTTGCAATCCATCGACATCTTCGCTCTAGAAATCTGTCTCTCTTCTTTCCAAGCTTCCAGCAACTTTCTGAGGGTTTCTAGGGTATTTTACGACTATTTTAAGTATTTTAGGAAGAAGGAGAAAATAGGATTCCATGTTATTTACGTTCTGTCTTGCCTATCCCGCTTTGGCGCTAACTTACCCCACATTGGCGCCGCCTCCCTAACGGCAACAAGCCCTCTCTGGCAGGATAATAGCCTAGAATTTTTCCAGATTTTTGTTTTTCCTAAATAACGACGGTTTGGGTCGTTACAATAGATATCAATTACCCCTCATTCGTCCCCGAACGACTAGTGCACGGGACATTACTCGCCCCATTTTGAGTTACTTCTAAATTAAAGAAGTGGTCTACTACAAAATCACAAAGAATGGCGACTTTTCAACTATTCGACACACAAAGGGTACTATACCCCAAAGGACTGAAGGTAATTGGAGGCAACATATAACGAAAGAACGCGTCCAGTTTTCACAGCCTGACCCCACCAAGGCGGAAGGGGCCGCTGTGGCGATAAATCTTCCGCTGTAGTGGGAGATCGGAAACACTAAAGGGGGAAAAAAAAGATCACTTCTTCATTTTTCCCTAAACTCACACCTAACTTCCAAATACTCTCTACTTACTTCATTTCCAGACGTCAAACAAGGTAAAACACACACTCTGTACTCTCTTTACTTCGTTACATTCTTAATTATAAATGCATGACGATAACTGATTGATTTGGAATGGTGCCCCGGTAGTTATTTGAAAATAAACTTAGATTCGCTAATTTTGATAGAATCATGTAGCATGGGTACTCCCCTTACGTCCCCAACGTCTCCACCACGCTCTAGGCATAAGGAGTTCGTAGAAATATGGTTAAATCGATCCAACAACGAGTGGGGGAAGTTAAAGGGTCTCTTGGTGTGAAACTCCAATTTAGGCCTTATTTAGGAGTTATTTTACCAAAAGAATCATTTATTTATGTTCTAGGGTAGTTTATATACTCTGATCTGCTGGAATTCTGTCGAAAAAGAGGTTTTGGGACGAAGAGACGCCATAACTGCGCCTGCTGTTCATCCCAAATGAAGGTCGCTCTGGCGGTTTTCATCCCGATATGATGGCCTTCATAATCCCGCCAGGACGGGATTATGGCCGTTGTGGCGGGATATGCCAGACCAGTGGCCTGCACCCTTAGCTCAAAAAGTTTCCCTCTCTCCTTTTAGCTTTAATCTGCCTATACCTATCGTGTTCTAACTCACATTCAACTTATTGCAGGCTCTCAAATGGCAGGTCAAAATGAAGGAAAATTACCCTTCATCCAGTTTCCCAATGCCGCGAGTCGGGAAAGGCATCATGATAATAGGAACACAGGGTTTTGTTGTGAGAGAGGTTTCGTGTTGCACAAGCTAGAGGAGAAAGCGCCTGCACTTTATGCTCGCCTAATGGAGTTCGGATGGGCTCCACTGACTGAGCCTCCCCCAGATGCACGTTCCACTTGGGTGAGGGAGTTCTACACATCCTACTTACTGTGCGATGGGATGACCCTCACCCCGTTATCCATATCAGGGGAGTTGACATTCCTCTGAACGCCACTGCCATTAATGAGGCTCTAGAGGTGCCGGAGGTCTCGAACACAGAGTACGAGGCCAAGTTGAGGGAGATGGATTTGGAGTGGTTGAGAGACACTCTAGTTGAGCCTATGTGCCGGAATCAGGTATACTGGGCTACTGCGGAGGGTGTTACTAGCATGGATTGGTCAGCCGATGCTAAGAGGTGGCTACACTTGGTGACTAGGAGGATCCGCCCGTCGGGCAACCATACTAACGTGACCTTTCCTCGGGCTTTGGTGGTGGCGTGCGCTATACAGGGCATCCAGTTAAATGTGGGGGCGTAGATCATTTTGGAGCGAAAGATGTTCTACTAGGGGAACAAAAAGGTTTTCTTCCTATCGGGACTTATTACTGCGATGTGCAATTAGGCGGGAGTGCCACTTTTTGACGTTGATGAGGTATTTCCTATAGAACCCCCCTTTCACCCTCTTTTGGTCAAACAGGGCTCTACTTCTAGTAGTAAGAGAAGGAGGATCGTCCATGCTAACAGCAGCAAGGCGGTCGTGGATTCGGATGACGAGGACCCACTCTCAGGTGCACGGGTCGAGGAGGATTCGGAGGCTTTTTGAAAGAGGATGGGGACTGCCTATGCCAACTTTACCCCGGTTCCACCCAGCACTGCCTTAGAGATCGAGATACTCTGTCGTCAACTGCGCCAGGAGATGGGGAAGGGTCTAGAGAGGGATCGTCTGATGGCCCGAATGTGGAAGACTATTAAGGCCATATTTTCTTGTGTTACCCCTGACAAGGAGATTCCCCAACTCGATCCAAAGGACTACACGCAGTTCCCTATGCTGAATAAGGCCTGGGCTGGCGTGATACCCCCAGAGGACCTCGACTCTGATGTTGACACCACTCAGTCTGAGGGTTCCTGATTGGCTTTTTGCCCTTCTTGGGCTTGTATATTTTGGACAACTCTGTTTTTATCCTTCGCTTTCCTAAGTTTTGTAGCACATGGATTCTTGTTTTTACTATCCTATACAGCCTTTAAATCAATTACTAGGCTTTATAATCTATTCTCGATTGTTGAACACCGAGAGGACTAGCAGGGATTTGTATGGATCCCATTTGGGTTGATAATATGTAACTAAGGAAAATAGGGGAGGCAGGGCTGAGATTCTGCCTCGCCCTGTCCCGCTTTAGTGGGAAAAATCCCACTCTGTTGGTGTCACTTTGGCGGGACTAATCCCGCCCCAGCGTCTTAGACGGGACCAGAACCCATGCCAATAATTTCTGGGTTTTTTTCGTTTATCTAAAATTTCCCAAGGTTTCCAGCCTTACCAATGCATTTAGGATAATTCTCCGAGTTAGGAAAATCATCATCTACCTCAATTCAATCCTACGACACACGACCCAATATTTATTCTTGTTATTTTAGCACTACAACCCATACATCCCCAGGATACACTCAGACACTCGCGCAATTATTACACAAGCACAAGAAGTGTTCAGCTCTTCACGCAATTTGTTTCGATCAATTAGGCCAACACATAGCACATATCAAGTTTCAAGCACACATTTATAGTACACATAATCACATCACAATCAAACAAGCTCAACTTCACATTCACAGTTAATTCAGGGAACAAATAACACATATTCACATATTTCAAGTTACAACTCACAGACAAGTCCAAATTATTAGTTAGTTCGCTCGATGGATGATCATCATGTATTTATATCGCCCCTAAAGTCAGATACCAATTGGAACCTTCTCAGTTCCAATTCACCTTGCTTGTGTTCCTTCAGTCGTGACCACGACGTCCAGTCCACTTTGTTGAGATACCAATTAGAATTGGAAGATACCAATTGGAATCAACTAATACTACATTGACACTTCGCACGAAAGGAGAGAATGAGTGGAACAATTTTCTAGAATGTTTCCTTGCCTCTTGAAGATTAGAAGTGTCGTCAACACACCAATCCATAGGAGTCTAGTCCGTATTTTGCTCTTGTACGGGGAGACCGGTAACCTAGGCTCTAATACCAATTTTTCATGACCCAACCCACCAGGCCATGCGGGCACCTATATACTACCACCTAAGTAGGAGAACCCTCAAATCTCAACAACTTAAAACATGTGGAACAGTTAAATAAATGGAAATAACATACTAACGGAATTCTTAAACCTTTAAAATAATTTCGAGTTAAGATTTGTAAAGTAATTAACACTCCCAAGGATCTAGTCTAAACGGTACAAGAGCTACTAAGAGTACAACTGGACATGATAATTAAAAGACACAACTCCCACCATGCGGAAGAAAGAATAAAAGTTGCTGGAGATTTTCTTTGTCTTCACCTAATGAAACCTCACCAATCCTACAACCAGATTATGTCAAAGACATAGCAAGAGTAGTATCAGTACAACCACATAGGCATCATCGGTCAACCTGATGCCACCGCATAATATAAGGAACCAACTAGTAAGATCATGAAATAAACCACTCGTTCTCTACCTTCACTCTCTCTTGAAATACCTCCAATATACACTAGTACTCCGACGACTAAAATCATTCTCAATCAACCTACTTACCAGGTACTTGATCATAGCCTAATCGTTCTGACACATTAGCAAATCCCCAATTACACCCACAAGCATTCCAACTAATCGCTCACTTCGTACCCTTACTCCCTTGTCATATTACTCAACCATGGTCACATAGTACACCACATCAAACTTTCTTACCACTAAATCCAATCTCTTTCCCCAGGGTGAAATCCACATACGCATATTTCATCACATACACTACCTCTACTTCCTGCCATTACGACACACGAACAATCCTTACTATTTATTTCTCCCCCCTCGAACACTTTACCCTTCCACTATACCCTACAAGTTCGCTAAACACACAGAATAATCAAATATAAGCCATCATAACCCTTACCACTAAGTGCAACATATATAAGTCAACACCACCATATAATTACATGCACCTATCGAACATATACAATATCATCAACATGTGCGAACAATGAAAAACTTCACATTTCCTCAAAATACACAATTATGACAAGTCATTGGTCCTCTCATGGAACCCAAACCCAAACCCAAACCCAAAAGAGTTAGCATACCGGAACGTGGTACCCGATCTAATGATTATGTCGGAACGTGGTAACCGATCTTATAATTACTGAAATGTGGCAACTGATCTAAGTTGGTTATGTCAGAACGCGACAACAGATCCAAGTTAGTCATGCCGGAACGTGGTAATCGATCCATTCAACACACCACAATCACAATCACAAGTATATCCTCAAGATCATACAATTAAGTCATGATTTCATGGTAACCATCGTTCATCTATCTCGTTCACAACAAATGTAATCAATTATGCAGCATTCATATACATACATATATCATAATGAAGCAAGAACAAACATACATCACACAATCATAGAATCACAACCATTACTTACAATGGATTATTCATCAGTACACATCATGCAAACCCTAATTTGACCATACTCAGCCCTACTTCGTCGTTAAGGCTTCTTTCTAGGGTTTAAATCATAACTCATTCGGTGCACAAAGGCCTACGCATAAATCCTACCATCGATTTACGTATATTACGCAGTGAGCAAAGATTTAAACTACTCAATTCTAAAAAACCTAGCCTACCTGGGCACCAAGTAGTTGCACGGAGTTTTGGTCTTTGATTCTTGTTTTCAAAATTCGTGACAGTGATCTTGACCGGAAATTTGCAATCCATTGACATATTCGCGCTAGAAATCTCTCTCTCTCTTCTTTCCAAGCTTCCAATAGTTTTTTGAGGTTTTCTAGGGTATTTTACGACTATTTTAGGTATTTTATGAAGAAGGAGAAAATAGAATTTCGCGTTATTTACGTTCTACCTCGCCTATCCCGCTCTGGCGCTAACTTACCCCGCCCTGGTGCCGTTGCCCTAGCTTTAACAAGCCCGCTCTGGCGGGACAATGACCTAGAATTTTTTTGGAATTTTTTTTCTCCTAAATAACTACGATTCGGGTCGTTACACGTGAAAACCACAAGAAACTAACACAATGCCTAAAAGGACTGAAACAAGGTCGAGACTTCTCAAAAATAAACCATGACTTTGTCTAGACCTAAAGTCATTCTCCGAAACCAATGGAACTCTCAGAATTTTGATCTGAGCATCCGAACCCTAAATGTTGACCAAAGTCAACTCAAAGGCAAAATTTCTATAATATTCCAACTTAGGACCTCAAATCCTTAAAAGGAATACGAGATTGAAATCGATAATTCACACATACCAGATTCCACAATTTGGGATTGATGGAATTCTATTTCGACACTCGAAACTCCAAAAGACACCGAAAACCACTTTCTTAACAATATTAGCCTTTTAAACTCAAATCTTACAAAAATCTCAATTTTTTACTTTAAGGTTGAAACCAATTTTCAAAACTCAATTAGAAACCACTCGGGATCGATATCGAAAGGGGTGTTGGGTTATGAAGGTCATTGTGGCATCATGCAGAAGCTTATAATTGCAAATCACATGTTGATAAATTAGACGACAAATAAAAGTATACTAAAGACATATAATTAATATAGTTTGACCAAACGACCTACATATTATAAAACTAATATTGAAAAAGTATAAATATGTTTAGGAGAAAATCTCCCCATAAACAAGACTCTTAAACAACTACATTATGGATTTTATTGTGTTATGCTATGAGAATAGGGATCTTCAATTTATAGATCTCCAAACTTTTCCTCTAAGAAAAGAATAAACCAAATATGGAAGAGAATTATATTTTCCTTTCAGAAAAAGTTCAAGCATTTATGGTAATACTTTTAGTTTTCTTTTAAGGAGGAATTAAAACTCAAATATGGTAAGAAAATCAGGGTAAAACCCTAACAAATCTCCCCTTTTGACTGAATTTTCTTGACAAAACTCGATTCGTCTTCTTCACATGCAGGATATCTTCGTTCTTCACATAGTCTTCATCACTGTTGCTTGTCATGGTTAAAAATAAATTTTAAAATATATGTGTTAAAAATGATTTAAAAATATTTTATTTTTATTTTCAAAGATGCACCAGCATGAATGTTGAAAATATGGTTTGAATCTCTACTCTACATGTAGTTGGACAAAAAAATTGTTTATCATCAAATTGGTTGCAAATTGATTTGATACCGCCTTGAACTTGTCTTCAACCTCGATGAACCTGGGTCATTGAACCATTAACTCTGATACCACTTGTTGGGTTATGAAGGTGATTGGGGCGTCATGCGGAAACTTACAATTGCAAATCACATGTTGATAAATTAGACGACAAATAAAAGCATACTAAAGACATATTATTAATATAGTTTGACCAATCAAACTATATATTATAAAACTAATATTGAAAAAGTATAAATATGTTTAGGAGAAAATCTCCCCATAACAAGACTCTTAAACGACTACATTATGGATTTTATTGTGTTATGCTATGAGAATAGGGATCTTCAATTTATAGATCTCCAAACTTTTCCTCTAAGAAAAGAATAAACCAAATATGGAAGAGAATTATATTTTCCTTTCAGAAAAAGTCCAAGCATTTATGGTAATACTTTGATTTTCTTTCAAGGAAGAATTAAAACTCAAATATGGTAAGAAAATTAGGGTAAAACCCTAACAAATCTTCCCTTTTGACTGAATTTTCTTGACAAAACTCGATTCGTCTTCTTCACATGTAGGACATCTTCGTTCTTCACATAGTCTTTGTCACTACTGCTTGTCATGGTTAAAAATAAATTTTAAAATATATGTGTTAAAAATGATTTAAAAATATTTTATTTTTAGTTTCAAAGATGCAGTAGCAAGAATGTTGAAAATATGGTTTAAATCTCTTCTCCACATGTAGCTGGACAAAAATATTCTTTATCATCAATTTGGTTGCAAATTGATTTGACACCGCCTTGAACTTGTCTTCAACCTCGATGAACCTGGGCCATTGAATCACTGGCTATGATACCACTTGTTGAGTTATAAAGGTGATTGGGCGTCATGCGGAAACTTACAATTGCAAATCACATGTTGATAAATTAGACGACAAATAAAACCATACTAAAGACATATTATTAATATAGTTTGACCAATCAAACTACATATTATAAAACTAATATTGAAAAAGTATAAATATGTTTAGGAGAAAATCTCCCCATAACAAGACTCTTAAACGACTACATTATGGATTTTATTGTGTTATGCTATGAGAATAGGAATCTTCAATTTATAGATCTCCAAACTTTTCCTCTAAGAAAAGAATAAACCAAATATGGAAGAGAATTATATTTTTCTTTCAGAAAAAGTCCAAGCATTTATGGTAATACTTTGATTTTCTTTCAAGGGAGAATTAAAACTCAAATATGGTAAGAAAATTAGGGTAAAACCCTAACAAATCTCCCATTTTGACTGGATTTTCTTGACAAAACTCGATTCGTCTTCTTCACATGCAGGACATCTTCGTTCTTCACATAGTCTTCGTCACTGCTGCTTGTAATGGTTAAAAATAATTTTTAAAATATATGTGTTAAAAATGATTTTAAAATATTTTATTTTTATTTTCAAAGATGCAGCAGCAGGAATGTTGAAAATATGGTTTAAATGTCTTCTCCACATGTAGCTGGACAAAAATATTTTTTATCATCAAATTGGTTGCAAATTGATTTGATACCGCCTTGAACTTGTCTTCAACTTTGATGAACTTGAGTCATTGAACCATTGGCTCTGATACCACTTGTTGGGTTATGAAGGTGATTAGGGCGTCATGCGGAAGCTTACAATTGCAAATCACATGTTGATAAATTAGACGACAAATAAAAGAATACTAAAGACATATTATTAATATAGTTTGACCAATCGACCTACATATTATAACACTAATATTGAAAAAACATAAAATGTTTAGGAGAAAATTTTTTCATAAACAAGACTCTTAAACAACTACATTGTGAATTTTATTGTGTTATGCTATGAGAATAGGAATCTTCAATTTATAGATCTCCAAACTTTTCCTATAAGAGAAGAATAAACCAAATATGGAAGAAAATTATATTTTCCTTTCAGAAAAAGTTAAAGCATTTATGGTAATACTTTGATTTTCTTTTAAGTAAGAATTAAAACTCAAATATGGTAAGAAAATCAGAGTAAAACTCTAAGGGAAAAATGATAAATTTACAAAAATTCTAAAAATGACCGACCAGATCATTACACCTAGGCCAGTTATATTAGAGGGGCCAACTGGGTCATCTGACACTGGTCCTTCTTCTTTTCTTGAGGATCACCAATATTAACTTTTGATCCTAGCATATGTATTGTTTTCTTCCTCCGAGGCAGTAAGTTTATCTATGCATATGGACTTACCTAGATATATAACAATATTACATACTAACTTGTTGTCACATGTTAAGTTACTAGAGGGTGAAACCCGTGCACACCACGAGCCCAACATGTCATGGACAGTAACAGAAAGAGTAAATTTGGTACTCTATAATTGAAAATTTTCCTATGCATTAGTATACAGTACATGTCCCACCCCAAAGGGAGCTACATTAAATTTTTGCGGTTTCGGGGGCGTGGCAGATTCGGCTTGCGGATAATCGGGTTTCAAACGGCGTTTCGATTTTATTCCAACTTTGAAAGATGACTTGAAGACCCTTGATGAACACTTGTTGGCCTTGACTTTTAGCCAAGATGGCCCATAAGGGAAGGAGAGAAGGATGACTTGTGATAGACACCTTCCAACTACTCCCACCTAACTTTGACTTTTGTAAAGCTTAGCTTTTAGCCTTTTCTTTTGGAAATTGTCCCTTTTCCGTTTTTAGTTGTATTTTTACAAATTTTATAAGCATTCAAAATTAGTTCACTTGTAGAGAACACTTAGAGAGAAATACAAGAAAATTGAGCAACCTTATGGAGCTCTTGAAGGCCTTGACGAGGTAAAGAGCAACCTTATGGAGCTTGAGGAAGTAAATAAGGAAGGGCTGACCAACCTCGAACTCAAGCTCACCGAAGCATTCTCCTCTCTAGGAGTTTGAGGCTTTGAAGAGGCAGGTTGATGAGACTGCCGGTGCGGAAGTTGCTAATCCCGTTACAATCCTTGGGACATGTGTTGAAGCTACTAAGCCGAAGGAGTTTCGTGGGGAAAGAAATGCCCAAGATTTGAGAATTTCTTGTGGCAAATGGATGCTTATTTTGAGCATGTAAGCATAACTAGTAAGGCTGCCAAGATCTAGACAGTAGCTATGTATTTGAGCGACATCGCCATGTTGTGGTGGTGGAGGAAAAAGGTGGACATGGAGAGTGGGGTTTGCTTCATCAATGGTTGGGAGCAGTTCAAGGGTGAACTAAAGCGACAATTCTACCCTCAAAACGTAGTACATGAAGCTCGTCGGAAGTTGAGGAAATTGAAGCAAACATCTTGTATTCATGACTATGTGAAAGAGTTCATGAAACTCACTCTCTAAATTCCTAGCTTGACCAGCGAGGACTTGTTGTTTTACTTCTTGGATGGCCTCCAAAATTGGGCCAAACAAAAGCTCCAAAGGCGGCAAGTCAATGACGTTGATGAAGCGATCGTAGTGGCCGAATCGCTCACTGATTTTCGAGAAGATGCAGCGAAGGAAAGGGACAATTGGAGCAAAAATGTTCCTCTCAAGGTGGATAACAACAAGAACAAAGGCAGACCTGTTCCCAATCGAGACGGCAACACAAGAAGCAACAACTGTGATCAGCCTTCCAATTTCTGAAAGAATTATGAGGATCGTAAGAAAGGCGTTCCGCATCGCGAGGGCTGTTATATTTGTGGTGAGACTACTCATGCTGCCTGTTATTGTCTGTCGTTGAGTAAGTTAAATACTAAGGTTGCTGCTCAAAAGCAACAAGAGCAGGTTGTCGTGCAAACTGAAGGACTGTCTCGGGAGCAAGGTGGGCAGACTAGTAGGGCGGACAAGGGATAAAACGTGGCTATTGGTTTGTTCAATCATATGGCATTGTTTAATCACATGACGATTGTTGCGTTGGCTGCCCAGCTGGCTAATGCAAGGTAGCGAGAATCACTGTTCGTCGATGCCAAGTTGAATGGCAAACACGTCTGAATTATGGTGGACACCGGGCAACACATATCTTTCTAACGGAGGAAAGGGCCAAGGACCTTTGTTTGAATTATGTTGCCAGCGACACGATGTTGATGAGCGTCAATTCCCACCCCACTACCGTCCATAGTTTCACTCCTAAAGTCACCATTGATTTAGAAGGATGGAAGGGATTGACGAATTTCACTATTGCGCCCACGGATGTGTTCGACATTATTTTGGGGCTAGATTTTTTGTATGAAGTTAACACATTTATTTCACCACACCTCAACCAACTTCACATCAGCGATACCGGAGGTTCCTGCGTGGTACTCCTTATTCGGGTACCATAAAATAGGATGCACTTGTCCGCAATGCAGCTTGTTAAGGGCTTTAAGAGAGGGGAATCAACCTTTCTTGCTGCCCTTGTTGGAGGCGTCGGAGACTCAATTGAGGCAGTAACTTTGCCTCCTTGTATTGAGAAGGTCCTTTTTGATAATACGGACGTGATGCCAAAAGAACTTCCCCAACGGTTGCCACTACGAAGGGAAGTTGATCACCAAATCGAATTGATTCCCGGGGCAAAGCACCTGCCATAATGCCTTATCGTATAGTGCCCCCGAAATTAGAGGAACTTAGAAAGTAACTCAAGGAGCTGCTTGATGCGGGACATATTTGGCCTTCTAAGGCACTATTTGGTATGCCTGTTTTGTTCCAAAAGAAGAATGAAGGGACGTTGCGGTTGTGTGTTGATTACCGGGCCCTCAACAAGGTCACGATGAAGAAGAAATATCCTATGCCTTTGATCACTAATTTATTTGATCGTTTGTGGCAGACCAAAGTGTTCACGAAGATGGACTTGAGGAAGGGCTATTATCAAGTCCGAATTGCCGAACGTGACGAGCCGAAGACTACTTGCGTCACTCGTTATGGAGCTTTTGAGTGGCTGCTCATGCCTTTCGGCTTGACAAATGCCCCAGCGACGTTTTGCACTTTGATGAATAAGTTGTTCCATACTTTTCTGGATCAGTTTTTAGTAATTTATTTGGATGACATTGTCGTTTATAGCAACAGCATGGAGGAGCATGTTGAGCACTTGTGCAAAGTGTTCAAGATATTGCGTGATAATAATTTGTGCGTGAAGAGGGAAAAATGCAGCTTCGTACAACCGACTGTCCAGTTCCTTGGGCACACTATTAGCCATGGTGAAATAAGGATGGACAGCGGTAAGGTGGAGGAGATTCGGGATTGGGAGGTTCCAATAAAGGTACCCGAATTGCGGTTCTTTCTTGGCCTCACCAATTATTATCGATGCTTCATAGTTGGATATTCGGCTATTGCTGCTCCACTCACCAACTTGTTGAAAAGAGTCGTTAGTGGGAGTGGACTGACTTGTGTCGGGATGCATTCGAAAAGCTTAAGGCAGCCATTATCGAGGAGCCGATTTTGGCGATACTCGATTTCACTAAGGCTTTCAAAATTCATATCGATGCCTCTGATTTTGCTATTGGTGGTGTCCTTATGAAAGAGGGCCACCCGATAACGTTGGAAAGTAGAAAATTGAATGATGCGGAGAGACGTTATTCTGCTCATGAGAAGAAGATGATGGTCGTAGTTCATTGTCTAAGGACTTGGCATCACTATGTATTGGGTGCTCACTTTGTTGTTAAGACGGACAACGTCGCAACAACTTATTTTCAATTTCAAAAGAAGTTTACTGCCAAGCAGGCCTGTCGCAAGACCTCTTGGCTGAATTTGATTTCACGCTTAAGTACAAGCTGGAGAAGGGAAGTTGATCACCAAATTGAATTGATTCCCGGGGCAAAGCCACCTGCCATGACGCCTTATCGTATAGCGCCCCCTTAATTGGAGGAACTTAGAAAGTAACTCAACGAGCTGCTTGATGCAGGATATCGACCTTTTAAGGCGCCATTTGGTGCGCCTGTTTTGTTCCAAAAGAAGAAGAAAAGGACAATGCGGTTGTGTATTGATTACCGAGCCCTCAATAAGGTCACGATGAAGAACAAATATCCTATTCCTTTGATCGCTGATTTATTTGATCGTTTGGGGCAGGCCAAAGTGTTCACGAAGATGGACTTAAGTAAGGGCTACTGTCAAGTCTGGATTGCCGAAGGTGACGAGCTATAGACGACTTGCGTCACCCGTTATGGAGCTTTTGAGTGGTTGGTCATGCCTTTCGGCTTGACAAATGCTCCAGCGACGTTTTGCACTTTGATGAACAAGCTGTTCCATCCTTTTCTGGATCAGTTTGTAGTAATTTATTTGGACGACATTGTCGTTTATAGAAACAGCATGTAGGAGCATGTCAAGCACTTGTGCAAAGTGTTCAACATATTGCGTGATAATGATTTGTGCGTGAAGCGAAAAAAGTGTAGCTTCGCACAACCGACTGTCCAGTTCCTTGGGCACACTATTAGCCATGGTTAAATAAGGATGGACAGCGGTAAGGTGGAGGCGATTCTAGATTGGGAGGTTCCAACGTAGGTACCCGAATTGCGGTCCTTTCTTGGCCTCACCAATTATTATCGGTGCTTCATAGTTAGATATTCGGCTATTGCTGCTCCACTCACCGACTTGCTGAAGAAGAGTCGTCAGTGGAAGTGGACTGATTTGTGTCGGGATGCATTCGAAAAGCTCAAGGCAGCTATTACCGAGGAGCCTATTTTAGCGCTGCTCAATTTCACTAAGGCTTTCAAAATTCATACCTATGCCTCTGATTTTGCTATTGGTGGCGTCCTTATACAAGAGGGCCACCTGATAGCGTTTGAAAGTAAAAAATTGAATGATGCAGAGAGACACTATTCTGCTCATGAGAAGGAGATGATGGCCGTAGTTCATAATCTAAGGACTTGGCATTAATATGTACTGGGTGCTCACTTTGTTGTGAAGACGGACAACGTTGCGACAACTTATTTTCAGCCTCAAAAGAAGTTGACTGCCAAGCAGGCCCATTGGCAAGACTTCTTGGCTGAATTTGATTTCACGCTTAAGTACAAGCAGGGGAAGGTGAATGGTATAGCCGACGCGCTTAGTCGCAAAGCTGCCTTGGCTGTTATTACTACTTGCAGCACTATTATTAATAATATTAAGCAAGGTATACAGCATGATCCTGTGGCAAAGCAGCTTCTCGTTTTGGCCCAACAAGGCAAGACGAAGAAGTTTTGGGAGGAGAATGACTTATTGTACACCATGGGCAGATGTGTGTACGTTTTGAAGTAGGCTAACATTAGGCATACATTGATCAAGGAGGGTCACGATGCTGCATGGGCTGGTTACCCCGGGCAGAAAAGGACTTTGGCGTTATTGGAGTCCTCTTATTATTGGCCTCAGATGAGAGGTGACATTGAGGTCTACCTGTGTACTTGCCTCGTTTGTCAACAAGATAAAGTTGAAACGAAGGCGCCGGGTGGACTGCTTCAGCCGTTACCGATTGCTGAAAAACCATGGGACAGCATTACCATGAATTTCATCACTTGCTTACCAAATTCGGAGGGGTTCGGGACTATTATGGTCGTGGTTGATCGCTTCTCAAAATATGCAACATTCACTTCCACTTCGCCTAGCTGCAAGGCCAAAGAGGTAGCCGTATGTTCTTACGAGATGTCGTGAAGTATTGGGGTATACCCAAATACATTATTAGTGATCGAGATCCTCAATTCACTGGTGCGTTTTGGAGAGAGAGTTATTCAGTTTGCTTGGTTAGAAATTGCACTTCTCAACCAGCTTTCATCCCCAAACGGATGGGCAAAAAAAGCGAATCAACGCACTCTTGGATTGCTATTTATGGCACTATGTTAGTGTCAACCCAAAGGATTGGGCAAAGCTATTGGACACTGCCCAATTCTCATATAATTTGTAGTGGAGTGAGGTGAGGGGAAAGAGTTTGTTTGAATTGGCAACCGGGCAGCAGCCCAACACGCCACAATTCTTGCCTGTCGATGCCGATTTGAAGAGTCTGGGTGCCTATCACATGGCAAAAGCTTGGGAGGAACAAGTTGATCTTGCACGATCTTATCTTGATAAGGCAGTTCGGAAAATGGAGAAATTTGCTGATCGAAAGGGGCGTTCGATCGATTATCGAATTGGGGATCGAGTTATGACAAAACTCAATCCTAGACAATTCAAGTCTCTACGAGTTGTGAGTCAAAACCTGATTCGCCGTTACGAGGGTCCTTTCGAGATTATTGCCAAGGCGGGCAAAATCTCGAATCGGGTTGAGATGCCCCACTACTTGAAGATACATCCAATTTTCCATGCTTGTCAATTAAAACCGTATTTTGAAAACATGAAAGACAGAGATCGGGGGCAGTCCGGGAGCGCACAAAAATTCATTACTCCACCTTCTGTGGACAAACAGATCGAGGCAATTATAGATCATCAACGGGTTCGCGGAAAGGGCTGGAACAATTCGAGCTCACAATTCTTTGTCCATTGGAAAGAAACGGCACTGGATGAGGCAACGTGGGAGAAGTACGAAGACTTGTGGCATTTTCGTGACAAGGTCCATTCGTATATGCAGTTATGTTGCGCTGGGGTCGTCGCCAAATTAGGTGGGGGAGCGTGTCCCGCCCCAACATTAAATTTTTGCGGTTCCAGGGGCGTGGCAGATTTATCTTGCGAATCGTCGGGTCTCAACTGGCATTCCGATTTTATTCCAACTTTGGGAGATGACCTGAAGACCCTTGATAAACACTTGTTGGCCTTGACTTTCAGCCAAGATGGCCCCCAAGGGAAGAAGACAAGGATAACTTGTGATAGACACCTTCTAACTACTCCCACCTAACTTTGACTTTTGTAAAACTTAGCTTTTAGCCTTTTCTTTTGGGAATTGTCCCTTTTCCATTTTTAGTTGTATTTTTACATCTTTTATAAGCATTCAAAAGTAGTTCACTTGTAGAGAATACTTAGAGAGAAATACAAGAAAATTGGCACTTGTCTCCCAAACTTGCCCTCTTATTTTTTCAATCTTGTTGGCCATTGTTGTGGACTGTTTGTAGACGTTTTTGCTCCTGCATTTTATTGCGTATTTGTGTTAGGACTGAGCTTACGAGGAGTTGTCCAAGTCCTTATTTGTTATCCCACGAGGCCTCGAAAGATAGGCCCGTGATATATGGTATCAGAACAGGTTGTCCAAGCATGGCATCGAAGTCTCAACTCAACGAAGATGATGGTCAAGAACGGGAGCAAGAAGTTCGGAAAAACACTGCCAAGAAACATGATAGAAGTAAGGTAAGGGAAGCTTCTTTTAATTCTCCCGTTTGTGGCAGAAACTTCAGGGATGAAGGAGAAGTTTCCAACACCCGCCAACTCAATGAAAAGATCACCAGAGTTGAGAATGGTTTGTCGGCCTTGAATAGGCTACTTGTGGTGTTCGAGAAGAACTTTAGTTCTCTTGAATCGGTAGCTCTTGAAGGCCTTAACGAGGTAAAGA
This sequence comes from Solanum pinnatisectum, assembly GCA_035578085.1. NCBI lineage: Eukaryota > Viridiplantae > Streptophyta > Magnoliopsida > Solanales > Solanaceae > Solanum > Solanum pinnatisectum. Next base: position 13,088,434 of record CM069077.1, read on the forward strand.
GCAACCTCATGGAGCTTGAGGAAGTAAACAAGGAAGGGTTGACCAATCTCGAACTCAAGCTCACCGAAGCACTCTCCTCTCTTCACTGGGAGTTTGAGGCTTTGAAGAGGCAGGTTGATGAGACTGCTGGTGCGGGAGTTGCTAATCTCATCACAATCCTTGAGACACGTGTTGAAGCTCCTAAGCCAAAGGAGTTTCGTGGGGAGAGAAATGCCCAAGACGTTGAGAATTTCTTATGGCAAATGGATGCTTATTTCGAGCATGTAAGCATAATTAGTGAGGCTGCCAAGATCCGGACAGCAGCTATGTATTTGAACGACACCGCCATGTTGTGGTGGCGGACAAAAAAGGCGGACATGGAGAGAGGGGTTTGGTCCTTCAATGATTGGGAGCAGTTCAAGGGTGAACTAAAGCGACAATTCTACCCTCAAAACGTAGTACATGAAGCTCGTCGGAAGTTGAGGAAATTGAAGCAAACATCCTCTATTCATGACTATGTGAAAGAGTTCACGAAACTCACTCCTAAATTCCTAGTTTGACCAGCGAGGACTTGCTGTTTTACTTCTTGGCCTCCAAAATTAGGCCAAACAAGAGCTCCAAAGGCGGCAAGTCAATGACGTTGATGAAGCGATCGTAGTGGCCGAATCGCTCACTTATTTTTGGGTAAATACAGTGAAGGGGAGGGATAATCAGAGCAAAAATGTTCCTCCCAAGGTGGATAACAACAGGAACAAAGGCAGACCTGTTCCCAGTCGAGGCGGCAACACAAGAAGCAACAACAGTGATCAGCCTACCAATTTCTGAAAGAATTAAGAGAATCGTAAGAAAGGCGTTCCGCATCGCAAGGGCTGTTATATTTGTGGTGAGACTACTCATGTTGCCCGTTATTGTCCATCGTTGAGTAAGTTAAATGCTATGGTTGCTGCTCAAAAGAAACAAGAGCAGGTTGTCGTGCAAACTGAAGCACCATCCGGGGAGGAAGGTGGGCAGACTAGTAGGGCGGACAAGGGAAAAAATGTGGCTGTTGGTTTGTTCAATCATGGTGTTGTTTAATCACATGACGATTGTTGCGTTGGCTTCCCAGCCGGCTAATGCAAGGCAGTGAGAATCACTGTTCATCTATGCCAAGTTGAATGGCAAAGTCATCCGAATTATGGTGGACACCGGGGCAACACATAACTTTCTAACGGAGAAAAGGGCCAAGGACCATTGTTTGAATTATGTTGCCAGCGACACGATGTTGAAGACCGTCAATTCCCTCCCCATTACCATCCATGGTTTCGCTCCTAAAGTCCCCATTGATTTAGAAGGATGGAAGGGATTGGCAAATTTCACTATTGCGCCCATGGATGTGTTCGACATTATTTTGGGACTAGATTTTTGGTATGAAATTAGCGCGTTTATTTCACCACGACTCAACCAACTTCACATCAGCGATACCGGAGGTTCTTGCGTGGTACCCCTTATTCGGGTACCACAAAATGGGATGCACTTGTCCGCCATGCAGCTTGTTAAGGGCTTTAAGAGAGGGGAACCAACCTTTCTTGCTGCCCTTCTTGGAGGCGTTGGAGACTTAGTTGAGTCAGTAGATTTGCCTCCTTGTATTGAAAATGTCCTTTTTGATAATAGGGGCGTGATGCCCGAAGAATTTCCCTAACGATTGCCACCACGAAGGGAAGTTGATCACCAAATCGAATTGATTCCCGGGGCAAAGCCACCTGCCATGACGCCTCATCGTATAGCACCCGCGGAATTGGAGGAACTTAGAAAGTAACTCAATGAGCTGCTTGATGCGGGACATATTCGGCTTTCTAAGGCGTCATTTGGTGCGTCTGTTTTATTCCAAAAGAAGAAGGAAGGGATGTTGCGGTTGTGTATTGATTACCAGGCCCTCAATAAGGTCACGATGACGAACAAATATCTTATTCCTTTGATCGCTGATTTATTTGATTGTTTGGGGCAGGCCAAAGTGTTCACGAAGATGGACTTGAGGAAGGGCTATTATCAAGTTCGGATTGCCGAAGGTGACGAGCTGAAAACGACTTGTGTCACCCGTTATGGAGCTTTTGAGTGGTTGGTCATGCCTTTCGGCTTGACAAACGCTCCAGCGACGTTTTGCACTTTGATGAACAAGTTGTTCCATTCTTTTCTGGATCAGTTTGTAGTAATTTATTTGGATGACATTGTCGTTTATAGCAACAGCATGGAGGAGCATGTCGAGCACTTGTGCAAAGTGTTCAAGATATTGTGTGATAATGATTTTGCACGTGAAACAGGAAAAGTGCAGCTTCGCACAACCAACTGTCCAGTTCCTTGGGCACGCTATTAGCCATGATGAAATAGGGATGGACAGCGGTAAGGTGGAGGCGATTCAACATTGGGAGGTTCCAACGAAGGTACCCGAATTGCGGTCCTTTCTTGGCCTCGCCAATTATTATCAGTGCTTCATAGTTGGATATTCGGCTATTACTGCTCCACTCACCGACGTGCTGAAGAAGAGTCGTCAGTGGGAGTGGATTGATTTGTGTCGGGATGGATTCGAAAAGCTCAACGCAACCATTATCTAGGAGCTGGTTTTGGCGCTACTCGATTTCACTAAAGCTTTCAAAATTCATACCGATGCCTCTGATTTTGCTATTGGTGGTGTCCTTATGCAAGAGGGCCACCCGATAGCGTTTGAAAGTAGAAAATTGAATGATGCGGAGAGACGCTATTCTACTCATGAGAAGGAGATGACAGTCGTAGTTCATTGTCTAAGGACTTGGCTTCACTATGTATTGGGTGCTCACTTTGTTGTTAAGACGGACAACGTTGCGACAACTTATTTTCAGTCCCAAAAGAAGTTGACTGCCAAGCAGGCCCGTTGGCAAGACTTTTTGGCTGAATTTGATTTCACGCTTAAGTTCAAGCAGGGGAAGGCGAATGTTATAGCCGACGCGCTAAGTCGCAAGGCTGCCTTGGCTGCGATTATTAACTCCACTTGCAACACTATTATTGATGATATTAAGCAAGGTATGCAGCATGATCCTGTGGCAAAGCAGCTTCTCGTTTTGGTCCAACAAGGCAAGACGAAGAAGTTTTGGGAGGAGAATGGCTTATTGTACACTACGGGCAGACGTGTGTACGTTTTGAAGTGGGCTAACCTTAGGCGTACATTGATCAAGGAGGGTCACGATGCTGCATGGGCTGGTCACCCCGGGCAGAAAAGGACTTTAGTGTTATTGGAGTCCTCTTATTATTGGCCTCAGATGCGAGATGACATTGAGGTCTACGTGCGTACTTGCCTCGTTTGTCAACAAGATAAAGTTGAAACGAAGGCGCCAGGTGGACTGCTTCAGCCGTTGCCGATTGCCGCAAAACCATGGGACAGCATTACCATGGATTTCATCACTTGCTTACCGAATTCGGAGGGGTTCGGGACTATTATGGTCGTGGTTGATCGCTTCTCAAACTATGAAACCTTCACTGCCACTTCGCTCGGCTGCAAGGCCAAAGAGGTAGCCGTATGTTCTTACGAGATGTCGTGAAGTATTGGGGTATACCTAAACACATTATTAGTGATCGAGATCCTCGATTCACTGGTGCGTTTTGGAGAGAGTTATTCAGTTTGCTTGGTTCGAAATTGCACTTCTCAACCAGCTTTCATCCCCAAATGGATAGGTAAAAGGAGAGGGTCAACGCACTCTTGGAATGCTATTTACGGCACTATGTTAGTGCCAACCAAAAGGATTGGGCAAAGCTGTTGGACATTGCCCAATTCTCAGATAATTTGTAGCGGAGTGTGGCGATGGGAAGGAGTCCGTTTGAATTGGCTATCGGGAAGCAGCCCAACCCGCTCCAATCCTTGCCCGTCGATGCCGGTTTGAAGAGTCCGGGTGCCTATCACATGGCAAAAGCTTGGAAGGAACAAGTTGATCTTGCACGATCTTATCTTGATAAGGCAGCCCAAAAAATGAAGAAATTTGCTGACTGAAAGCGGCATTCGATCGACTATCGAATTGGGGATCGAGTTATGATAAAACTCAATCCTAGACAATTCAAGTCGCTATGAGGTGTGAGTCAAAACCTGATTCGCCGCTACAAGGGTCCTTTCGAGATTATTGTCAAGGAGGGCAAAATCTCGAATCGGGTTGAGATACCCCATCACTTGAAGATACATCCGATTTTCCATGCTAGTCAATTAAAACCGTATTTTGAAGACATGAAAGACAGAGATCGGGGGCAGTCCAGGAGAGCTCAAATATTCATTACTCCACCTTCCATGGACAAACAGATCGAGGCAATTATAGATCATCAGCTGGTTCGCGGCAAGGGCTGGAACAATTTGAGCTCGCAATTCCTTGTCCATTGGAAAGGAACGGCACCGGAGGAGGCAACGTGGGAGAAGTACGAGGACTTGTGGCAGTTTCGCGACCAGGTCCATTTGTATTTGCAGTTATGTGGAGCTGGGGTCGTCGCCAAATCAGGTGGGGGAGCGTGTCCCGCCCCAACAGGAGCTACATTAAATTTCCGCGGTTCCGTGGGCGTGGCAGATTCGTCTACGGATCGTCGGGTCTCAAACGGCGTTCCGATTTTATTCCAACTTTGGGAGATGACTTGAAGACCCTTGATGAGCACTTGTTGGCCTTGACTTTCAGCCAAGATGGCCCCCAAGGGAAGGAGACAAGGATGACTTGTGATAGACACCTTCCAACTACTCCCACCTAACTTTGACTTTTGTAAAGCTTAGCTTTTAGCCTTTTCTTTTGGGAATTGTCCCTTTTCCCTTTTTAGTTGTATTTTTACATCTTTTATAAGCATTCAAAAGTAGTTCACTGGTAGAGAACACTTAGAGAGAAATACAAGAAAATTGGCACTTGCCTCCCAAACTTGCCCTCTTATTTTTCCGATCTTGTTAGCCGTTGTTGTGGACTGCTTGTAGACATTTTTGCTGCTGTATTTTATTGCGTATTTGTGTTAGAACTGAGCGTACGAGGAGCTGTGCAAGTCCTCCTTTGCTGTCCCACGATGCCTCGGAAGATAGGTCCGTGATAGTACAGGTTCGTTCTATGCAATGTGCACAAAAACACATAATTGTGCCCTTCCAACAACCAATCCAAAGCCTTAGTTACTGCATTTTATTCCAACAATTTTTTTAACTCAGTAGCTCAAAATTGATTGTTGTTAACTTGTCTTTCCTAGAAAATTGGCATTTGATATCCGTCTTCAATCAGTACTTAGTTGTTAGTACTCCCTCCGTCCCATTTTATATGTCATCTCTTTCTATAAATAGTTGATTTATAATACTTGTCATTTCATAAAATCAATGCATAAATTACCATATTATTCCTTTTTTACCCTTGTGAGTTATTAGCATTAAAAATATACATTTGACCAACTTAGAAAAGTTAAGTAAATGATTCATGTTCATTGGTTAAATTAATTAATCAAAATAAATTAATTCATATTCATTGATTGGAAACTTGAGTACCAAAAAAATTAAATAAAGGTAGAAGGGTAAAGTTACATCATTTCTTAATACAAGTGCAAAGTAAAAATGTGACTTAAAATGGGACGGACGGAGTATATATAGAGGGTAACTTTATCATTGCGTTTAGAACAAGATTAAGCTAGCCCTATTATGTGATCAAAGAGCAAAGTTATTTTATCTTACCATCAACATCAAAACATAGTAATGTCTATAAACATACGAGAAGGAAAAATATGGAACACCCTTAAGGAAATTAATTTATTTTCTCCCGATTGACTTGGGTTACGATTGACCACTTAAAAGTAATTTCAGTATGGTACTTCAGATAATGGAACAACCCATGATTACATTTAATTGAATAGTATAATTAACATTAATTCCCAGAATTCGAACTCAAACTTGTTATCTTGATTAGATCCATCATTTTCTACTCGTTCCTTATGCATATATGATATATCTAACTAAACCATATATGTTAAAAGGCAAATCTAAACAATTTCTTTGTTTAAACCTTATTTATACTCCTTCATATGTGAGTACGAAGGTAAAGTTCCAAATTCAAATATTCATGTTGATTTTGACATAACCAAATCAACTGATCATGAAAATATTCAAACCAAACAGAATGTGAATATTAAAATGCTATAAAAAGAACTTACCAAAGCTTTGTAAATTTCTATATTGTCTTGGGATTGTCTATTTTTCATCTGAGATGCCAGAGATGGAACTGAAAATACACCACAAAATTGAATGGGAAGAACATAAAGCTTGAAAATCAAAATGATTTTTAAAAATTGAGAAAATGCATTTGCCTTTGGTTCTTGTTAGGGATTTGGATGATGAATTCTTGATTGGCTTCAAATATCTAGAGACAGAATTTAGCAACTTAATTAGTACTTCCTCTGTCTCTAATTAAGTGCACACTTATTTAAGAAAATAATGATTGACATAGTGAGTTTATCATTTTACCTTCATTAGTTATATAAGGATTAATTAAAAATTTAAGACTTTCATATAAGGATTAATTAAAAATTTAAGATTTTCAAGAAGTTCTACCTTTTTCAAAATAATTAATTGATGGTATAATAAGTAAAAAAAAAAAACTACCATTTCTTGATTTGTCAAAATAGACAAGTAAAAAGAGACCAGTAAAAAAGAGAAATTGGCCTAATAATTAAGGACGAATAACTTATAGAATTAGGGTGCTACATATAGAAGATTTTTCATTAAATCGTAAGTCAAATTTAAGCATTACGCTGTAACTAAAGACCTTGTACATAAGGAAAAAAAAAAAGAATCAATAACATAAGATTTTCCAAGCACAACAAATAAACTGAAGTACCATTAAATTTGACCCCAAAAGGTGAAGAGTTCCCTACATAATCTTTAGCTGTAATTAAATTTTTTTGTGAATATCCCTAAGTTAAATGTATATTAGATTCAGTGGTAATTAACTAATATCGATAAAGACTTAACATTCTATGTTAATGTGTATATATATTTTATTAATGTGATGCAAATATAAGTTCATTAAATCCTAAGCAAAATATATAACATAAATTACAACAAAAAATGTATAGAAAATCGAACTTCTGTGACACAAACTAAACGAAAAACTAAATGAATTGTTGAAATGGACCAAGCTAGAAAATAATGAAACTGATGAAAGAAATAGAAGCTAGAGTTGGTGTGTTCAATTGCATCATAAAAATGACACGTACATAGTTGCAAAAACAGATTTAAGCCAAAAGAAGACACATCTATATTATCAATAGTTAAATACTACCATTTTACCCCAATAAATATTTTGAAAATTCTTGTACTACCCTTATTCATCCCATCTCTAATATACAAGTTTCACTGACTTAGGTACAACTAGTATAGCAGTGTTCGTCCTTGAAAACGTCATTTCTAAATAAGAAGAAGAAAGAATATAATAACAACACTAATTTGTCTCTGATTACATAGGACTAAAGTCCAATAAGAAACACAAGAATAATAAGCCATCAAATGATTAAATAAAGAATAAATCCTCTATTAATGTAAAATTCTGTCTTTCACTAGAGACTTTTAGAAAAGGGCATCAACAACATTAGCAACATGACACATGACTCATATAATAATGAAAAAATATGCCCAATTTCATAGAGAATAAATGCTTTCTAGCTTCTTTAAAGCCCAATTTCATAATTATTATTTAAGTATTTATGAGAAAAATGGGTCAGAGTCTTTGTTGCAACAATTATCTTTGTACTAAAAGTGCAAGTGTTGAGAACAATACAAATGTGCAAATTAGTTATACAAATGATCTTCCACACAAGTGTTCAGAAATACTAAAACATGCATCTATGGATGTCCATACTTACTGCAAGGACAAACTTTATGACATTCTCTATGAAGGAATAGTCTTTTCAGATGGCAAAACCAAGGTATTTTTATACCACAAATTTATTATACATTTTTTGAAATATTATCGTTTATCATTAAATAATATTACTCTTTTTTATTCATATTATATATGGTATTTTTAGGGTGAAAGAGGTGTTTACTAAATCAATCTTGATTAAATAGTACCTATTTAACGTGATATGTAAAACCCACTTATTTAAATATAGGTAAATTTGTGAAAATATATAAATTAATACATTTTTTTATTGTATTTTGGATTATATATAAAAGCTAAGAATATGATATATATATATATATATATATCATATGGAACGGAAGTAGTAATGAAATTTTGATTTTGAAGCATAATTAATATCATATATATATTATTCTCCAGTTTTCATTTAGTTGTCATGATAAGATTTTCTTAAAGATGTTAATAGACTTATATATCTCTTACTAATTCTTTAATTTTTATTTATGTGTCGGCAAAGTTGGTAATAAATAAATAATCTCTCTTGATTTTTCAAAAATTAATAAATATATGTTCAGTTTACCTGACAACTAAATGAAAGCTGAGAAAGTCATAATTTCAGAATATGTCAAATCAATAAACAACAAATAAATATGATAGGACAAGCTAAGGAGTTATAATTTCTATTAATTTTTGTGTATAAATAAAAATGATAGGACAAGCTAAGGAGTTATAATTTCTGTTAGTTTTTTGTGTATAATTTGGTTGATATGAGGTGAGGAATTAATATAGTTTGGATAAATGCAGTATTGGGTGGATAAAGAGACCGGAAAAAATTGTTTCATGTTATTTGCAAAAAATCTCACAATTATTGACCAAATGGATCATCGTAAGTGGACATGGCAGAGATCAAAAGAGTAAGCCCTTGATCACTATTCCTATTTTTTTAAAAATATTTTTCAATTGCAAATCCTTGGTTTCTATAAATTTAATAATTATTATCATTTCCATCTTCAACTTTTAATTTGAAAAAAAAAAAGAACTTTTCATTAAAATATTAAAGGCTTCGAAATGAGAAACATAAAAAACTTTATGCATATGCATATATAAAAGAATAATGTACTGCGTGCAGTATATATTCTCTTTTCACAGCTTCATAATCTTTTTTTCAAAAATTGTACTTTTCCTTTATTCATTACGATAATAAATATGAAACTTTATAACAAGCATTTTATATTAATATAATATTACTAAAGACTTTATCGATTCTGAATGTAATTACATTAACTCAATTATCGCTAAATATTTTTGTGACAATAAATATTATTGTTAAGCAAAAATTTATTACTACTAAATGTCTCTTTTATTGAAGTGACCATCGAGCTTGTCTTGTTTCATTACATTATTGGCAATTTTACACTTAAGTTCTTTTATTTATTATAGTTCAAATTTACGCTTAAACAACATTTCAATGTAATCATATAAGTGGGCTTTGAGGTGGAATCTAGGTAGACTTACCCTACACCTTAACTTGTAAAGGTACGTAGAGATTGTTTCTGATAGACTTACAGTAGATAAAAATACATTTTACAGAGACATGAGCGCTGAAATGGCAGTGATGGGAAAAGTGAAGTTACTTTCAGTTCATGGGAGCTTTAACACGGAGTTTCTTTCACCAGACACGAAATATAAAGTTGAATTTGTGTTACGATTCAGAAAAGGGAAACATGTTTCTGGATGGAGTAAGAATCCAGTTAGAAGTGTATTAATACCACCAGGAAAGACATGGAATGAAGCTACACAAAATAAAGTTAATTTAGCAGAAAAAGGCTCTCAGAAATCATTTGTAATTTTAGCTGGGGAATTCTTCAATCCACAATTTAATTCCCATGGGGAAATTCAGTTTCATCTGGATGAAAACAAGGAATGGAAAACAGGTCTTGTTATCAAAGGTGTTAAAATTACACCCCTCATTTGAATAATTAACCTACACATTCATTAAGATAATTATGTTATATTATCTCAATATATTATGTTGGACATACCAAAAGGTCAGCCTGTGGTGTTGTAGGTGGATGTAGATAGGTGATTTTTCTTCCTAATAAGTACATTAGGAGAAACAAAGAGGGAAGAGCAAAGTGATTACTTACTTTGTTTCAATTTATGTAATACCATTTTAATTACAATATGATATTGTTCAAATTTTATTATATTTGTATCAGATATATATACATGTTTATAACGAGTTCGTTATTCAATTTCATTTTTTGACCATGATAAGGTATCTTAAAAATCAATCGTTATAGGAATAATATCTACTTATACACAACGATTATCAAGGTCATTATATTGAGTAAAAATAACTAAGGCACATGGGCCAGTAGAATTATGACATGTGGAGAGCACTAGAAGTTATGCATGACATAGACAGAGGAAATACTTGAGTTCTTGAATGCTTGTAGCTTGTAGACAAATGTAATGTTTCATTTCTTGTGATTTTGGTTTTATTTGTGAAATGACCATTTTGTCCTTTTCGTAGTATTTTCTAGCATGTATTTCAGGAATGGTTAGTGTGGTCCCCGATGTGATCGGGTGTGTTTTTGGTGATTTGACCCCTCTTGAGTTAAAAATTCTTGATAGGATTGACCTCAGTCAATATTTTGAGTTGCGAGTATTGAATGAGAATTCCGTCAGTTACATCACGTCAGGAATGTCGAGTTTGAGCTAGAAGAATGGTTGGTAAGGTTTCTGAGGCCTTAGGATGAGAGTTGGGTGCTTAGGTGAGAAGTTGAGTTTTAAGCCTAAAAAGAGGTCTGAGAGGGTAATTTTGTCAAAATGGTCTTTTTAGAGAAATCTAACAATTCCATTGAGTTCGAAATGTCGAATTTAGTGAGGTAACATATATGGTTTGTTTTTATCAGATCCTGAATGAATCATGAGGATCCGCTCGGAGACTTTAATAAGTTAGGGAATTGATTTTGCTGATGTTGACCGCGGTCAACACACGGACAAACAGTCAATTAATGGCTAAAATCAGCCCCCCTTTTATTCACTTTCTTCTTCATTCTTTTCATATTGGGAGCTTGGGAGGGAGACTTTGGAAGCAATTTCTTGAGAAAAACTTGTATGGATAAGTCCCTTTATCGATTTTATATCGTTTTCTTTGAATTTCATCTTCCAAAACATTTAAAAATCAAGATTCAAATACGAGTTTTGGGTTTTTTTTTTTCAAATTGAAAAATGAGTAATTTCTTGATTGGAAGCTCGATTCTTGCTTTTTATTAATGGATTTTTCAACCACGAACTCCTCTTGACCTATAGAACTTGATTTTCAACTAAAAAAATAATAATCTAATTTTACCCTTTCAATTTCCAAAGTAATTTATGGACTATTTTATCACTGGTATTCAAATCCTATCAATATGGGTATCATTCGACTCCTTTTGATGAACTCTTCTCATTCTTGATAGTTGAGGATCATTCCGATTAGAGTGTGGTTGAGAATTTACTCTGGTATAGTTGTTCGGGAAGTTTCGGCCTTGCTATCCCTTTTCTAGACTGAGATGAGTAATAACTTGTTCTGAGGAAGTCAATTGTGAAATGAGTTGCAGTATCTGTTTTAGAGGTTGGTAAGTTTTTATCTTCATGTTTTATTCCGTATGATGTCTACTATTGTTGCTTAGCTTGTATTCAAGGCTTGTGTGATGTCTGTAATTGATATGGGAATTCTGTGACATTTGAGCAATTTTCTGAGAGAGGGGTTGTGTGACTTATCTTTATATTTGACATAGAGATGCCTGAGTAGGGGTTTGAGTTGATTTTTGAACCACCTTAAAAATGAACAAAAATGTTTTATAAGTGGTAAAAGGTTGGTTTTAAAGGTTTCCTCCACTACCCCTATCCTTTGTGTAACGACCTGTTTCCCGTCGTTATAGAAATGCCAACGGGGTAAAATTTGGGGCCGGAAAACTTTTTCGTAGTTTTTGCATTTTACCAACCTTGTCTAGATTTGGACAAAATCAAAGTCTTTAAGATGCAGAGAAATCTGGTAACAATTGGGTGAATTATTTATGATGTTTATTACATGAGTGGTTAGATAACTCGTTAAGGAATCCGTAGGACTTTACGGAATTGAATTCGGACGAGTAGAACTCTCGAAATCGATCTTAGCGTGAAGGATATTTTCTGAGCGTCGTGGGTTAGAGGTGTGTTGTGAAATGGGGATTTTGGGAATTATTAAAATAGCTCACTGGTTCATGCAAGCCGCCTTGGCGGGAGTTTTTGTCGCTTTGGCGGGGTCGCTGAAGCGGGGTGGTGGCCGCTGTACGGGCTCGACGCGACTTAAGGTCGTTAATAAACCCCTAAACGACCTTATTATGCACTTTTCGACATTTAGAGCTAAGGAACAAACCACAGGCGACTCCTACTCCTTTTTCACCATTCTTGAGGGTAAAGGTAAGTTTTTCACTCCCCGAATCCGTTTTTTGATCTGTAGAACGTAGTAGAATGAATGAATATTAATGGGGGAAGGTTTTGTTATAGATTTTAGAGAAAATGGTCTAAAACCCGCCCAACCTATACCCGAAATCCCAACTACACACTTATATTTTACGAGTATCCTATTACCCCCTTAAACTATTTTAAAACGGAATTAATGCACATTAAATGCTGACATGGCGCAGAGAGTGTGTTCACTCTCTTAAAGGTGTTTGAGAGATAAAGAACTGATCAAAAAAATATTTCAAAAACATTTTAACTTTTTGTTAAATACATTTTCCAACTTTTACCTTAAATTTTATTTTCTTTACTTTTTTCATTTCTTTTTCCTTTATCATTTTTGAACCATTGTTGAACCACTATGGCAGCCCCATCTCCTCACCCATCTTCTAATACATTTTCATAATTTGTCTCACAATTACTCACAATCAGATTTATAGATTTCAAGCTTCAAATCTTATTTTTTGTCTTTATAGATTTAAGTTTCCTTGTTGGTTTGGTTTTATTTTTTCTTTTTACCTTTTTTTTCTCTTTTTGTTTTCTCTTCACCGGAGCAACACCGGCGGCCTCAACTCCACCACCAAGTTGCCGCTTGCGCCGTCAATCACCATCTACCTCCATCGTGAATCGCCGTGTTCATTTTTAAAGTTGCTGAGCTCTCAATAATTTCAACCGAAATCCAAAACCCACTTTGAAAAATCAAATTTTGAAGTCTCCAAATATTAAACACTATCACTCTTTTTGTGTTCATCACAATTTTCCATTCAACCCAAGGATGAATTTTCAGATGTTAAGAAGGTTTATGAAGAAAATTTCACTCAATGACTTCTAAATTTAAGCTTGCTTTGTTAGTTTGAAAAATAGTTTGGTCAAAGTAAAGAAAAAATGGAGCAAGAAAGGAAAGAGAAGCGAAAGAGAAGAAGGATATTATAAAGGGAAAATTAGAATAAAGGAAAAAATAATATTTTTTTAATTTTTGAAAAGGTAAATTACGTGGCAAGCACATGTCATTTACTTTTTGATATAAATCTAGGTGTGAGCTTTTAAGGGGGTATATATTATACTTTTAATATGTTCAGGTGTGTATAAAATAGAGAAATATAAAATTCAGATGGGTAATAGGGCATCCGTAAAGTTGGAGTGTGTAGTTGGGATTTCGGGTATAGGTTGGGGGGGTTTTAGACCATTTTCTCTAGATTTTATGGTGGAAACAACCCTAATTTGAATAATTGGGATCATGGATTTGATCTAGGGTTCATAGAATTATTAGTAATTAAGGTAATTAGTGATTGTTTATTGATTCCCGTATTATATTGATTGTTTGTAGACCAATAACAAGCGGAACAAATTCGAAAAGGGAAGGATCAAGTTTCTTAGGGTTTGAAGCTTGTTTCGAGGTAGGTGATAGTTGTGATTCTATGATTGTATGATGTATGTTTGTTCTTGCTTCATTATGATACATGTATGTATATGAATGTTGCATTATTGATCACACTTGTTGTAAATGAGATAGATGAATGATGATTACCATGAAATCATGACTTAATTGTATGATCTTGAGGATATGCTTGTGATTGTAATTGTGGTGTGTTGAATGGATCGATTGCCACGTTTCGGCATAACTAACTTAGATCGGTTGCCACATTTCGGCATAACTATGGGATCGGTTGTCATGTTCCGGCATAATTATTGGATCGTGTACCACGTTCCGGTATGCTAACTGTTTGGGTTTGGGTTTCATGAGAGGACCAATGATTTGATATAATTGTGTATCTTGAGAAATGTGAAGTTGTTCATTGTTCGTATATGTTGATGATATTGTATATGTTCGTTATATGCATGTGATTATATTGTTGTGATAGCTTATGTATGTTACACTTAGTGGGATAGCCGTGTGATCCTACCATTACACTGTGGTTGTGTACTGATACTACACTTGCTCTTATTTTTATTGAGTATAAGGCATCTTCAAACGGCTACTGACAGACCTCGCTTAGGAGATCAGTGATCGTCGTTCGAATTCAAGGGTGAGCCAATTCTTTCGGGCTATCATGGGTTCTCTTTCTTCTATTTCCACCATTTCTGGACTTAGACTATTTTCTAGTTAGTTGATTAGTTCATTAGATTGGGGTTGCATCCCTTCTTGTTTAGACTTGGTTCATTATTAGATGTTTTGGTACATTGATTTTCAAGTTCTAGGTTATCTTTTCTGCATTGTTTAGTTCTTGTTAGACTTTTGTTGGAGTTTATGGGAACTCCCTATTTATTTCCTTAGTATTTAACTTACTTACGTAACTTAAATGCCTTAGTTTTGGTTTAGTTACTTGGTTTGGGTTGTAGTAGTGGTTCTCCCACTGGAGAGTTAGTGTGGGTGCCAATCACGACGGTCTGGGTCATGACAAATTTGGTATCAGAGCCTAGGTTCGTTGATCTCGATGTACCAAAACTAGTATAGTAGAGTCTCGTGGAATAGTACGGGGACGCCTTTACTTTTCTTCGAGAGGCTATAGGACTTTAGGAAATCTCTCTATTTTCTCTTGTCTCCTTTCGTGCTATGACTTGATTCCAATTGGAATCTGGCGATTCAAATTGGTATCTAACCTCATTCATTCTTCTGTCCGCAGATGGTTAATACTAGATTCAACAGCGTCAGGTCCGTAGCTCTCATCAATGCTCCAGCGAGGGAATCTGTAGCGAGAGGTCATGGTCGAGGCAAGGGTAGAGGAAGAGCTAAGGGTAGAGGCCGTGGAAGAGTTGCGTCTGCTGGAAATGGAGCTCTTGTGAATGAGAACCCTCTTGCGCATCATGAAGAGATTGAAGAGGAGAATGTTGATGTTGAGAATGTTGAGGATGTGGGACAAGAGGAGGAGGTGCAGACTGAGACTACTGATGTTCCCCCATTGACCTAGTGTTAGCTCGACAGATCATGGCATTCTTGAAAGGCTTGGTTGGTCCGGAAGTGCTTCCTTCTGTTCAAGCAACTCAAGCTCCTACTAACCCTCCTGTTGCTAGCACTGCACCCAAGGTGGGTGGGACTGGAGGTAATGATGCTTTCTTCCGTCCTTTGTTGGGTTCTGTTATGACTGGTAATGAGCATGAAATATTGATTAAGTTTTTGAAGCCAAAACCTCATGTGTTTTTTGGTTCTGAGAATGAGGATGTTTATGAGTTTATCTTAGATTTCTATGAGAGGCTTCATAAGTTGGGAATTGTCCATCAACATGGGGTTGAGTTTGTGTCCTTTCAACTTCAAGGTGAGGCTAAGCAGTGGTGGAGAGTTATATGGAATGCAGATCTTCTACTTTACCTCCACTTACTTGGACCCAATTTCATGCTCTGTTTCTAGAGAAATATGTGCCTAGGACCTTGAGGGATCGCAAGAAGGATGAGTTCATGGCTTTGGAGTAGGGGGTATGACTGTGGCTGCTTATGAGGCCAAGTTCCATGCTTCGTCTAGATATGCTACTCAATTGGTGACTACTGAGGAGGAGAGGATCCGGTTATTCATTAGGGGACTAAATTCTGAGTTGCAAGTATTATATGTTCATATGACTTCTGCAGGGAGGAGCTTTAATGAGGTAACAAACTATGTTAAGAAAGTTGAGGGGGTAAGGCGAGACAGTTAAGATAAGACATGGGTGTAAAGGGCTAAGAACTCGGGTAACTTTCAAGGTTCTTATTCCAAGTGGTCCGAAAGGCCAACGCTTCCAGCCAAGCCATTTTAATCCGCTATGCCCGCCTCTGCAGATAGTTACTCAAAAACTCCATCTCATAATTTTCCGGATAGCTAAGGGGTCGCGCCTTCGATGGGCGGCAGACCAGCTTTTGATCGTACTTGTTACAACTGTGGTGAACATGGGCATATGAGGAGAGATTTCCCCTACCTACGTGTGTTAGATTCCGCGCAGTAGCAGTCTAGAGCAGTGGTACCCGCGAGGAATGGTAATAATGGTAGAATACATCCATAAGGTGAGCGAGGAGGTAATCAGCGAGGTCATGGAGGTAGAGGAAATGGTAATGCATGCAGAGGTAATGTGCAACCAGGCAGGGAAGTGGTTCGTCAAGATGATAGGGCTCAGCGCTATGCCTTTCCAAGCAAGAATGAGGGCAGAGGCGTCTGACGCGGTGATCACAGTTACTATTCTTGTCTGTGACCGGATGGTTAATGTGTTATTTGATCCGGGTTTTACCTTTTCTTATGTATCTGTGTGATTTGCCTCATAGTTTGATATGATTTGTGATATACTTGATGCCCCTATCCATATTTCTACCCCAGTTGGAGAGTCAGTCTTAGTTACACATGTCTATCATGCTTGTCCTATTTTGTTTAGGGATTTTCAAACTTGGGCTGATTTGGTGATTTTGGATATAACTGACTTTGACATAATCTAAGGTATGACTTGGTTGTCCTCTTATTATGCCGTACTTAATTGTAATACTAAGTCCGAAACTCTAGAAATTTCGGAAAGGGAGAAATTAAAGTGGGAAGGGGTGTACAAGCCTAAGCGAACTAAGATCATATCCTCCATTCGGGCTAAGAAATTGATAGGGAAGAGTTGTTTGGGTTATTTAGCTCATATTAGGGATGTTGAGATTGAGGCTCCATCCATTGAGTCTATTCTTGTGGTGTCAGAATTTAGAGAAGTGTTTCCTAATGACTTGCCTGGTATGCGTTCGGATAGAGATATAGATTTTTGCATTGATTTAGATCTTGGTACATGTCCCATTTATATCTCTTCATATCGCATGGCTCCGGCAGAATTAAGAGAGCATAAGGCTCAAATCCAAGAGCTTCTTGATAAGGGATTTATTCATCCTAGTGCTTCCCCATGGGGTGCTCCAGTTTTGTTTGTTAAGAAAAAAGATGGTAGTATGAGTGTGTATAGATTATCGGCAATTGAATAGGGTCACTATTCGAAATAAGTAACCCTTGCCTCGAATAGATGATCTTTTTGACCAATTACAAGGTGCATCAATTTTCTCTAAGATTGATCTAAGATCCGGTTACCATCAATTGAAAATTAGGCCTGAGGATGTGCCCAAGACGGCGTTTGGGACTCGCTATGGGCATTATGAATTCCTAGTTATATCATTTGGTTTGACCAATACGCCTGCAGCTTTCATAAGTTTGATGAATGGGGTGTTCAAACCGTTCCTTGATTCATTTGTTATAGTGTTTATTGATGCTATTCTGGTATATTCGAAAAGTGAGAAAGAGCATGCCAACCATCTTCGTAGTGTTTTGGGTGTTCTTGGGAAGCAAAAGCTATATGCTAAATTTTCTAAGTGTGAATTTTGGTTGAAATCGGTTGCATTTTTGGGGGGGTGTAGTTTCAAAAGAAGGGGTAGTGGTAGATCCCCAAAAGATTGAGGCGGTTAAGAATTGGGTTAGGTCTAGCTCTGTGACTAAAGTTAGGAGTTTTGTGGGGCTCGCTAGCTATTATCGTCGATTTGTGAAGAACTTTGCTTCTATCGCCACACACTTGACTAATTTGACCAAAAAGGAGATACCATTTGAATGGACAGAAAAATGTGAGGATAGCTTTCAAAAGCTCAAGACTCTCTTGACCACCGCGCCCATTCTAGCATTACCGGTTGAAGGTAAGGATTTTATTGTTTATTGTGATGCTTCACATTCTTGTTTGGGTGTTGTGTTGATGTAGGATAAGAATGTTATAGCTTATTCCTCGCGTCAATTGAAGGTGCATGAGAGGAATTATCCAACACATGATTTAAAGTTGGCAGCGATAGTGTTTGCTCTTAAGATATGGCGGCATTACCTCTATGGTGTTACGTGTGAAGTGTTTACTAATGATTGTAGTTTGCAGCATGTGTTCACTCAAAAGGATCTGAATTTGAGACAGCGAAGATGGATGGAGTTACTTAAAGATTATGATGTGACCATTCAATACCATCCCAGCAAGGCTAATGTGGTGGCAGGCGCTTTGAGTCAAAAAATGGTGAGTATGGGTAGTTTAGCTTACTTGAGTGTATCCAAGCGACCTTTGGCTAAGGAAATTCAGACCTTAGAGTCTAAGTTCATGCAGTTGGGCATCTCAGAAAGAGGTGGGGTGTTAGCTAACATTAAAGTGAGGGAAACATTCATTGAGGAGATCAAGGCCAAAGAGTTTGAGGATGAGAATTTGGAGGGGCTAAGAAAGAAGACTACGAATGGTAAGGCACAAGAGACCACTCTTGATGCGGATGGTGTGTTCAATTTTAAAGGGAGAATATGTGTCTCTAGAGTAGATGACTTGATTGAGAAATTGTTGGTAGAGTCTTATGGTTTGCAATATTTTATTTATTCGGGTGTGACTAAGATGTATAGAGATTTGAAGCGAATTTATTGATGGCCGGGCATGAAGAAAGACATAGCGGAGTTTGTGGAGAAGTGTCAAAATTGTCAATAAGTGAAGTATAACATCAAAGGCCTGTAGGTTTACTTCAAAGAATGCAAATTCCGGAATGGAAGTGGAAAAAAATAGCCATGGATTTTGTGGTTGGTCTTCCCAAGACTTTAGGGAAGTTTGATTCTATTTGGGTAGTGGTTTATAGATTAACCAAGTCAGCCCATTTTATTCCAGTAAGAGTAGATTATAATGCTGAACAATTGGCTAAAGTTTATGTAAAAGAGATAGTGAGGTTGCATGGGGTGCCTCTCTCTATCATCTCAAACCGTGGTACCCAATTCACATCCAAGTTTTGGAGGAAATTGCATGATGAATTGGGCGCACAACTCACCTTTAGTACAACCTTCCATCCACAGACAGACGGGAAGTTGGAGAGGACTATTCAAGTATTAAAAGACATGTTGAGGGCATGCGAGCTTAATTTTGGAGGGCATTGGGATAAATTCATACCTTTGTGTGAGTTCTCCTATAATAATAGTTATCACTCCAGCATTGATATGTCACTATCTGAGGCACTCTATAGGAGGGGATGTAGATTACCGATAGAATGGTTTGAGGTTGGAGATGTGAAACCTTTGGGGGTAGATTTAGTGAAGAATGCTCAAGATAAGGTGAGGAGTATTCAAGCTAAGCTTTTAGCAGCCCTGAATAGACAGAAGAAGTATGTGGATCATAAGGTAAGAGACATGGCGTTTCAAACTAGTGAGATTGTTCTTCTTAAAGTATCACCCATGAAAAGGGTGATGAGATTTGGTAAGAAGGAAAGTTAAGTCCGCGATACATTGGTCCATTTGAGATTCTTGAATGTGTGGGACCGGTAGCGTATAGATTGACTTTACCTCCTAATTTATCGGGAGTTCATACGGTATTTCATGTTTCCATGTTGAAGAGATATCATGGTGACGGGGATTATATCAAAAAGTGGGACTCAATTCTGTTAGACAAGGACCTCCAATATGAGGAGGAACCGATTGCAATTCTTGATCGTGATGTGCGTAAGCTAAAGACCAAGGAGATTAAGTCCGTGAAAGTTCAATGGAAGCATCGTCCAGTTGAGGAAGCTACTTGGGAAACCAAGAGAGACATGCGAGACAAGTATCCCCACTTGTTCGTCGATTCAGGTACTACTTCATTCCTTTCTTAGCCTATTTCCCTAAGTTTTGTCACTAGGAGAAGAGTGATTGGTAAATTGATATCTATTGTAACGACCTGCTTTCCATTGTTATAGAAATGCCAACGGGAGAAAATTTGTGCAGGAAAACTTTTTCGTAGTTTTTGGATTTTTCCAACCTTGTCCAGATTTGGATGAAATCGGAGTCTTTAAGGTGCAGGGAAATCTGGTAACAATCGGGTAAATTATTTATGATTTTGATTACATGAGTGGTTAGATAACTCGTTAAGGAATCTGTACGACTTTACGAAATTGAATTCGGGCGAGTAGAACTCCCAAAATCGATTTTAGTGTGAAGGGTATTTTCTGAGTGTCGTGGGTTAGAGGTATGTTATGAAATGGGGATTTTGGGAATTATTAAAATAGCTCACTAGTTCGTGCAAGCCACCTTGGCGGGAGTTTTTGCCGCTCTGGCAGGGCCGCTGTAGCGGGGTGGTGGCCGCTGTGGCGGGCTCGATGAGACTTAAAGTCGTTAATAAACTCCTAAACGACCTTCTTATGCACTTTTAAACTTTTAGAGCTAAGGAACGAACCCCAGATGACTCCTACTCATTTTTCATCATTCTTGAGGCTAAAGGTAAGCTTTTCACTCCCCGAATCCATTTTTCGATCCATAGAACGTAGTAGAATGAATGAATATTGATGGGGGAAGATTTTGTTATAGATTTTATGGTGGAAACAACCCTAATTTGGATAATTGGGATCATGGGTTTGATCTAGGGTTCATAGAATTATTAGTAATTCAAATAATTAGTGATTGTTTATTGATTCCCATATTATATTGATTGTTTGTAGACCAAGAACAAGCGGAACGAATCCGAAAAGGGCTGGATCAAGTTTCTTAGGGTTTCAAGCTTGTTTCAAGGTAGGTGAAGGTTATGATTCTATGATTGTGTGATGTATGTTTATTCTTGCTTCATTATGATACATGTATGTATATGAATGTTGAATTTTTTATCACATTTGTTGTAAATGAGATAGATGAATGATGATTACTATGAAATCATGACTTAGTTGTATGATCTTGAGGATATACTTGTGATTGTGATTGTGGTGTGTTGAATAGATCGATTACCACGTTCCGGCATAACTATGGGATCGGTTGCCACATTCCGGCATAATTATTGGATCAAGTACCACATTTCGGTATGCTAACTGTTTAGGTTTGGGTTTCATGAGAGGACCAATGATTTGATATAATTGCGTATCTTGAGAAATGTGAAGTTGTTCAATGTTCGTATATGTTGATGATATTGTATATGTTTGTTAAATGGATATGATTATATTGTTATGATGGCTTATGTATGTTACACTTAGTGGGATAGTCGTGTGACCCTACCAGTACACTGTGGTTATGTACTGATACTGCATTTGCTCTTATTTTTGTTGAGTACAGGGCATCTTCAAACGGCTACTGACAGACCTCGCTTAGGAGATCAATGATCGTCATTCGAATTCAAGAGTGAGCCAATTCTTTCGGGCTGCCATGAGTTCTGTTTTGTCTATGTTCACCATTTTCAGACATAGACTATGTTCTAGTTAGTTGATTAGTTGGGGTTGCATCCCTTCTTGTTTAGACTGGTTCATTGTTAGATATTTTGGTACATTGACTTTCAGGTTCTAGGTTATTTCTTCTACATTGTTTAGTTTTTGTTAGACTTTTGTTGGAGTTTATGGGGACTCCCTATTTATTTCCTTAGTATTTAACTTGCTTCTCTAACTTAAATGTCTTAGTTTTGGTTTAGTTGCTTGGTTTGGATTGTAGTAGTGGTTCTCCCACCGGAGAGTTAGTGTGGGTGCCAATCACAACGGTCTGAATCGTGACACTTTGAGAACATGTTTCATGACTTGTTGTGCTTGGAAACTTGATTCTATTTGAAATCCTTGATGAGCTGATTATGTTATTATGTTATATGTGTTGTGAAACATTCATCCTCATGCAACATATCATGGTTCATGAAAATATGAGAAAGTGAAGAAATATTATCTTTTTGAGAAAGAAAATGTGACATCGTACTTATATCATTGATCACACTGAGGTGACAAGTTGATGAGACATTGAGATATTGAGATTGATAGATGAATTGTGAGTCCCCTGTGGATCCTTGTCTAGAAGCTAGAGTCTCGACAAGGTGTATACGATAGGTTGTTTGGCGACCTTGGTACCACCACATCATTCCACCATTTCATTATCTCTTTGCATCTCATTGGTTTGTATTATTGTGTTATGTGGCCTGTTTATGTGCTAATTTAAGTATTATCTGTACTTTTATGTGTTTAATTTATTTACGTTGTTCTATATAAATTGGCGGTGTCGATGCCGAAATGGAACTTTTCTGCGTGCAGATGGAAGCGTTCATAGTTTACTTCTTAAGTCTATTTAGTTGCTTATACTCAGTTGGTCCAATCTACTGAGTGCATGTGGATTGTACCCACCCCCTACTTTTGTTATCCCTTTGATGCAGATTCTAGTTAGGGTGAGTCTCAATGCAGTTGATTGGATCCAGCAGAGTTCTCTCTTTTGGAGTTGTGGTGAGATTTTATTTTACAGATCACCACTAGTCTCCATCTCCAAAAGAGGCACAAGTACCTCCCTAGACTATGACCGAAATCCCAGAGACACACCTTAACTAAACTAAGGTCCTATTACCTCCCCGAACTTATTTTTTTGTAATTTTGTACACCTTTTATCTTACGTGGCACACTCCGTGACTCCACTCAATTGAGGCACGTGGGAGATATTTGAATGCCACGTAAGCCAAAAAGGTGCACAAAATTACAAAAAAAATGGGTTCAGGGGGGGTAATAGGACCTTAGTTTAGTTAAGGTGTGTCTCTGGGATTTCGGTCATAGTCTAGGGGGGTACTTCTACCTTTTCCCATTGTTTAAAGTCTTTAACTTACTTTTCGAAGACTTGAGATGTAGTTCAGATTCTAGAAATGTACTAGATGCTCTTTATATTTATGCTATCAGGTTTTCAGATATTCCTTGTTATTTTTCTATCGTCTATGGTCTGACTACTCTTCGGGAGTCTTGTATGTGTGATTCTTTCGGCTTACACACCATATTGGGGTTCTTGAGGTGTGTGTCATCATGACCTTCACTTTTGGATCATGCATGACAAGAAATATGTGGCCATTTGATCCACGACCTTACTGTGGCCTCTTGTTAGAATTCTTGTAGATTTTCTTAATTATGAGAACCCCAATTTATAATTTTAGAATAACATAATTGTGACGAGAAATGCTTCCTTCGGCTAATTAGATGCAAGTAACATGATGATATTTGATTGGTCAGAACATGTCACTTGTGCACATGTAACATATTTTTATTGGTCTTTCATTTCACTAGGCATGTCATGTAATTTTGACATGTGATATGATATTACTGCCTACTTCGTTTGACTTGGCGTGCCACATCATTTGACATTGGCACCAAATTGGGCCTCTAGAATTAAAAAAAAAAGGTAAAAATTACATAAATACACAACTTAAGATATCATAATCTCTAAAATTGTTTACCATTTAAAAAAATTACAAAAATCCCCGCTCAGATACATCCTTATCCTTTTTCGGATATATCCTTGTCCCCTCTTGGATACATCTCTATCCCCTCTCGGATATATTCATTCCCTCTAGGATACATCCATATCCCTCTCAAATACGTCTCTATCTCCTCTCAGATACATCCTTCCCATTATGTAATGCATATCATTTGTAGTGTATCAGACAACCAAAATATGTATCCAAGAGCAATGAAAAATTTGGAGTGTTTGTAGTTGGGAAAACTTCCGGGATAGGATGTAATTAGACCCGAAATGTATAAAATTTATGTACTTTACATATTGGGCTTAGCAAAGTGGGCTTATCATTTGTGGCTAAAATCAATGGACTAGCTCGATAAAAATTGGACTTTAGTTAAAACAATAATTTTTGAACTTAAATGATTAATTCAATTATATTCATATACAATATTCATTTAGATTAATATATATTGCATTTAATATAATCTAAATTTCTTATGAATTTACCTTTTAATAAAATTTCGTTGTACACATTTATATTCCGTTTAAATAATAGTAGTATGTTTTCAAAATTTTGTGTACCTACCAAATGGTGAGAGTACTTAAATCTCTGTCTAATATATAAATGTAAACA